>CM074806.1:1797451-1874487 GCA_037447605.1 Zygnema circumcarinatum
GGGAGACGGAGAGGGAGAGGGAGAGGGAGAGGGAGAGGGAGAGGGAGACGGAGAGGGAGAGGAGCTACAAACAGAGAGAAGCACGCCTCACGATGCAGTATACACCCACCTCCAAAGATCTTAGAAGGATAAACAAATACAGCTGGAAGCACCTTTGAGCATGGGTTGCTGCCACCCGCAGACATATGCACAAATTTATGTTTCTCCGGGCAACCCCCGGCTGCTGCCTTACAGAGGAGCCTGGCTAGTGTTCTGCGTTTACCTTGACGCTGTACCTCACAAGTGAATACCCCTACCAAACAAAAAAAAAGACCAAACTAAGTACCAGAGTGGAGATCTATTCACTGCTAGCCAAGAGATGGAGGCCTCCAATAAATGCACGTACACAAATAGACACGCTGCATGTGCCCACGACACAACTCGCAGGTTCTGCCCTTTGTAAAAGTAATTCCCAACTAGACGACGTTTTATGGAGCGCATTGCAATTCATCGACGTTGTAATCAGGCAAACGAAAGCCTGCGTGGGAAGACAAGGCTCCAAGCCTCGCACAGAGATCGTGAAGAAACAAGTAGCAACCTTTTTCGACACTTACTGCAACGACGTCTCGGTCATGATTCAAGGGAAGGAGCAATACTCCAAAAATATCATTTTTTTTTGGTCCCGAGCAATGGCAGTAGGCCAGGAACAAAGTAGGTAACCGGGAGAAATCATGTCACAATTACCCGCGCCTGTGTTTCCGGTACCTGTAGCCTCAAGGCCTCCTCTGCAGCAGCAACGCGCTCTTTGAAGATTTCCCACTCATACTTGCTTCGTTCCAAAATCTGCAGCTCCAATGCAGTAGCGAACAGCTCATCTTCAGGCCACTGTTACTGTACGTGAGCTCAAAAGCACTGTTCGAACATTGATACATAGCTCACAAGTACAAAACATAGACTTAGCAGTTGACTGTGAAGCAAAGAATGGGAGGGAAAAGGGGCGGAAGGGGGGGGGGGGGGGAAGGCACGGGTAGGACTGCAACAGGATAGCGACCCTTACATCTGCAGCCAATGTCTTTTCCGCCATAATCTCCGCCTGCACCCATCGTTTCAAGCCATACCAAACCAGTCCTTTCACCATCGTCAGACCCTGGCAATAAGAACATACTAAGGTCCCTTCATACTCCTTCCTTGCATAAAATCAGGCTTCATGAAGCGAAAAAGGCAGTGGCAGTCAAAAACGTGCTCAAGCAGTCATGTCCACTCATCCTACTTTATGAATTCATGCAAAGAAGTTAGGTTGGAGACGCGTGTCGCTGGAGAAACAAATCACTCTACTTCGCCACATCCTACTTCTCAGTGGGAGGGGCTCACCGGGTCAGGATTGGTGAGCTGAGGGGCGAGAATGCGAATGTACTGAGCATCAACCACGCCAACGCGCTCGTGAGCCGGTCCCTGCATCCAGACATTACTGGCAAGGTGAGAACCACCCGCAACTGCATCTTTGCTACAAGCCTGCAAGTAGCATTACCGCACCTGTGCACACTTGCCCAAAGCGAAGTCGAGTCCCCACGCGTGCACCAAGTCATTCTGCACAGCCAAATCAACTTATTTAGAAAGGCAGCGACGGTAAGCAAACTGGTAACAGCAGCCCCATAAATTCATAGTTTCATATAAACCTGAATAATGTGCCAAGCGCAGCGCCAAGCTGCACGTGAAAACACCGGAACTTGGATCTCCACAAACCTGCAAACAGGCAAGAATAATATGAAGCTTTCAGTTTTACACACAATCCTGGGAGAGCACTAGCTCTGCTATGACCACCAAAATTTAAGAATGTCGTGCGCGAGTTGTGCTGCAGCAGCAACAACAAAGTTCATGGGACAACCACGCCGCCCTGCATGCAGTGCAACCGGGCCATGCATAAAATGGAGGTAGCTGCTAAGGGTTCTACGCATGCTTGCAGTGAGCCTTTCCTCACCCAGCACATGGAGGCTTCTGGTTGTCCTGACACCATCCAGGTTTCTCGTTGGCCTCCCTGACGACCCCTTCCACCAACACACAATATTGAATGAAGTCCCGTCGTTGTGCAGAAAAAAAATAGGAGTCTGGCATTCTTTCACATACACTCCTAACCCCAGCAATGCCCGTCTGCCTTTCCCTTCTTGTGCGAAACGTTGCAGGATCTGAAATCTAGCTATACGCGGACGTCTGTATTCGAGTAACTACCATTTACACGTAATTCTCGAGCTCCAATTGATCAGACAGCCAAATTGGTATTGGTTAACTCGACCCAATCCGGATTCATATAGACAAATTCACTATCCACTCCAAGCTTCACATCTGTTGGCTAAAGATCAATATTTACTGCTAAGCTATTGACGATTGCCCTTGAATGGTGGCAAAACGGCAGTATGGGCATATAGGCAGCACATTTGCATTGATCGTGTGCATTGCACCTTATTCATTTTTTTGTAAAGTGTAATTTGCAGTTCAGCATCAGTTTTCATCTGTTTTGAATTGTCATCTTTTGCAGCATCAGTGTTACACCGCCAGCCTTTCAGTGCTGGAAAGCTCACAGGTCGAGCGCACCTGTGCACCTCAACAGCAGGGACGCGGCGGGTCATCTGCCAGGTCAGTGATGTGGATGCATCCGGTTCAACTGCTGGCTGTGAAATTTCAAGGCCGTACTTTTTTGCCAAAGCAAGATACCTGCTTCCCCAGCATCCAAGCAAAGTTCAAATTTCAGAGAGCAAGCAGTCAAGATGGGGAGGTGATACAATCGGCAGGTCTTCCTGGCAGGAACGAAGGTGGAAAAGGTGAATTAAGCCAGTTCTCAGAAAAAAATCAGGTCACGGCATGCTGCCCAAAAGCAGACGATTTTACAACCTTGGACAGGGCAAATCTCTTACTCTTTGGGTTCAAAGTTGGTGACGTCAATGTCTGCGTCCCACAGAAAAATGTACTCAAAGGATGCAACCACGTCTGGATGAAGGAAGCGCTTTGCGAACCACCTGCAAGCCCCATATCCTGCAAGTCCATGCTATCTTGCACTCCAGCAGCAACACTTCCAGCAAAAACTAAACAATCTACCATTTGATTCTTTCTGTTGCAAAGTATGGGTTTAAGCATACAAAGGCTTTGGAGAATGTGCATTGGTTTCAAACGAATCTGGATGTGCGTGCATTTGTAAAAAGTTAAAACTAGGGAAGTCAAGTAGAAAGCTCCAAGCCTGTCCAAGGCGGGTTTCTAAAACAAGCCAGACCCTTTGAACCAGAAAACATTCATACGCTAAGGTTTACGAGCCTAGCAGCTCAGAAAAACAGTGGCCCAAGCCTGAGCAGGAGAGAGAGAGCATACATGTGGAAGGCAGCAACAAACTCCTCACCACTTAGATTGGCGTTGAGCTGATACATGAATGGTGTCAGCAGCCCACTGGTACTCCAACCAGTCATCCACCTTACCGTCCTCGTGAAACAGCATGATGGACCACTCTTTAGATCTGAACTGCAACCCTCCCGTACCGGCTAATGTTACCACCTTCCAGCTCTTATGGAGTAGTATATCATTTATACTACATGGAGTTATCTACGTGAAGTGACCTTTCTATGTTACCTTCCTTGTGTTAGTCATTCTCCTTACTAAGTCTGCATTGTTGTGCTTTGGAGCCTACATTTATCACATGTCCCCATGATGCTCATTTGGGTGTCGCTCTGATATTGTCAGCATGATTCATCTGCAACAAAGAGAGCGCGAGATACACGAGGCGAGAGGGGGGAAGATAAGGATATATGGAAGAGGAACGGGGACAGGAGGGCTGGACTAAGACCGGGGTATGGACTAAAGCATGGAAATACAATAAAAAGGAGAAACGGAGGAGCGGGAAAAGGCAGGAAAGATCAAGTAGAAGAGTAGGTGGGAATGACTGGGAAGCGTGGTGATGGGAAGCAAAAGAAGGGAACTTAATTTGACAGCAAAGAGGAATCGATGGACAAACGCAAAGAAGAGAGGAGGGGGCGTTGATGAATAGTAGGGAGAAGGAAAAGAGGGTACAGCCTGTCGCAAAAGTGGGATGAAGGTTGAAAAGTAGAGATGAGTTAATCGAAGTGTGAAATGTAGAGGATAGACGGCAATAGACAAAATAGAAGTGAGAAGGGACATTGAAAGGCTGGGTGAGGTCAGAATATTGAGAGTGCATGATAAGAGAGGTCAGCGAGGAAGCACTATGCCAGTGTGCTTAATCCTTCGAAAAAAGGCATTTCAAAGGACTCTAAAAAGGTACCATATGGGTTTTAGACGAAGAGTCAGAGTAAGCTTGCCAGTCTTCTCTAATCTGACCTGACTGCATCTGATAGGAAGGACCACCTCAGGCCCAGGATAGGCAAGCACCTTGGCAACAATACTGTCCACGTTGGTTGCAGATTTGTACGAGGAGTACAACGCTAGCAAATACTGTGGCCTCGTCGGAAGGTCCTGTCGAGATATACACAATAGCCTCCATCAGCAATTCTAGTTGAATTTCTTTTGGGTAGTCAAACGAAGAATGCGGTTTGTAAAGTTGCTAGCACTGAAGACTTCTGACGAAAATGAAGCTCTTCTTTTTTGACATCGGAAACAGCAGGATTTGAACATTTCCACCGTCGACGGGGAGATGTGAGAAACACGAAAAAGAGGTAGACAGGGACCTCTTCTGGCTTGCCCTGTAGGCGACGCATATAGAGATCAGTTGTGGGCACAATGATGCCAGGTGGCAGCCCGTCAACACCGGTCGGCAGGGTCACTGTGTGGTTGGTTTTTGTGCCAACCTCCTGCACTTGAAAGAAGATATTGCATGAGAAACACATTCGAATGACACCAATTCGTATCTCAACAATAGAGAGTGTCTTTGCACAAAGATATAAGATGCTTTTAGCCGGGCTGGATAAATGAACAACATAAAAGCAAGGTTGAAGCAAGAGAAAGACCTGTTCCAACCCGATATCTGAATCGAAACCCTTAGACTATCAATCCATAGTAAGTACTTTAAGAAAGACTATTTCCGGCTTTCAAGACAAAAAAAACTTGCTAAAAGACACGAGCCATAGCATATAAACGTAACATTGTTATTCTAGAAAATTTTGGCCTGCAATGTTGCAAGATCTATTTGTGACAAGTCCCTTACGTATCTTCCGGAAAGCCATATTTGTACTTGAAATAACTCGTGTTAGTTGTTTTCGCTCTAAAGAAACTAGATATTTTGGCACAAAACGACTCCATGGACACCATGCTCAGGATTTCCAAAAGCCGAGAAGGCAAATTGCCTCACGAGGTTTGTATTTCTTCCTGTTAGGGTCGCATGTAAGCGCAAGTCTTTACCTGACTTCATGCAACAAGTATCTGAACAGGACAGTTGGCAAAGTAATGGACGACGCCCCAGTTGAATGTGCTCTAAAATTAGGAACTACTTCATCATTTACTTTCGGCACCATTTTCATTGTACGTTGTTTCGTGCATTTTCACTCAATTGCATTCCGCATTCTGCATTTGCATGTGTACAACTTAAAAGACGATATGCATCACGAAATCTACACACCTTGCAAGAAGGGGGAATGAGCTGCTCCTCCTTAAGCTTCTTCAGCAAAGACGCTCCTGGAGACTCCACCGACGAAAACATGAAATTCGGTATCTGCACACCACCGAGTGCCTCTTATGAGCCTGCCCCTTGCAGTCCTCACTTTGCAGCATACGTATTGCATTATGGTTTTGTTCAGATTAGGGCCGAATGCACCTAAGGCCGAGTCTATAAACGTATAAATTCCTTGATCATGCGCGCTTTTGACCTAATGGATTGAATGAAACGGGGCATAAGTACCTGAGCTGCCAAAACTCCAATTGCAATACCAATCACCAGTCCAAAATACGCGTTTCCAATGAGAGGGCGTCTCCTGTGCGGCGCATTGCTGCAAATGCCACGGACAAGAAATAAAGGAAATAATTTTAGTAATGTTAATATTATCCACGAATCTTTTGTCCAAATGTCTCCAAGGGTAGAGTGCAAAGGAATAGAACGACAAGAGTGGCTCATGAATTCTTCGCGGCGCCGAAATTATGACAAACGGTTGATGTACGCCCTTTCTCCTTCTCAAAACTGGGAGCTTGACACACGAGCTAAGTGAGAGTAGCTCTATCAGAGTTCGAGGACACAAATGCGCGCTCCATAGCTTAACCAATATCCCCCCCTTCTATCCATCAAAGAAAGAGAGCCCTAAAGAAAGAGCGAGAGAATATTCCCCCGTCATCCCTCCCTCACCCCTGATGGCGCGCCCCCAAACGCCAGACGATGGCGAGCACAAGCAGCAGCGAGCCCAGCATGCACAAGTCATGGATGCCGCGGTCAGCCTCCACCAACAGGATGCGCTGCTCTTGCGCTTGCTCGTCTGCCATGGCCCTCCAGCCGTCCGTGTCTCCCTCCCTCCCTCCCTCCCTCTCCTCCGCCCTTCCTCCCCGCGATCTGTCCCTTTCCACGACCACTCACTGTTAGCGTGAAGCGTTGAACAAGAAAATTTGAACCAGTAATCTTTGAGTTTATTGTCACAGTTTAGCGTACACACATAGAACGCCACGTTGGTCGGGCCAAGCGAGCCCGAACAGAACTAGAACGCTCATGCAGCATGGAGTGGGGAACACGTGGCGACCCCGCAGTCGTGGAGACGTGCAGCGCGACGCCACGTGGCGCCACGTGGCATGAACCTTCGCGAGACGGGCGGTAAGTCAGGGCGGGGCGTGAGGCCTGCGTGGCGTGCAGGGCAGGGCTACGGGCGGGGAGAGAGCGAGAGAGGGAGGGAGGGAGAAAGGGAGGAGCTAGCGGAGAGAGAAGAGGAGAGGACAGCGAGGGAGAAGGCGGCAACCGATACTGTGCCGTTGGTTGAAAGGAGGACGATGCCGGGCCACGGAGGAGGCGGTCACGGAGGTGGTGGTCATGGCGGCGGTGGTCATGGCGGCGGCTTCCATGGCGGGCCTGGCTTCGGGCCCCATGGCGGCCCAGGGTTCGGGGGTCCGGGGTTCCGAGGCCCGGGGTTTGGATTTGGGGGGCCTGGGCTCTTTGGGCCATGGCGGCCGCCAGGATGGTGGGGCCCTCCGCCCGTGTTCGCGTGGTGGAACAGTGGCACGCTGGCGCTGGCAGGCTTTGGCGGATGGATTCTTGGCAGGAACTCTGCTGGGACGGGTGCTCCCGCCACCTCTTCCACCACCATTATCAACAACTATCCCACGCCGGAGGCTGCTGCACAGGCTACCAGCACCGCCAGGTATGGCTTGTGCTCGTTTGTTATTGAGCTTCTTAGGTAGCGTTTAGGCTGTGAGAGCATTCCGATGTCTTACCTCTGTCGCTCGTTTTGCGGCGACGCGTGGGAGCTCACAGTAGGACTAAGAATCCGCGTCTATGTCGACCTTCTGCTTTTTCATAGGGTGATTCACCGAACTTTGTGGGTTGTTTGCAGCAGTTTGTGTATATGCCGTAGTGCAATTTTTTTTGCAAGGCTGAGTGCAACAAAAAAAATAGGATTGTGCGAGTGTTCGAGGATTAAGCGGGACTGGCTCTGTAGTTTCCAAGTTTTGTCTCTTCTTGTCAGATTTGGCAAGGTCGTAAAATAAGCTTACAATATGGAGTATCATGCTGGAGGCATGCTGGAGGATGACAAGATTTCTCCTGGATGGCTGGTGGTGAACAGTGGAGCTGACGTGGAGTTGAACATAACGCTGGTGGCGCTTATGGGCCCATCGGAAGCAAATGGTTCACACGCGCTATTTATTGATGAAAATCTCATTTTCGTCCTGCAGGTACAAAAAAAAAAAAAAAAGGTGTTTGGCTTTGCATGTTGTAAGTAAAAAAGGTAAAACGCTTAGTCACTGCAGCAGAGGCTGGTGTAAAAGCTGACTTGCAAGATGAGGCATTCTGAGGCTGGTGTATGTTTGCTGTGTGTGAAGGTTGGAGAGAGTGTACAGCAAGCAAATGTGCAGGGCAAGAGCGCGGCTCAGTCAGGGCTCTCTGTGAACCAGACTCTTTTCCTGCCCTTGAAGCCTCCATCTGCTAATGAGCTTCAGGTTGCTATCTATGGCGGAAAAGAGAATGGTCTTTTGGCATTGGGCCGTATCAACCTTCCGGAGCCCCGCACGCCTGGAGGAGAGAGCAAGGACATATCCATCCGGTTGAATAATCTGGGTGGCGCACCCTGTGGGCGCATCATGACAGTCGTGTCCTATAATAGGCCTATCCCTCGGCCGTCCCCTACCCCTCCACCCTCGGCACCTCCGACAGCCACAGGCACTGCAGCAAGGGATCCTGCGTCTGTTGCTGAGTCCCTTGGGTGGACTGCCACCAAGTGACGTGTTTGCCTCGTATAGAATAAAGCAGCACGGGACGATGTAGTTATAGATAGCCCTTGGGCTATAGTTTGCTCCATAAGTTCAAGAAGACGGTCCTTGTGGGGGAAGTGATGTACATGGAAAAGGAATGAAGGGAAAAATAAGAAAGAGAGGTCCTCAACTTAATTAAGCACAAAATTAAAATTTCTTGGTAAGAGTTGTCTGTGATGTTGTAGATGATGGCAGCCCTATTTCGGGACTAGCACGAGCATGAGGGCATGGATTTCCAGTGTGAATGTCTCACGTGTCGTGTTTAAAGTGGGAGGAGTTCTTCTCTAGGGAGTAGTGTACACTGGTGCCCGGAAGGGGCAAGCAATGTTATACGTGTTTTTTTTTGAATGACGAAGTTATTGCTTAAAAACTCTTTTAGCTCGTGTCCACCTTTTTCCGGAAAATGGCTATGTGGTCTATTGGAAGTGTCCAGCCATCTGGCTTTCTTCGTTCCCGTCCTTCATATTTTGATCTCCAGGCGTTATTCACGTGATGTCCGGAGAGTCCGATCTCATGTTTATTGGGAGGCTTTAGGTTCTATTTTTCGTGTAAATTGCCGCTTGCAAATGCATCGAGAGCTGCAACATGCAATCTTCTTGCCACTGCTGCCTCTGGTTGCAAAAGTTGTGTTGTATTGGATATCCTATCACCAGTCCGACGACAGACTGATGCTGGACCTTTTCCAGTTGAAACCCTCAGAGGAACGGGTGTTCAAAAGGGGAGCTAATGCTTTCACCAAAGAGTGCTCCCTAGCCAGAGCAACTCGCATTCATCACCATTCTGTGCACATACAATAGAGCGAGAATCGGAACACATGCGTTGTTGAACAATAATTGGACACCTGTGTATGTCAGCCTAAAT
Organism: Zygnema circumcarinatum; assembly: GCA_037447605.1. NCBI lineage: Eukaryota > Viridiplantae > Streptophyta > Zygnematophyceae > Zygnematales > Zygnemataceae > Zygnema > Zygnema circumcarinatum. Next base: position 1,806,683 of record CM074806.1, read on the forward strand.
GTGACTCCTCTCATTTGCAGACGTCCACACCGCCACTGTGCTATGCACCTGCACTGCCCACACGAGCTTACTTGCGGGTGCTATGCCTACAGCAGCGAGTTCTCAAGCAGCCACCGCTCCCTCATTGAATGCCGGCCCAGCCTGAAGAGAGCCTCATGCTCCGTTGCTGTCTTCCCACCTTAATTCCACATCGGCCCTTGCCTCGTCCTTACAACAATGTGCCCAAGTCAAGTTGGTCTCGTTGCCTCAGGCACCCAGCAGCTGGTTGCTGGGAAAACAAAAGTTTTTGAAGCCTATATAAGAGCAAAGTTGACTCGTTCTTACAAAAAAGGCTCCAGAAGCGAACGTCCCGATAGATTAAGATCTCTCAAAACGCTATTCAGGATACAGTGGCCAACTCCTGCGGCAGGTCAAAATCCTTCAATAACTGTTCCAAGGGTGGCTGTGTCCCACTAGTAGGATCAGACAACAACTCGTTAAGCTGCCACCCTGCCTTGCCAACAATATCCACCAGTGCACTCGCACTACATTCTGCTTTTAGTACCTTGAGCGTAGCAACTGCAAGGTCCACCCGACTCGGTCCTTCTTCCAATTTCTGAACCATTGTCGGCAACAGACTAAGGGGGGTCGCCTGTGCCAGGAACAGGCGAGCCACAATGTCCGCTGTGCATTTTATGGCAACTGGTATATCCAAAACAAGATCATCCAGCATTTCTGCTACCTTCAACAAGCCTTCCCCTAGGGCTTCCTCGGTTACCACCTTTTCGGCATGAAGGTGAATAAACAGCTTGGCAACAAGTTGCTGTTCTCTTGGCTTCCCCTCCATCGCTGTGCAGATCGCTTCCTGCACTATCCGCGCATGCAGATGCGGAGATTCCAACTCCGTCACACAAGTAGCTGCCTCTTTCACGTCCGCAACATCCATGTATTCCTTCAACAGCGAAGTTGTTTTCTTGCTAACATCCCCTTCCCATTGTCGCACAGCCACACTCTTCTCCGCCGCTGGAACAGCCCGCTGTTCGCGTGCTGCAGGCACCTTAACAGGAGCAGCGCTGGATACTGCCGGAGGCCCTCCTGAAGTGGAACGGCCGGCAAGGGGCAGAGTTGCCGCGGCCATGGGCTGCGGTGTGCCAACCAGTGCACTCGGCCTGCCAACAAAGGCCGAGGCTGCCACTTCCCGTGCTGGCCCCATACCAGGGCCCATTGCCAGACTTCCCCCAGAGGGCAAATTCCGAGGTGGTGCAGATGACAAGCCACCTCCACCAGCACTCCCACGTGGTCGGCGGCCAACCGCTACAGTTTCCCACCCTTCGAGATCAACTCCAAGCCCAATGGTTGGTGCTTTTCCTTGGGGAGCACCGGGCATGTTGCCCCACGAAGGACCCACAGGAAAGAGAGGAGAATCCCGCGACCCTGCAGAGCTTGCTGCACGGAGGCCCAAATTGGCAGCTCCGGGGCGCAGGCCAAGGTTGGCAGCAGCCTCGGCATGGACCTCTGTAAGCTTCATGGCCTTCACCTCCTTGCGGCGTGGCACCCACTTGTTGGATCGCAGCTCCAAGAGATCCTTGCATCTGAATCGAAGGCGAGAGGACAAGTGAGAGGCATTCCCTAGTTGCTTCACGCGCCGACAATATTGTTCCAGCGCTTTGTGTCCTTTGGTGCTTTCGTCCAGGCCCTTTCCTGCCGTCGTTAGCAATTGACACAAGGCCTCCACGCTCTCTTCCTCTGGCTCACTTTTCTCATCCCCCATGAGCTCCTGCGGAACAGATAGGACAGATCCCAGACAGTAATTCGTTTCAGCCACCCTAAGATAACTTCATCAGCCTACAACTGCAGCACTGGTTACCACCTATTGGTGCCCAACCTCTCCCCAACCTGGTCTGTGACAGTGGCTCACCTGGACGCATGCATGCACAATTTTCTCGGGAATCAGTTTCTGCTTGAACAGCTCTCCAATAAAACGAATATTTCCAAGGGTGCGAAGCTTCACCAGCCGTTCTTTTTCTAGGCGGAGACCAGCCTGCACTCACATGCCTCAGCAAGTTAGGTAGGTCCCAACCTTCAACTACGCTTTCCACGAACCAGTTTGAGGAAATGTAAACTCAAAAGCTTTGACCGATCGTCCCTGTCTTCACTCCTGACACATACTCAAGATGATGCACCCAACCAGTTGCAATCCATACAGACCTAGTGCACAGCAGTATTATTGAACTACCTGATCAGGCCGCGTCATGGTGCGCACTTCCTCCCGCAGTGCAGCAGCGCCCTCAAACTCCTCCTGACAGGTATTTAATAGAACACGTCTGAAGGTGGCAGGCTTCTGCTCCTGACCATTCGCCGCTGGCGGAGCTGGAAATTCCGGCAAGGCGCTGCTCAGGGATACACAAAGCTGTGCGTACATAGAACAAAAGGTCGGTTCTAGCACCGCCTTTTCAAATAGCTGCCCTATGACGACCTGTGCACAAATCCACCCGCATCCAAGAATGAGCCTCAGCATGAATATCCATCTCTATTGCAACCAAAAACATATATTCTACTCGATTGGATGACAACACCGTACATCTTGTATACCACCAAGCTCATCTTGCTAGGACCTTGCCATTGCTCAACTGTGACACACACAGACTAAAGGAAATCGAAGATCCTGAAAGGACCAACAACGCTCATGACCTCCCCAACGATACTAACTGCCTCATGAAAGTATGTTTGTAACCAACATCCCACTAAAGTCTCTTCAAAAAACTGCTTGCACTAAAAAAACAATGGAGAAGCATCAATCGCCTCTCCCGTCCACCGCACGATGTACGCGTAGGAAAAAACCTGCTGGCCGGTAAACTGCCTTGCCGTTGTTACCTGAAGAAGCTCAGCAGAAGCGATGCCAACGTGCACTATTTGCTCCAGCAGTACATCGTACTTTTCCGGTGTCAGCTTGTTCAGAATTCTGCAAGATGTCAGAAAACCAATCAGCTGAAAAGAAGCTACCTACACTGCTAGAGGCCGCCTGAGCTCCTCACCAGCGCTGATGGCAACAGGTATAACTGACCCACATCATCACTTGACATATCCATAAGAACACCACCCCATACATTCAGGATCAGCTTCATGCTCCTAGTCTAGTCTGACTTAAGGTACTCATTATTTGATTCCGGGCCAAGGTGTTTATCAATGCAGCATCCTGCACTTCATTGCCGTCTTGATGAATCACCTCAAAAGCACTAAGGTTTAATACACACAAAAGCTGCTTGCACTAACGAGAAAACATCGACACGCCAAAAACATCGAAGTCCTAAACGTATGCATTCGTAGTTCTACTTCAGCTTGAAAAGTCGCCGCAAAAACACACGGGGAGGCAGGCTCAAGCTTGTCCTTCAAGTGCTCTTTAAACATGAAATACCTACCCTTTCACGGTCCGATGCACGCGGTCTTTGTCACTCTCAGTACCAGCTTTCCTTGGCATCCATGGACTTGCAGCTCGGACAATGGCTGGGGCAGCACCCCCACCTTCACCCTGCAAATAATACCCGGCGGAAAGTTCCATAACGTGTCCACAACGCTGGGAAAGGTTTGCTAAAGCTTTCCCAGCAAGGGAAAACTTGTACATCTCAGAAATGCTCACAAATCCGCACCTTCAACAAAACAATAAGGCAAACGCTCATAACCCCATCTACTACAACAATATGCTTGTCTAGCGCATATTTGACATTGTTAATTTGCAATATGGGCAAGCTCCTAGGTTCTATGGCAGAGACACACCCCCGAAGACACGGCTGCTTGCTGGGGCTGCTGCTGCTGATTCGATCTGCCCTGAGAATCTGATCGTTGTGCTTTTTGCTCAGGCCTTCTGGGGCCATCCCTGTTGTTCTGAGCCGCCTGCACCTGTGGTGCATTCTCTGCTGGTCGAGCCCGCCAGTCCTTCTTTGGGTCCTCAACAGGGCGCGAAACTCCTTCATTTGCAGGGACCTGCAATGCCGAGCAGAAGGCTTTAATAGCTCTCCACAGACGTAAGGAGGCTTATCAAAGGCATAGAAGAACAATAGACCTGTTTGACCATATCTAGTTTCTGCCCTTACCGGAGGCAACGGCCGACGCTGCTGCCAGTTAGCCTCTGGTCCTGAACTTTCTCCAACACCCAATATCTCCTCATTTGCTTCAGTTACTTCTGGTGGTGCTACCTGGCTTGCCTGCAAGCAAGAAACTTCATAATTAGCATCGGGACATGTGATAAAATCCCTTCCAGAAGTCGATGGACTGAAAGTTCAACATGCTTGGGTAGCGCAAATGACCCCGAACAAGCAGGATGGACAACTCACTGATGATAAGCTAAGGACAAGGGATAAACTCCTAGAAACTTCCACCTCAAAAATAGAGAGCAAGTCGAACCTCCACAGAAAAAGACAAATCTTCTTCCAAGTCGCGCAATCAAGCACCCTTCACAAAACCCATAAGTTGGATCTCTGTCGACAGCTGTTCAAACGACTGAATGCACATAGAAACCAAGCAGGTGAAACTTACCTACGACTTGCACGTTTTCATCCTCTGAAGATATACACAACCAAACAATTACTGACAACAGCATAATGTGTTGGCTATGCTAACACGTAACATGAGATGGAAACTCATACACGCGAATGTAAGACCTAAATAGGAGAACTAAATGTAATCCGTCTGGGTTAGTAATTGTCTTCACTCGCTCGTGAGTTTAAATACATAAGAGGCCATTTCTATGTTGAAACCGCGAACAGTAAAATCCTCATCCAAAGTAGTTTGCTTCAGTACTTAATACTAACTTCAGAACTGGTCCATAGGTAGAGCTGGAAGTTAGTTAAACGTAAGAAACGGAGGATCCCCAGAGTCGAAAGCAAAACACCAAAAAGTTAAGAAGCCATGATAGCACAAAGTCATAAATCGTATCTTTGTCGTAAAGTAACCTCTTAATTTGATGAAAATAAGGAAGTAGCCTCGAACTTCAGATGGAGTCCTCTTCACAAGTGTGATAAGGACGCTCATGAACACTTCTGATTACCAAAACCAGTGGAAAAATCAAAGGCGGATTCGTGATTTTCAGAAGCAGTGTTAGGACACACTCAGGGTTGGAAGGCGCTGACTCAGCAGAAAAGTAAGTCGCATATGGAAGGAAAAGGTGTAAGTTAAGTTTCAGCTGGCAGAATTCTGCAAAACTAGAATCTGTTTACGAGCATTTCTTACAGGACAGACCATTTCAAACACAGGTTACTTGCAGTGTTGGCCAGTCTCAATCTACACCAACGTGACAAAGACGCATTTTAGTGTGAACACAGTTCACAAGATAGCAAAAGCTATAAAGACTTCCTTTATAGAGAACTATAAAAGAAGAGGCGTGTCAGACATCGTTCTAAACTTACGTACAAGAGTGCGGGTAGCGTCTCAACCATTTACCAATTTTGCCTCTCAATCGTAACTATCAACTTATCAATTAAAACTCGCCACCAGTCATGACGCGACCACACAAAAAAAATTGCTTTGATTGGTCGTCGGTGCCTTGCACTCAGGTGGGAGTGAACAAAGTAGTGCCAGGCGGCGATCACTTGGCAAGAATCAAGCTCCAGGAGGTGTGTTGGACTCAATCAATACCGTTGGCCTACGTGGAGCCACTAGGCACCTCGTACACACTACGACAGACGAGGTTGGTTCAATGGAGAGCGCGGAACCCAGAAAAATGGTCGAACTCGGCCAAATAGTTAGTAATGGAGAGAGCGCCATAGAGAAAACCTATGGGCCTTTTTTAACTGCCGCTGTGTATGCAAATAATTCGCAGCCACTTCCAACTACAATATGAAAGCTAGCCAGCCCATTCCCTTCGTTGTCATGAAATGACTTTGAACCTAAACATACAGAATAAACTCGCAACCTTTCAGATTCTGCCAACGCTTACTTTCCAGTGTCATATTCTAAAGTGTCCTTCGCACAGCTGCATTCTCCTTCGCCGGCAACGCTTTAGTCAATGATGCATAAAAGGTGAAAGTCCAGTCAGCCATCTCCTTGAACCTTGGCGAGTTAAACACTTGAAATAATCCCTTGCTTTCTGGTCAATCACTAAGCCGTACATAAAAACTTCGAGTTTCGCCAACTCAATCTTTGGTACAACCAGGCGACTTGATTGTAACGAGCCCAATTTGGCAAAAAGGTACTTCGGAAACTAAAAGAGAGCCTGCTCGATCAAAGGGGTGACAACCTCCTAACCAGTCTCTCCCTCGCAACAACAACAGTATGCAATGACTGAGGAACTTCACCTGCTGTAGGGCCAGCAACTCTTCTCTCGTGTAGCGAATGCGCGGCCCAGCTTTACGCTGCAATCATCCTCCAACCAAGAAATACGTCATACATCTACATGCGCACCATATTTCTGCCAATTGAAAACTATACTCTAAGCAAATGGATAGGCCTCTTGAAATAAGAAGTGTCATGGCTTAACTAATTTAATGGGTTGACAAACCCTACCTCAGCACGGGCTCCATCTTCAGTCCCCCGTCCAAAGCCAGCGCCCGGTCGCAAGGAAAATGCAGGTCTTCCACCACCAGGCCGCAAAGACAGAGAGCCTCCGGGTCGAAGGCTCACAGAAGCAGAGGCTATGGACGTAGTTGAGGCTGCAACATCTGCAAAGACCAAAATTACGATAGTTTTTTCAGCGCTACAAAGGACAGCTCAAGCAGCTGAACGCCAAAGACACCATAAGACAGCAAGAGTGCTTCCATTGATCCCCTTCGCTTTGCAGCCGACTCCCAGGCATGCTATATGCTTCAACCGTTGCTTAAGCGTCAGTACACCCATTAGACGCCTCCTAAACTATCCCAAAACACATACAGCTGTGAAATTCTGGCCCCTCCTTCTACACAGCCTTAGGCTTCGTGTCCTATAAAAAGCGAGCCTGCAAAAGACGGTTGGCGAGCAAGTATGACCAGAAGAGGCGAGCGTCGAGGAGGAGTCGGGAAAAGCCGCGGGCGCGGAAAGGGGAGCGCTCTCCGTGGCGGCCATGGAGGGTCGGCCGCAGCCGCAGCCTCAGCCTTTAGGGTTCCGCGCGGCGCTACTCCGCCACTCTCTCTCTAAACCCGCCCGCGCCCTCCCCTGCAGGGCAGCGTCCCCTCCACCGTTCCGTGTGCCAGTTCGCTGGTCCGTGCAACTGGATAACGCGCACATAACGCGCAAGCGACCGTAATATATTACGGTTCCAGTTCAACAAATATCCTAGCGGTTATGTAACGGCGACGGGACTGGAACAGCGACGGAGATTTTCCTGGGGCCAAACAGTTGAGAGTCTAACTAGAACTGAGACAAGCGAACATGGAACCGCGGACGGCCTGCTCCCTTCCGCAGGCCTGCCTTCGCCGACGAAGGGACTGCTCTGAGGGCGAAGTCGCCCTGCGGTGCGCCACGTGGCAGGCGGCCGGTGCAAGGGCGGGGAGAAGGGAGGCGGCCATGGATGAGGAGCACGAGGTGTACGGGGGGGAGATACCGGAGGAAGCAGAGGCGGATGCGGACGCAGAGGGCGACATGGACGCCCATGGGGAGGACGGAGCAGGGAAGGGGGAGGGCGGGCCCGGCGACGATTTGGCCTCCAAGGTGCGCTGAGAGAGCTTCGAGCTTGACTGCAATTCAACAGGGAACTGTCCACAGGGGCGACTGAGGCACCTGCACTGCACAAGAATGATTTTTGTTCCAGAGTATCCTGCTTATTCGCTTCAAGGGTGCGCGACTGTGCAGGAGCTTGAAGAGATGAAGAAGCGGCTAAAAGAGATGGAGGAGGAGGCTGCTGCCTTACGCGACATGCAGGCGCGTGTTGAAAGGGAGATGGGTGCGACAGGTATGGTGTCGTGTAACTCCTCACCGGGTTTCCAGCCTGCATGCAATTTCTGGGCGGGGGATCTCACTGGGCGCTGTACTGCTGTCTGCAGATCCTGCATCGGCCTCAGCACAAGCGAATAGAGAAGAAGCGGATGCGCGGTCTGTTTTTGTTGGCAATGTGTGTGCGGAAATCCACTCCCATTTGGCCTTGCAACTTGTACCTTACTAAAAAAAAAACAGCTAAATAAATGATTCCTCTCTCAATTCTAGCCACCAAAAGAGGTTTCATGTGTGGACGGAAACACTTGACTTTTCTGGGGGGGGTTTGGTGGGAGAGAGTGATCTTAAATTGAACATTCTCGGAGGGTTTCACAGGTAGATTATGCATGCACGCCAGAGGAGGTGCAGCAGCATTTCCAATCCTGCGGGACGGTGAATCGTGTGACAATTCTCACTGACAAGTTTGGCCACCCCAAAGGGTAAGCTGCTTGAATGAACCAATTCTGTTCGCAACCAGGATTCACCGATTTGAATTATCGAAACCAGGAAGTCATTGCATTACATCACACCAAACCGGAGTTACCTTTGCGCCTTCAAACAAGTCATTACTGTACCAAGTCAAGTCTAGCTGCGCATGCCTGAAGTATCTGGCACTTGTTGATGGCACCTGTGAACGGCAGTGATGGAGATGACACAACCTGAGAGCCAGTTAGTAGTGCCAATCCGGTATTCGGGTGTATACTAAACCCTTTCTGCAACTTGTAAGAAACTATTCAACTTGAGCACCCCTCAGAGCTGTTCCATGGGCGTATTGGAGGCAGGTTTGCATATGTGGAGTTTTTGGAGCTGGAGGCTGTGCAAAATGCAGTGCTTCTTTCTGACTCCGAACTTCACGGGCGTCCTATTAAGGTTCGGTAGCTCTACCTTACGTTATTACTGGAGAGGATAGTCTTCTTGAGCTGGCGAGGAATTGTTCTGATTCCCTTTTTAGAGTTTCTAGGATAAGCAGTCAAGAAGGCACATCATAGCACATCATTTATGGAGCTAACAGCATTGAAAGCGTTCACAGGTTGGTGCGAAGCGGACCAATGTACCTGGCCTGAAACAGTACCGCACAAGGCGTTTCAGTCCTTACGGCTATCGGCCGCGCCGGCCATACTTTGCCAGCTATGGGTGTGTATCGAAGCTTTGACTTTTTGCTTGTAGGAGCTTAAAAAAATTAGCAGGGCTTATGGTAGAGTGTCATGCATTTCAGCTGGTTGGGATGATCATGAAATTTCACTATGTAAATGACAGAGGTCCTGTTTTGGTGTTTAGAAATCATTAGAAATGATCGGAAAGCAGATGATATTTGTAAAGCGGGATGTTTTGTAGATTACAGGAGGATCATCTGCGAACTCATCTCTGCCTTTCTCTTGTCCGTGTGTTTTATGCTATGCAGGAGAAGTCCACGCTTTCGGAGGCCGGTTCGGTACAGACCTTACTTTTGATCATGCGAAATAAGCATCCCAGTCTGAACTCGCGAAACGAGCATTCCAGTTAGCTGAGACTTATGCAGCTTGTAAACATTTTGCTTCAAGAGTCATCCGTTTGAAACAGCAGTCAGTGCCTCGGGCTATTCCATCCTTACGTAGTGACATATGCTGTAATCTGTAGTTTCCTGAAGTCTCTGAGGCAGGAATGTCAAGAGACGGCACCAGCATCACGTTCTCCGCACCCTCGTTGGCTTCTTGGGTTTGTTTACAGTCCGAGCATTCCGTAGAGTCCCTTTAGATTATCGTGCCCCCCACCTCTATTGGAGGCGATTGCAGAGCGCTGCTAACTCGTCCGCCATTTTGTTAGCGAGGCTACCTGACTTTCTTTGTTCAAGTGAGGGGCTGGGCGGAACTGACGTCCAGCGTGGAGCTATGAGTGGCTGAGGCAGTAAGTTCGGTTGTAAGGGGTGCCTCCGTCTGCTTCTAGTGAATTGCGGAGATCTGCGCAGGATGTCATCCTGTTCTGCCTCCCAGTGATGTTCCCAAAAGTGGAATGAGTGGCCGCCTGCAGGAAACACAACGCCCGGGTTTTCAGAGTTTTTTAGGAAATCGACAACTGGTTTTCAATGAGTTTGGCTGTGTTGCCTCTTCAATCTTCTATATCGTCCTGTCGCATGCATTTTGTTGTGTGCTGCTTCGAATGCACTGACAGTGCAGGCTTCAGAATGGGCAGGCGCATCCGTGACATTTGTCAAAAACTCTGGTGAGAAGGGGATTGGTGGGTGATACTCCATGGTTGTACTCTTTATTCCATCCCTAGCCTCTTTTTGCATATCGTCCCTACTTTCCAATGAAGAGATAATAGTCGCTTGTACCTAGGCCTCCTAAGCTCATACCTTGTAATCATTCTCTATGGGTGACTTTGCCGGTTGACTTGTGTCTGCTTCACAACATATTGACCTACATTCCACCGTGAAGGCAGTAGCCAGCTTCCTTTTCATTGTTTTTGGGAGTACAATACAAGCTCCATAAAAACACGATTTCTTTGCTAACACTGCAGACACTTCACTCGCGGCGGCCAGTTGGTTGCTTGGACATACTCGGGCAAAGCCGAACGATCCTGACTTCAGATCCCTAGCCGTTGGCCTCAGGGGTTCCCTGACTTTAGGGTGTTTGGATAATATACTCCCGACATCATGGAGTTTCTACTGTATGAGAATTGGTAATCCCTGAGGAGTTAACAAGCTGACTGTGCTCGGCTGAGTGCAGAGGCGAGATGGTCAAATTGCTGAACTCATCACACTCCAAAAGCCCCTCTTGTTGAAGTGCCTCAGACCGGACCTCCCCTACTGAACCGTTCGTAAACGTCAGCACTAAAGTGGCTGGTGCTCACACGAACATTCGTGAAAGCCGTCTCAAAATGGCGCATGCTCAACACTTCCGCAGACATGTCCTCCTGCATGTTCTCACACATTTTGCACTATAAAGTTTAGCATTATAGATCCGTAGTCTACAAGCGTTTCCAGTAACATTCTTTTTGCTTCAGTAGCATCAAGAGTAAATGCGAGAGATATGGCGAACTGAAGTGAACCTGCAGTTTGAGGTGACAGCTACAAAACTACTCAACTGTATGAATTACAACAGGTAGACCACAAACATGCATTGGGATGGGAGCACAAAAACACACACACAAGCGAGATACTACGAGAGTGCGGGCGCTTTACCTCAAGAGCACTCATGGCAGCTTCGCGGCAAATGGCGGAAATGTCCGCTCCAGTGAAGCCTTCTGATCGCCGCGCCAACTCCTGTGTGTCAACATCAGCAGCACAAGGTGTTTTTCGCAAATGGATAGCGAAGATTTGCTGTCGTGCGGCCTCCTCTGGCGGGCCCACATAGAGTAGGCGATCAAAGCGGCCTGCAGCCTCGCCTCGAGATTGTGTGACATGAGCACAGGTACGACATGAATATTTTTTCAAAAAGTGATTCGTATATCTCTTCATCGGCAAAAGATAGGCTTAAAGATATGAGCTGAGCTAGATTCGACTGACCCAAAATTAAGAACCAATTTTTAGATTCGTGCACACGTACGGCTGGACACAGACTCGGGTATGTCAGACGTGTTTGTGGGCATACGAGATTTGCCAAATAACGACATGATAGCAATGGAAAATGTGCTCGTAACTACGGAGGAGCGGCTGGAAATGGGCATGGCCTCCATAGCCACTCTGCATGGGCGGCTAAAGCATCCAAGCAGCTACTAAGAAAGTGCTTTACAGGCATCCCACATTCAATCAAGCTGCTGAACTGAACGTCTCCCTTGAATTCACAGGCTCCGTAATGACAACAAACGGCGAGAAGACCACCAGACGGATTAGAATGAAAGCAAAACAGTGGCATGGAAAAGCATCGTTTGGCAAAGCAGCACTGCACCTGGTCGCAGCAGAGCGGAGTCAATGAGATCAGGGCGATTTGTGGCGGCAAGAACTGATACCCCGGCCAAGGGACTTATACCTGCAAACGCAGCCCCTCCACCATCTCAGCTATGGTGTATTAACCAGCCAAATCTGCACTCCTTCAGTCCTTCCTTCTGTTCAATCAAGGACCTCTTGTCCCCCCCCTTCCTCCCCGCTTTTCCAACAGTTTTGAAGTTAGGGCCAACATCCAAAAATGGGGTGACATCCAAAATTACTTGTTGGTCGAACCAATGGCGATCGTACATCGAATTAAATAGGTCAGCAATCGTACTGTCAGAGTCGGGTGCCACAGTTGTCAATGATGCACTTCATTTCAAGCCAAATGCTCTCAGGCTGCAAGCGGCAAAACCGGAATTCCTGTGGGGATGGTCTGTGTTGTAGGTTCCGGCACAGTATTCCTAGTCGCCTGCTTTTAAAGAAACATCCTTCAAACAAGGTGTACCAGACGTAAAGGACTATCTGATTAATCAAATAAGCTTTTGATATTCTATCTGTTCGTCAAAGAAATCCTGAAGTAAGGTCCCCGAGCAGTTTGCAATGAATCCTAGAAAATCGGCTGCATGAAGTGGGCTCGTCCATGCATATATACGCACGTGAATCCGTTTGTGCCGATTGAGTCGATTCAACAATGCGCCACTCTCACAGACTGATAGACAATTCTGTTTCGCAATGACCATGGCCTACTTCTCGCTACCGCCGGATCACGTGAGCGTCCAATCTATCTCCGCACATCATTCACAAATATAAATCTCTCCCTCACCAACTTCTCATGAGACCCCATAACTGCCACAGATTGAATACCTTCCTTGAGATGGAAAACTTCCATGACAAAGAATCGACTTCAGATCTTGTCTTTCTACTTGCCAGTGAAGGGAGGAATAGGGGTTGGAGCATGCCGGAAGCTCACCGTCCATCTCTACCAGCAGCTGGCTGATGACGCGGTCTCCAACGGACGCACCTTCCTCTCCTTGTCCGAGCTCCCTTGAAGCAGTTAAACCATCAATCTCGTCGAAGAAGATGACGGATGGAGCAGAGGCCCTGGCACGAGCGAAAAGGGTCTGGACGGCTTTTTCTGATTCTCCGACCCATTTGCTCAGAAGTTCAGGCCCCTGCAAAGCAGCCCTCCCTCCGCAGGCAGGCATCATGACAGAGCTGAAGAGCGAAAGATCTCTTTGCCGGAAAGTCACAACATGTGATGCTTAAAAAGTTTCAGTCAGATTAGGCACTATCTCCCACGCTGCTTGAAGAAGAAAATTGTCCAGGCATGGAAAGTAAGAAGTCATAGCGCCGTTACAGCTATGAGAATACCAGCTTCATTCAGGCGTATCGTTAGTGGAGAATCTCAACTATGGCCTCCTACTTTGTTCACAACGCATGTTGAAAATAGTCATCGGAACATATCCAAGCACTCATTGAATCGTCTGAGACTTTCCTGGATGACTGACCAGGGCAGTATGGCTCGGTTCCATTCTCTCAGATGAATTGGGCTATTACTAGGCAAGTCGGCCATCCTGAGCAGTATGTTTGTATGTGGATGCGGCATTTTGCACTAGTGCGAAATCAAACAAAAGGGTCTTTCTGTTCAACATTGTTTGATTAAAAACACGAACAATTATAACTTAACATGCTCTTGTTCGATTAGCACTCACAAGGCAAGCATGTAACTCGCAAACAGGCATATTCATGTGAATCACTGTGAAGTGCACTGCACCTTCCGATACTTCAGAAAAAAAAAAAAAGACTCCATAGTTCACCTTCATAGTTCAGCAAAACTTGCGAGGAAAGCATACCTTGACTGGAAGGAAGTTAAGGCCACCTTCAGTAGCCACCGCCCTGCCACCCACAGCCCCTTCATGGGATTCGCAAACTGCACAACCGTAGGGGCACAGGAAGGACCCAAGGGACAACCAGCAGGGCGGCAAGAAGCAGAAGAAGTGTCCAATTGAAAAACACGCGTTAAAAGAAAGGGTGCAGAAGGGGGGCTCGAGGACTAGGACAAACACACACACGCAGACACAGCCACAAGCCCGCAAAGCAAGCTGACTCTTGGAGCGTTATTGAAATTGGATTGACTTCCGCTTGCCTTATGCGCCTAGATGGTTTAAACATCGACATTGAATATTCAAACGATTTGCATCATGTGTGATTGGCATTATTCCTGTTGATTGTTCCAAAGTTCGGCTTTGAAATAAAAGCTTATCCGTAAAACTAAATCCGTTTGGCTATTGTATTTGAAAGGCGAGTTGCAGCCTACAATCCGAACTGAGGCCGGCTCAGCTACAGGAGGAAGCAAACGAAATTCCCTCTCCTCCCCCTCCCTCTTCCCCCTCCCCCCTCGCTCTCTCTCTCTCCCTCTCCCTCTCCCTCTCCCTCTCCAAATAGAACAGCAATCGATTGACCGGCCGCACCTGGCCATGAGCGTCTTGCTGCAGCCGGGCGGGCCGTACAGCAGCACTCCCCTTGGGGGGGCCGCGCCCACCCTCGCCAGCGCCGCCGCGTGCCTCTGCGGCCACTCCACCGCCTCCTGAAGCCTCTGCACCGCCGGCAGGGGGGTGGGAGAGATGATGGTGCTGGTGGGAGATGTGCGTGGGAGATGTGTGTGGGAGATGTTGGTGGGAGATGTTGGTGGGAGATGTGTGTGGGAGATGTTGGTGGGAGATGTGTGTGGGAGATGTTGGTGGGAGATGTTGGTGGGAGATGTGTGTGGGAGATGTTGGTGGGAGATGTGTGTGGGAGATGTTGGTGGGAGATGTTGGTGGGAGATGTGTGTGGGAGATGTTGGTGGGAGATTTTGGTGGGAGATGTGTGTGGGAGATGTTGGTGGGAGATGTTGGTGGGAGATGGTGATGGGAGATGTGTGTGGGAGGAAATAACAATTGTTTGAAAGGCGAGATAGTTGCCGCTATGCATCGAAGTACATAGGCTTCAGTATCGCACGCTACAGCAGTTATTCGAAATGATGGTTACACGTCCTGACGAGGGTCTATGACGACCAATCAACGCAAAATGAGTTGTGTGATCCACTTAACCGGATTTGAGTGGCTGCTGGCGGACAAGGTGAATATCAAGAGTCTGTTTTGCTTCACTAATGAAAGTGTCGTACTCCTAATGGGCACTTTTAGATGAGTTAGAGACACTGCGTTTCCTGTGTAAAAAGGTTAAAAACATGTAATTTCCAGGTCCAACTAGCACTACGATAGCTTTAAAAGGTCCAATTTTCAGTCACTCATATTTAGCAGAGAGGCGGCCTGTGGTTAGGCCATTATTGCTGGACGACTCACCTGCTTGATGTCCTCGTTGCCGCCAATGTCGCTCCAAAGAACGCGCGGGACTTCTACCAAGACCTGCTCAAACAAAAAAACCACTCTCCAGTCAACGGAAAGACCCACCCAACTTTCTTGAACATGACAATGCTCATTCGCAGCATAGGTAGTGAGGCCGAGCTCACCTCGCGCAAAGCACTTGGCCGGACACGTCTCCTTGCAACTTCAAAATCTTCCATCCCCACTCGTGGTATCTGCTGCACCTTTTCTGACTTTTGCTGCCCAACTCCGAGTGATTCGTCAGATAATCCATTTTCTTCGGGTTCGACAGTCCTTGCGTTTATTCCCAGCCCTTCCGCGTCAGAAAGCTTCCCCCCCATCACCTCTGCATTCATTCCGGCCCCTTCATTCTCGCCAATATGCCGACCTTTCACGAATCGCCGAAGTGCTGCCATGGCTGCTTCGGAGCAGAGAGCCGCAAGGTCAGCTCCCACAAAGCCATGAGCATCCGCCGCGAGCCCTGCGACCTCCCTTTCTGAAAGCGAGTGATGCATTTTGGCAAGAATTGCTCTCAGGATTTCGCGACGATCGGATGGAGTAGGGACGCCTGCAGAAAAAGCCTTCGAACGGCGTCAAGTGAAGGAGACTGACAAGGACTTGAGGCACGCTTGCACCACCATATACCTCAGCAGAACATACATACATACCTACATACATACATACACGAATATCTTCCGACTCCAAATGCAGTGGTGCTGCATTGCAGGCAGTTGGGGAAACTCTCACCAACCTCCAGTTCGCGGTCGAAGCGACCAGGGCGACGCAGGGCGGGGTCGATTGCCTCAAGGCGGTTGGTGGCGGCCACCACCACGACCCCCTCCATGGCCCTCCCCCCGTCAAGCAGAGTAAGGAGGGCTGCCACCATGCGCTGGGTGAGCTCCTCGGAGTCCGCTCTCGAGCCGGCCATGGCGTCCAGCTCGTCTATGAACACCTGCACGAGGACCGCTTTTCACGCTCAGAATGGTCATTCTAAGCAGCCCAGACTTGGGGACAACGAGCAAAAACGAAGGAGTGGTATCGTATTGATACAGTAAAGTCACACTCTTCAGAGTTTGAAGGGGATGAAATGGAAGATAGACAGACACACCATGTTGCCCGTGTAATGTGTCAGGCAAACTATATTGCACTCTGATTGATATTGGGCTAGGGGAAAGAGCTGCATCTGTGCCTTCTGACACGGAATGATAAGCATTGCAGAACCAAAGTGACCAAAGCCCAGAAATAACACGAAGTAGATACAAAGGTACGAACAGAGTAGTTATAAGGCAGCACCGACCACGGAAGGGGCAGCCTTTTCCGCAGCTTCAAAGACGTCCCGTAGTGCTCTCTCACTCTCCCCAAAGTACTGAGAAAACACTTCCGCCCCATTCAAAACGAGCAGCGCAGCACCGGACTCGGCAGCCACTGCCCTCGCCAGAGAGGTCTTCCCCGTGCCCGGCGGGCCATGCAGGAGGACGCCCCGGGGAGGTCGCACACCGTACCTGCGGGAAACAGGCCATGGCTCTCTCTCCCCTCAGGATATTGCCTACGCTAATGCGTCTAATGTGTACAGGGTCTAATGTGTATTGGGTCAGGGGGTGTCCTA
This sequence comes from Zygnema circumcarinatum, assembly GCA_037447605.1. Lineage (NCBI taxonomy): Eukaryota > Viridiplantae > Streptophyta > Zygnematophyceae > Zygnematales > Zygnemataceae > Zygnema > Zygnema circumcarinatum. The sequence goes on from CM074806.1 coordinate 1,823,358, forward strand.
CCATGGTCAGCATCCATCCATCCAGCATTCACAGAGGCCAACATAGGACTAAGCAGCTGCTTGTGAAGGTCACAAAATCATGCTGGCCGTGGAAAACTGCATCATAACTAAAGGCAAGCATCAGGGTGAGGGCCCTGTGGGGACTCTCGGGATACCTATTTCTGTCTATCTGCCAGCACCCTTACCTGTGGCATGCTGTATGAAACAGAAACATGTCAACAACACAGAAGATTCTCACCCTTGGGTATAAGAAAGGAGCGGAGGCTTCTAGCTAGAATGCTCACAAAAGGGCACTTCTGGCCCTAAATGGAAGGCAACATGCTCAAGAATGTCAAGACAAAAATACGACAAGGACATGCGTTGAGAGCTTGCCACTTTAACAACCATCCAGTTTTTTTTTGCTCCATGATAACAATGCACATCTCCACACCAGCCACATTCAATCAATCTGCAAAGCAAGCAGTTTCTGCATCATGACTTACTGCTTAAAGATCTCAGGTCTCTGGAGGGGTAGAGTAACAAGCTCCTTCAATGCTTGAATTTGTGTTCCAAGCCCACCCAAAGCCGCATATACTGGAGTTTGCCCAAAGCTCGACCTTCCTGCAACCTGCGGCCCTTCAATGGTCGTAGAAGAGGATGCGACCCCGGCTGCTTCGGACTGCTCTGTGGGTGCTGCTGCGGCACCCTTCAGGCTGCCTTCAAGAGAAATCTCTGTTCCAGAACTCACGAAGAAAAGGGGAAGAGGTCGTCCCAATGACCCCACGTTGCACTCAAGAAAGTCATCTCCACTACTCTCACTTTGTGCAGTGGGCGCTGCGGCAAATGCACACTCTACTCCACAAATCGGAAGTGATACCACATTGCCGGGCAAAAGCCAACGACCTGCGAGCCACTTACTCGCCAATAGTTTAAGGAGGTTCCTCTGTGATGTCTTTCCACTGGTCAACAAACTTTCCACCGCTTCTAGTTGGGCGACGTTCTGCGAGCAGTTGTATTCTCGTGCAATTGGAGGAGGGGCAGGTGAGGTGCTGTTAGAACTTCTAGTAGGGCTTTCTGCTTGAGAAGGACTCCTCTTCTGCCTGTGTTTGGCAGCGGCAGAAGGAGATCCAATGGTTGGTTCACGTTTCACTGGAGTGGCAGCATCACTCTCGACTTTATTGCTTCTTTCCTCGTTCCCCGGGTCAGGTCCAAGTTGGCGCTCAGCAGGTTGCAACCATATAAGGCGGAGGCAAAGAGCAGCCTTCGTTTGGGCAAATGCTTTCTGGTCTCCATAGAGCGCATCAACGGGCTTCGGAGATTTGACCACGCTACAGTTGGGGGAAATCGCATTGGCTCCTTTTGCAGGGGAAGCTTCGGCTTGAGAACGAGTTGCAGAAGCTGGTGGTGTTGCTGATGCCGCATGCTGATGTGGACTAGCTGATGAAGAAAATGAAGAATCGTATGGATGAGAGGGAGAACTAGAGGGAGCTGGTGAAAGCGGACTGGGAATTCTGGCACTCGTGTCGGGCAGGAGGGCAAGCGGATATATATAGAGAGACGATCCAATAGAAGGTCGGCCCATGCTTTCAAAAAGCTGCCATGACAATCGGACACCATTCCGTGGGACCTATACAGCGAGGAAAATCAAAGACAGGGATAGCCGATGCTTAGAATTGAATCGCAGATTGACGATACCTCACAGAGTGGTGCACCACAATAGCTTCGACTGAGCCACTCACACCGGTTCCTACTCTCCCAATCTCCTCTGTATACTCCCCTTACGCCAGGATGTCCGAATGGGTGTAACGCAGAGTCGGAGCTTTACCTTTGGCGAAGGCCAGGCGGCACCTATGTTCAGAATTGGCCCCAATTGAGTCTTTCCAGTAGGTGGAAAACTTGGCACCGCAGTGCTTAAAAGTGCATCATTGAACTGCTTTTCATCGAAGCAGGCTGAACCCCACAGAATCTGCGTTGATGATGTTCCTCGGGTCGATTTGATGCCTTCAGAGTGCAGCACCTGGCAACACCACAATTCCCTGTGTATACAACAACTTTCTGGGGACCTGTGCACTTAGCAGAATGCAGAAGCCTGCAGTGCAAAACTTTAAGCATGGCAGCTCAGTTATCCGTGTGCCCGACAAACATAAAAACGAGGGATGGATGGCGCCGAGATGTTGAATGGCTCCAGCTGTTCCGAGGACTTGCTTGCGATTATTATCCCGGAACTCTAAATTCAAAACAAAGTGCATCTATATTCACAGTTAATTAGCTCAATGAGCCAGTTCAGCACTCTGCGTCGACATAACGAATATTGATGCTGGAGCATGCCTATGCAATTACGCTCTATGACATGCGAGCGTCTGGACCAATGCGCTCTTGTTCATACATGCTGGTGTTATATAGGCATGCAGTAAGGAGGCCCTTTTTTTCACACAGGAAATGAACGGTAGATGCATCTCCGTTTACTGCAGGGGCATCTGACCATTCCCTTTAGCGAGCTTACATACACTGTAAGGACGCGCATGTACGCCGATTAGCAGCCTGAGAGTACCAATTTGAGTGCCTGGACACGGTCTTGAGTGTTTGTTGTTTATGTAGGGATAAGTCTGGGATTATGGATGGGGTGCACATGATAAATCGGTGGAGGTGAAAAGAAAAATTCGATTACTTGTAGCTTTATCCACCTAAGTCTGGTTATGCAGAAAGAAACAGAACGAGCCCCCGCCTGCATGAGCTTGTGAGGCACAGCCTTAAACATGCATAACTTAGTTTGTAAGACTGCGTGGGTGCGTGCAAGGGAGAAACGACGCCACACAGCTTGTTCTGGTGTGCTGCTTGGCTTTCATTTGATGAGATCCATATCCGAAGAGGGTGTTTCAACTTCACGACGTGAATGAAGTCCGAGAGCCATTCTCAAAGCTGTGTGATATTTTCAGACAATCCTCCAGTGCTTTCTCATCATTCCCTACAGTTTACAGCATCCCCTTGAATATCTCTTTCCTCGAACGCACTGCTGCTCTCTCTTCCCCCTTGCAGGGCTCAGCAAGGAGCCACATGAGGAGCGACTCGAGAGCAGAGCAGCAGAAGAAAGCGAGCTTACAGCCACAAGGCTCCCCGCCGCCAGACTCTGCGCGTCCATGGCGGCCGGCGGGAGCCATAGCTGCGCGCTGCCAGCCCCTCCCTTTCCCGCTCCCTCTCCCGCGCTGAGGCGCGCCTCGAAGCGCGCCCCCTCCGGCACCTCCGCCGCCCCTCCCGCCGCCCCCGCCGCCATGGCCGCAACCTCCGCGCCCTCCGCCTCGCCCCCTCCCTCCCTTCCCCCTCCTCCCCCACTCAGCGGGAGCGACGAGGCGCCGTCCCCAGGCTGCGAGCCGCCATGGCTGCGCCGCTGTGGCAGGCGGCCGCGCTAGCGGGCGCCCTCGCGGCCGTGTGCGCTGCTCGCGCTGTGGGGCTGACCGCGAGGGCGCGGCGAGGCCTGCAGCCCGCGCTCTCACGCCTCGCGCTCGCAGGGGTCGCCTCGGTGCTGCGCGTGCAGGTGCGCGGCTGGGCTCTAGGGCTTGGGACAGGTTAGGGTTAGCAGGAGTTTTGGCTTGCAGTTGTTGTTGATTGGTTGTTGGGAGGGTTTCTGGATAGGAATTTTATTTCAAATTTTGGGAGGTCTGTCGGTAAAGGAAAGCAGCGATGCGATGTGAAGGAGCAGCAGGAATGGGATCAGGAAACGGCGTGTGAGGGTGCTGGAGAGGTGCTTTCAAATCAGTCGGTGCAGGACAATCGGCGTTGGAGTCTGCGTGGATGAAACGTGCTTTATGGAAAGGCTTTCGAATATCTGTTTAATCTTCAGGGAGATGCCTCTTTAAGTCCTGAAAGCGGATTTTTTTAGTCCAGGCCAAGTCTCCAACTGTCATTCTAAACGGCTATCTCTCCCGCCTACTCGCAGTCACTACTCCTGAAAGAGGAATGAGGCGAACGTGTTCCAGATGAGCCTCCATTGTCGCTCTTCATTGGATTCTGGTTAGGACGGATCGAGTTCGTCAGCTTTAACCGCGTGCTTGAAGTTTTATTAAGTATTGAAAATTATGTTAAACCTATCTATTTATGCGAATGACTTTGACAGTCGTTTCCTTAAATGTGTTCGTGGCATTGTCTACCAACTGATATTGCGAAATCTTTCTTGTAATTATTGTTTCCTCTTGATGGCCTCGCCATCGTGAGATCAATGCCACTTCCTCTTTCCTCTACGTTTTACTACACAACTTAGGCGTGGCCATCGTCACAGTCAATCAGATCAAGAGTCTCGATTTTCCTCGAATGGTTATTAAGTTCGATCATAAAGAATTACTCTTCGTGTTCCTCAAAAGGATCTCGACTCTGATTCCTCTGTATATCCACCAACATTTTATACAACACAATAGACAAGCTTCGATTACTAGGGTCAGACCAAGTTTCTAAATTCCAAAGCTCTACAACCTGTTGTATTTCTACCGTCTGACTGGCGCATGCCTGTCTGCAATAGCAGCTCTGCGGAGTTATTCATGCCCGCGTCCTTGTCCTGAGAGGCGGACGATGTGCTGATGCCTTGCAGAAGTATCGAAAGCCATGGCTGGACAACTTTTTGTATGGCATGGCATTGGCCGTATCCATCGAGTTTTACACGGCCTTCCTTCCCATGCTGTTTTGGGTAAGTTCACAATCTGGATTCTCGGTTTTTGTTACATTTATGATTTGATTCATACAACTGCATTAGAGAAGTTTGCCAAGACCTTTCATTTTTTTTTTTTTTACTTATTCCTTTGCTTCGCACACTACCTTCGTTTGGTATCTGTTGGTTAATAGTGCTTTTCCGTGTGTCTGTCAACACGCATCAACGTTAGTAATTGCATTGCCTCTCACTTGTTGCTTACTGCCTGTTTAATGAAACAGCGTGTAGAAATTAAAGTACTAAAGCGAAAGTCCCAAGACAAATAGTACAACTTACAAGAGAGGGTTGTGTTGTACAGTGAATCTCGTCTTAACCTAGAATACCCAGCTTTTCCATATAAGTAGTGCGAGCGTTGGCAGTAGGTGCACATGGATGAATAGTGGGTTCTTCCATAGGTATTTCCACGAATATCTTCATGAGCTTGAGGAGTTATTCGCGTTGTACTTTATCTTGTTGCGAATAGAAAGTCAGCTCATTGCTTCCGACAGAGAGCGCCTACTTTCCCATTTTCTTCAGCCAACCAGTTTATGATGAATTGAGGCTGGCAACGTGCCTGATTGCAGATGAACCAGTTGAAGCTCGCGGCCAAACTCACGATCCTCATGGCGCTCTGCATCTATGTCGGAAATGGTTTGAAGGTAGCTGCTTGGCTGCTGGTTCGTTCGTTTGATCTAATCTGAGAGATAAATAAAGTGTGTCCCTGGGCCTTAAGAATGTCATTTTTTCTGTCACCATCTGCATGCTCCTGCTTCAGCATCTGTAGCATGAGAAGTTAGTTATGAACTTGACTTTTTCGGGGTCTTTTTCTCAATGTTTCGAGTATCTCGTCTGTGATCTGCCAGCTTGCCTTTAGAGAGTCAGATGTGTTTTTCTCTTCATCGAATAGCAGCTAGACACTCTTGCAATTTTTTGCCGCTGAAGGTTAAGCAATGTTGCAGGATGTTGTTTGTGCTCCAAGGCCCGCTTCACCTCCTGTGTGGAGATCGGGTCATTCAAGTAATGCGAAGGAGTACGGTTTTCCATCAACTCACAGTATTAATGTAGTGGCTCTTTCTGCGTGAGTTTCATACTCCTACGGCAGAGGTGCCTTTGATACTTGTGAACTTTGACGTTGTGAGTGTAGCATTTTGGCTCCACTTGAAGAGTCAGAGCATTGTCTGCGGTTTGCCAAATGGTTTCATTACGTCTGGTGGTATAAGAGGATGACTTCCATCAGTGCTTCATTTTCAGCTGTCATTTTCTTACTGCTAGAGCAGTGACGAGTGTTGGCAGAATAAAAATCTGACGAAAATATTGAGACCGCTGGGTGCAGCTACCTTGTCCAGTTTTGTGTCAACGAGGAGGTTTTTGGGAATCGGTCATGGTGTCTATGGGTTATGGTCGCTGTACTGGGACTCGTTTCCGGCATTGTCGTTTTTGGTATGTACTTCAACTCGTGTGCTCTTGTGGCTTGATCCTCTGCTCCATTACGTTTCTTCGATTGCTCGTTCAAGCACAAAGATGGGAGGACTAGAAGTTTTAAGTCATTGGTTACAAAGGCGTGTGAGTACTGCATGTCCCTTCTAATTTGCAGCTCAAAGAATTCGCGTGTTTGTGTTGCAGGTGTTAACAACCATACTTCCAAACTTATATTTTAATATGGATGAATTTCTTTTACATATCATTGTGTTTTTGCTATGGATTCTTTCATTGGTATTCCTCGCTTGTTAGACTCATTGATTCCCTCAATTGAAGCACTCACACCAAGGAACGGGCGCATGGCTATCATGGCTGCCTTGCAGGACGACTATACTTGGGCATGCACACTCTTGTGGACATTGGAGGAGGCGTTGCCATGGGGGTCTTGCTACCACTTCTTTTCAGCATGGTGGACGAGCCGTTGGTGGAATTCATCATACGCGGCGAGAATGGTTAGTTGTTGGTTTCAGTTTCCACAAAATGAGATACACGGCGGAGATACACGAGTGACTCTTGGCACTGGGAAAATGTTGCAAGATTATGTCACTCTTAATACGTAGTGCAGGGTCGTTTTTCGTCTATGCAGTTGAGGGGTTCCAACTGTGTTTGGCACTTCTGCTCCTCTTCACATACCCCACACCAGAGAGCTCCACACCAAGCTTTGGAGATGCCACTGCGTTCAATGGTGTGGTACTCGGAGTGGTGAGTGCACCTCACGCAATACATATCCTTTTGTCTGTGTGCTTAAGATATGATAGTTGGAGCTGTAAAACACAAACGTATATCTGCTGACTGTAATTGGGACCAAAGCTAGTCTTGACGTTTTCCCTGGTGCAGTGTTTCCAATAGATCTTCTTTGTTGATTTGATTACCTCCTTATGGAATAAGGAGATTTGCTTGTTTGGAAGGCCTTTAGCAAATAGACTTGTGCTGGCTGAGGATAAGATGGACTGACCCTCTGTGTGAAGTGTCTTTTGGCCCTGATGCAGACAGTTGGTCTCCATCGCAGCTACGGCATCTACCTCCATGACGGGCCTACTGCCCTCCTCCCATTGTCATTGGCAGGTCTCTCACAACTGCTGAAACGGATGCTGTTGGGCTTCCCTATAGTGTTGGCCGCAAAGGCGGTGGGGAAGGCAGTGGCCCTCCGAATGCTGCCTCGTCTTGCAACCATGACTGGGTTCCCCATCAAGTCTACCGGCTACGTCAAGTTCTTGATGGACACTCCTGTGGCCCCTAAAGGAGAGCTTTTGCCTTCAAAGCCAGCACCAGAAAAGACTACAGACTTGCCCGATTACTCGGGGGAGATGGAGCTCAACTCTGAGAAACCCCATACAGAAGCCGCCAGTCTTCTGGGTTCAGAAAATGTGCCGTCTGGACTGCTCGCAGCAACACATCTCTCTTTCCGAGGTTTGAGAAAGATGCCAGCAATGCCTGGACCGTCTGACGATGCTCTGAAAGAATACCTTTCTGTCGAAAAAATGGAGCACGTGAACAGCAGCAGAAGTGATGGCTGGCTTTCTGGGCGTCGCATTTCTCTGGGGTTCGGAGAAGATGAACCGTATGACGTGGACATGGGGATCCGCCTGGTGGCGTACGCAAGCTTGGGATGGGCCGTTCTGGAGCTCGCTCCCGCAACCTTCCTTTGGCTGGGCCTGTGAGATAGAGCAGGTGGCGCCATTGCGTAACCTGTGCTATGCTATGCCATCCCATATCATGAACCCAAATGGGATGGTCGTTGCTCTATGCAATTAGTCTCGTTGTTCAGCAATTGATACTCCGTTTAATTATGTTATAGAGAAGCAGGTAGTGACAGCTGGATTTACGAAGGCCTTTTTTCAATTAAGGCCAATAGGGGGTGTCAGACTTAACAAAATCTTACAAAAAGCGTTACGAAGAAAAAGGTTATGAAAGAACTCTGTCGCAGAAAGATCGCGAGGTTATTGGAGTACTCATTACGGTTTCATACGAACACGCATACTCACGTTTTTTAAGTCTGACCCGCCCTAATAGCTAGTTGGCGAGGGGCTTCAGAGGGACGTCCTTCCTTTGTACCTTAAAAAGGCTATTTTCTGTTTGCAAATAACGTTTATTTTTCTCCGCCTTTCCTGTCTCACCACCCCATATATACTGTATGCTGTATTTAAGTATTTTTACAGTGTGAATGATTTTACATCTCCTCCTCTCAATTCTTGCGGACTGCTTTTCTCAGTTCTGAGAGCCTATTCAAGGGCCAGGCTCCGAGCAAGCTGCGGCTTGGCTCGGCCTGAAATACAGGAAGGGTTCAGAAGTTCTTTTCTTTGGCATTTGGCGATGCTGCAAGTATGCCGAGCAACCTCAAACCAATCAGAAGGCAGCGGCAGCGCACAGCACAACGGAAGCTGCAGAGAGCACAACCCCGCCCCACCTGCTCCCTCACTCCTGCCAAGGTTTGACCTGTACTGATCAAAAGAGCCGTGCATGTATGTGGGAGGAAGAACAACAGGTGGGCACAGAGAGAGAGAGGACAGAGACAGATGAAAGCTTCCTCGGTTTTCATCAACGGGATGCAATCTTTTCCTTAAAAAGGAACAAAAATATATCAATTTTGCGCAGGTGATTCCTGCGCTCTTTCCTTTCATATGTGCCATTGGATCCAGTTGCACCAAATAGCCCCGCTTCACTGTCCTTCCCTCGCTAGTCTAATCTCTGCTCTACATATCCTGTGTTGCCTTCCTTTGTATATGCCCGTGCAAATAGTCATGAGATGCGAACCTGATGTTTGGCTATAGCATCATCACAACGGGTCATTGGCTAAATAAGTATAGCTACAAGATCACGTGGAAGCTGATTGTGTTGTAGCATCCACAACAAACCCCACAGCACTCACAGTCAGTCGCGATTGCACTCCTACAGCCTCCATTTGTTGATCTCCGTCAGGAGCAAGTCAAACTTGGCGCCAACCACCTCAGCGACCATCTCTTTGTATCTGAAAAGCTTGAAGGTGGGAACGACCCGCACTCCCAGCTCCTTTGCCAAGGACTGCATACGCAGTAAACACATTAAGCCAACTATTCTCAATAAAGGTCGCAACTTGTCGACCTACAACATCTAAGAATGAACTGTCAGAGCCCCTTGACCACTAGGAAATTCAACGCTTTGAAATATTTTCAGGCTATGCACAATGAGATCTATCCCAGACCCAAGATGTTCAACTTTGCACTAAAAAGTGTACATCGTCATTGCTGAAGGTACAGGCTTCATGTTGCCCCCATTCCTTGATCAGCAGTGATGATCCAGAAGGGAGACAGCCATGCAACATCACACAAGCTACAACCAACCAGCTGTCCAGGATCTGCAAGCCAATCTTGACAAGCTCCCATCTTCCAACTGCCATGCGCCACGTGGAAGTAAGGGAAAGGAGCGGACCTTGTTCTCCTGATTGCAGTCAAGCTTGAGAAAGACCACATCTGTGTACTCAGGGACCAAAGCCTTAATTTTGGGCTCAAGCATTTTACAAGGACCACACCTGGAATGCAGCACCCAGCACACAAGGGATCAGATGCCTGAACCGCAACTGGATACGAGTTCCGAGTGGCAAGAAGAATCCAAGATCGAGCTCAATATTAAAACTCAAGTTTGGCTACTTCTACCGCGAGACGGTCCTAAAATTGACCGCACAACATGATAAGTAAGCAACTAGAACTTCATCGCAACTAAAGCCAACCAGTCCACGTAGCACAAAAACGAGCTTGCTGGCAAATCAACGTGTAATATTAACAAGGAGCACAGCCTAAATCGCGATTTCCAGATGACTTTGAAAAGTGAGCGTAGCATTCAAAAATGTAGCAAAAGGGAACACCTTTATCAGAAAGTCATGGTGCTTCTTGCTTCTGTGTGAAAGACACTGGACATACCGTACGTATTTCACACGAGGACGGGCTAACTTGATCTTCGCTTGGTTACCCAAGTGAAAGTGGACAAGCAAGCCGAAATAGGGAAAGAATCTCTAGATTCCTCCTGCTATGGGTTGACATCCTATTGAAACCAGATTGGTAGGCAAATAGAAAGGATGGAATAACGGAACGACAGAGGTTAAGGACCATGAAAGGGAGCAGGTAGACGCATGATTGCGCGGAAAAGCTGCTTTGAAATAAAGATTGTCTACCAAGAATATAGTAGACAAGGTGAAATTTCACTCACCACTGCGTAAACATGTCCAAGACCACCAGCTTATCACCTGCAGCCTGAAGTGCAGGGTAGAAGGTATCCTTGTTAACTTCTATGATCCCTTCTGCTACAGACGGTTCAGCGCTGTCGGTAACTGCACACCGCCATGGATTGGGCCTCCTCGTATCTTTCAGTTTGAAACTTTCAAGTTTAATATCTGGACGAAGTAAAACAGAAAAGAAAGAAGGAAAAGATAAGAAATAGCGATAGAAAAAAAAATACTTCTCATTTGAGTTAAAGCAATGAGTGTTACCCTTGAGCACACGTATAACTAAGAGCTGATCTTGCAAATCATATAGAAGTGTAACAGCAGCTGCAATATTGAAAACAGATCATCAATCGTATAGCTGTCGCTCTTTTATTTCTCCAGATGGATTAGGACATTTGATGTTTGAACCTTCACAGTGCTTTGATATTTTCAAGTAAATAAGAGAGCGTCATGATTGTGACAAGTGACTTGCAGACTTGCATCTTACACGTGGACAGCCAGCGACAACTCCGTTTTCAAACAGATAGAGTAGTAGCACTATTTCCCATTCAAGAGTGAGGCGCTGAAAAGTCAGATCCTTGCATTGGAAGGATAAAAATTCTTAGCAACGACTTGTGGTCTATGACATGCTTCGCGAAACGGGCTAACGACTGGGCATGAAAAGCTGCATTATTTTTAGTTGGTGCACTCTTTGCATCACAAATGCATGCACTCCAATACGCCATCTCAAAGCATGGTTCTTACGCAAGCACGAAGTACCAGATCCGAGTTCTTCTTAAAATTTATGAAGCATTCACGTGCATGCAATATTTTTATAAAAAAACGGGGGGGTTAAGGGGAAATAACTACGCATCCTCCTCGCCATACTTGAGAATCCCGACAAGATCGACATATCTCCGAGCATACTGTACGGTCTGCAGGAGTGCGAGCTGCACCTGCTCGCGCGCAGTGCAGCGGCGAAGCGACGGAGCGGCGCCCTCCACAAAGAGCTCCTGAGCGCGCATTCTGCGGCGCCGGCACAAGCGATGCTGCAGGCGCAGAGGGCGCGCAGAGGCGCGAGCAGGCAGCGGTAGCCATGGTGGGCGGGCGGGCGGGCGGGCGGGCGGGCGGGCGGGCGGGCGGGCGACGATGATGCTGACGCCGCACCCTCTCTCTCTCTCTCCCTCACCCACTCTCTCTCTCCCTCTCCCTCTCCCTCTCTCTCTCTCTCCTTCCCCTTAATGCGCGCTCGGCGTGTCGGTGCGCGAGCCTCTGCGCGCCGACGCGCGCTGGAAAGATAGGGCTGCCGGCACGTGCGAACTAATCGGGTATTTTAAGCGAAGAAAAATATGCGCAAAGGGTAGTGATAAAATTAATTTTAAACATGTACGGTCATACGGAAAAAGAGTATGAAAAAGACTCGCCAGAGTGTGATGTCACGTCAGCCACAGTGATTCTAAATTATAAATTTAAATCGACCATAATTTTACATTCTTGGTGTCAGGTGGTCATCCCTAAAAAGTGATCGGCGCCTCGGCGGTAATTGGCCGACCGTTTGGAGGGGAAGGGCCGGAGCGGGCGAGGGAGAGAAAGAGAGGGAAGGGGAAGGGAGGGAAGGGAAGGGGAGGGGAGGGGGCGGCCATGGCTGGACCTTCTAGACAAGCAGGGAAGGGATGTACACAGCGCATGGTGGAGGAGAGAGGGGACATTGCATTTGCATTCAAGAACAGCAGCTGCGACAATAGATGAAAACAGGTTTATTTATGCTACGAATGTTCTATAGAGAGTCAGGAAAAACATATACGTATCCTGTGGGAAGTTTTATGTTTACAATCAATGCCACGTCTCTTCGCTTTATGCTTACTAGTAGTGTTTACTAGTAAAGAAAAATGAGGATAATAGCAAGCCAGCATCAAGGTCCGCGCGCATGTTCCGCGCCTCTCTCTGCGAAGCTTGCAGCGTACTGAATCTTAAAGGACGAACACGCGTGGGGTGGTCCGTGCCTGCTTCCGACATACCTTCTCAGCCAAATTCCCAAATGAACATTTCCCAATCCAATATGCTTGCATAGTCTATAGCGTTGTGAGACCACCCTCGGCCTTCCCCTCCTCCTCTCACTGCACCCAGGACGACCGGCACATATCCCAGAAAGGAAACATTCTCGTCAACAGGTTGGGCTTATCCCACTCTTCCTCCGATTCCATCGACTTGATCTTGCGAGCCAGAAAATCCCTCTCAGCCCTCAGCTGACTCAGCTCCTTCTGAGTATCATCCAACTCCCTCCAAAGGGAGCGTGAGCGCGCAAGCATCATCGTATCGCCGACATCCCACGGCGGCACCTTGGTCTGCAGCTTAGCCACCTCCCTTGCCAGACGCTCTGCTCTCTCTGTTGCTTCGGTGCGTTCAGCTTTCACGTCTCCCAGCCTTTCTCGCAACTCTTCAACCAAGGAGTCTCTGTCCTCACTCGACCCATCTCCTACCTCATCCACCTCGTCCACCTCCCAACTCGAGGCCTCAGGGCCGTCTCTTGCATGGCCTCTCTTCTTGTCCATCACAACCTCTTGCGCTTGCTCCTCAGGGGCAACTCCTGTCTGCTCCCCAGAAGACAAGCACGATTAAAATCCCGGGTCAGCCTCCTCCGCCGCATGTTCCGTCGTCCTGCTGTAGCTGCACTTCACACACACGCACGGATGCTACTGTCCCCAAAATCGATTCACGCTCAACTTGCTGTTCAGTTTGACGTGTTGACGATTGGAAAAATTTACCCACAATCACCAACAATACTGCAGGTTCTGCCAGGGGCCACAGCTTTTGCTGCACTCCAGACTGAAGATTACAGAGACACGTCATCTGTAGCCATATCCAGACTATTTTGCTAACAAACTAGATGGAATCTTCTCTAGAGAGCAAGGGAGAGGCATAGCATAGGGCGAGCAAGACAGAAATTTACATGCAAGATGTGCTTTCTAATAGCCTGTAACAGCAATTATGGAAAACCTTTCAGTCTACAGGCAAGTTTCACGAATTCTGCTGAATACCATGTATGTAGTTTGATCTTTATACTAAGTCAAACATTTCTAACTCAGCACGAATTTCTTTGCATGTATTGTACAGTCAGGACAAAAAGATAAACGTGACTCAAGAGTTGGGCACGCGAGTGGGCCACAACGATCAAGAAAACACTGGTTGACACTTCCTCAGGCTTGAACGTCTCACTTAAAGTTTGCTTCAGCCATGAAGACAGGCAGCAAACAAACAACAAGTCAAATTAAGTCATGATATGAGCCAGGAGAATTTCATTCTTCGCTTGGCCTGACTGAGGAATGCAGAGATGTAACTTCAGTGAAAGGTCATCACTCACATTCCAAGTTTCTAGTATGAAGCGAATGAAAGTTCAAAAGGATCAGACGGAAGAATAACAGTACTTTCCTCGGCCGCCCAAAGAGAATGCCATCATTAGAAACTCTTCAGTGCAGGGTTCTACAACGTGCATATTACTGTGTGAACATACACACAGCGACACATATGCAGTGCTGAACCCAAATGGTACACGTACCATCGTTTGTGTCAGCGTTAAACGTACCGGCGTCCTCACCAAGACTACCGAATTCAATTGCAAGATGACAGTCTTTGTTATTGTGCGCTATATTCAAAAAGAATAAAATTCTTTCTAAACCCTGTATATGCCACGACTCAATCTGTCATCCTGGCAAGTGCTACCTCGAACAAGAATGTTCAGAACCCTCAATACCTTCATTACCTGCTGCTTCTCCAGAACTGAAATCTTCAGCTGCAAAGTCGCGACCAAGCCAACAAGGTCCTCTCTGTCATGTGCGTCTGTGAAATCGTCCAACGGTCTCTCCACAGAATCTTTCTTCTCGACCTCAAGTGCTGCCACCTGTTTGCGGAGTAAATCAACGATTTCTCTTTCCTTTGACAGCATGTCCTCTTTAACTCCAAGCTCTTGGACACTTGTCTCCACCCGCGCTTCCATTTCTTTTTTGGCTTCGACCAGCTCACTAATTTCTAGCTCCAGCACTTCAACTCGAGATGTGAGGTACTCATTAAGTGCGAGTACATCAGCCAACTTCTCTGCCTTGAGTCTCGCTTCCTCTCTTAGCATGGCTACCTCTGTATCATTTTCTACTTTCAACACCATTTCATCAGCACGTAGAGAATTCGAGGGCTTTCGGGTGAAATCACTTTCTGCACACCATTGGAAAAAAACGTCGTTTCGCGTGTGAGCATTTGTAGTATTCTAGCCTGCCCTGCAGCATGTCCAGCTCCAAAAAAGAGCGTCAAAAGGGACAAATCCAGCTGAAAGAAAAGGTTTCGTATCAGCCCAGCAAAAGCATTACATCCAGAAATATCCAAGAACTTCCCACGGAAAAGTGAGAAAATGCAAGAAATAAACACGTCTCTAAGCAATCTGCCTTCGATCTGGCCTTATTAAAAAGCATCTGGCAGCTCCAGATCAATAACTTCTGTAATGACAAGTGTATGAAAACTTGATAACTCTGACCCTCGAAATGGCCGAATACAAGCTACTAGTTCTTGACCTGACAAAGGCTCGATTTCAACAACAGCTTTTTTATAAAAATGAGTTAAGAAGCACGTAGCCCTGGGTACAAGAGCCATAGAAATCTTAACAGACTACAAGCATCCACAACAGGTAGCAACAAGGGGAATGTGCAAAAGGGGTATTTCAATATTAGTCCCTAAAATATATGCAATGAACGCGACTGAGAAAATGATGAGGAACACGTCACAAACGTTTGGCAGCTCCAAGTTAAACCTTAGAAATGCACTGATTAAAAGTAGAAAATCACAACCGGCACTCATTTTCAAAAAGATAATGGAGACGTTAAGTGTGCGATTACCGCATTGCCTCAAGTATGCTGAACACGTGGGTTTCTGGGTTTCAAATAGGTACCGGAGTGTTGGAATGCAGCCTATTAACAATTGGGAATTTATCTCTGTATTCTTCACAAAAAGTTCAACACAAAAAAAAAAGGTCCATAACAAAAAAATTCAAAGGCTGCACGTGTACAGAACGTACTAATGCAGCGTTAAGCTCAAAAACTTTTCAATGAAGACACCATGCTTCAATTAGGCTGGCTGACTCCATGGAGGAAGCAGACAGTCCTTACATGCTCGAAACTTGAACAACTTAATCCAACAGACCAAAAAACACAGAAACCTTGGCCTCCTTTGTCGGGCAGTTTCCCATGGGGGTCCCATTCACTGACCTGCGAAGGTACACGAGATAGAGAAGCGAAACTCGTCTTACAGCTACACAGTCGCAGCTCGCATCAAGCAGTCAGAACACCTCCCTTCACAAGGACAGACGCCCCAGCCACTACCGTACCCCTTCTGCCTCTCTTATCTCCTCCTCTCCCTCTCCCTTCTCCCTCTCCCTCTCTCTCCCTCCCGCCGCAGCGCCTTGAAGCCGCGCGCCGAACCCTTCCCGCATGTGCGAACAGCGAACGAGCGCGGAACAGCGCCGCGCGGCGACGCGGGAGGAGGAGGAGCCGTACGGCTGGATGAATGTACGGACCTAAGAACCTTTGGACTTATGAGCGTACGGAGGGGAGGGCGGGCGATCTGAAGTCACCTTTTTGTCTCCAGGGCCGGCCCCTCCCGTCCGCGCGGGCCACCTGGTCGCCCGCCAATCAGAGCGCCCCGCAGCACGGGTCCTCCAATGGGAGGGGCGCCGTACTGAGCCTCGCGACGCGTGTGCGATTCTGTACGACAGAGACAGGTCGCAAGGCGACTGCTAACCGCTGTCTCACGCTCGTGGTTTCTTTCTTTTATTAACGCAAATTAGTTCTAGTGCCGTAATTCGTGTTCATGTGAAGTACAGTGCCGTGTGGGAGAGCGGCATCCAACTGGTGAATGACTACTGTATGCGCAACTAGATTTAAGGCTAGGCGCAGCTTTCCGATCCTAGCATTTTTCTTGTGTCCTTAGAACCTTTGCGACCAGTTCTTCGTGGTTCCCCATGATGCTGATTTTGTCCATATACATTTGATGGCCGTGCCATCGTGAGATCCATGCCACTTCCTTCCTATACTGGATTACTGCAAGGGAAAACGTGCCAATCTGTTTGTAACGGTCGCAAGCTGCTGCATTGCCATGCGTAGAAAACCACATCCAGCTCGAAATGAAAGAGTCCAACTGCGATGCGCTGCGCACAGTGAAGTCGACGGAGGAGGAGGGCAATGATGAGGATAGAATCGGAGAAAACCGGCCGTGTTAGCATACATAAGAAGTTCGCTCTGCGAGTTGAGAGTCAACTATCGCAAATGGGAAATGCCTGGTTCAGATCAAAATCGTCAAGAGTTTCACCGTCAGTTGAACGGGAGCCACAACCGAGAAGCCGATTGTCATCGGAGTCACTTATCCAGTCTTCGACCGAAGTGAGGGTTGCAAACACACAAAGTTTACTTCCCTATCATGTATACAAGAATTTATGGCACATGTCTCCAGCTCTTTGCCCTGAGAGAGTCTCCTCAAGCTGCGAGTTTTGTGATCGATAGCGCTTCTGAACTCTCCCGTCAAACAAAAGGAAAATTCGCGAGTCAGAGGGGTTTCCTCCATCAGTCTTGAAAGAGAGTCAGCAAAACTCTTTTCGTCTGCTGTCAGAAGGGGCTTAAGATGACGACGCTTCAGGCCAAGTGGCAGAATCCAGCAGCCTCCTTTACGTGTTGTCGTATCTCGACAGCAGGACCCACACTTGACCTCCGAAGTCCATCTAGGTTTTTGTGAAGAATGTTGTAAGGACCTTCCCTTCCCGGACAGCTTCCTTCCGAGGTGTAGTAACAGGCACTGCCGACCTCCCAGAAAAAGGTACGATGTCAGGTGAAAGAATGAATTGCCAATGGCACTCAACAGTACTCCGTAGTTGCATAAAGCCCACCATTCTAGGCTTGATGTAAACGCCTATGCCGAAGGTTCAGTCAAAGAACTCTAAGTGACACTGATTATCGTCGGCTACAACAGCTTTCGATATACTGAAGGCATAAGTCCTCGCCTTGTGGCTACATTGCAAATTTGCAGAGAGAAAATTTTACAGAATAGGCCATCTCACCAGTCTGTCCCTCAATATGGGAAGGCTTGATCCCCAACTCATGCACCATATCCTCCTTCACCTGGCCCATACAACCAGTACCAGTTTATAGTCCTTTACATCGGTTTGGGTTGTCATCGGGGAAATTGTCAAATGTTGAATAGATTGCCACTTAAGGCATTAGTGCACAGAAATTGATTCACTTCGCTATCTGGTGAAGACACGAACCAGTATGGTGTAAGCATTATGAGCATCAAAGCATGGATGTGTAGATCAATTTCAAATCGCTCAGGTCAAGGACGAAGTTGCTCCTTTTGTACGGAAGGGACTGAAACATACATCAGAGATGAAGGGCTCCAAGAAAACAAGTTGACCAAACTAAGGTGTAGGCAGCACAAGCTCTACAAAATGCTCTCCATTCTGTGGGACACAAATGCTTCCCTTACTGCCAAACTACGTGATCCAATTGTAAGGACTCTTTCATCAGTCTTGCCCGACAGGACAGCCTTTCTCTTGCTTACCTGCCAGCATCCACCATTGAAATCTGCCACTTTGCGGATAGCAGCCTCCAATTGGCCCTTTGGAATGCCAGGGTACTTGCCGCATAATATCTCCACATTCTTTTTTATGCCGTGTGATGATGTCATTAAGAATAGCGCCTGTAGGAAAGCACAAGATGAGCTCTACACAGCATGGCCATGGCCCGATTGGAGGGCAGCAGTCACACATACCTACTTTACATGTGTATTCCAATGAGTTAAAAATGTAAACTCCACATTCCACTTATGCACCACAAATTCCAAAGAAGCACGTTTACTTCTTCCCTTCTTTTCACTAGGCAAAAGATAAAAAAGCATAAAGCCCCATTCGTCTTCCCAATTACTTTCAGAGCCAAGATATTTTACTCACAACGTCTGGTAGACAGCTCTGAGGGAAAGATTTATCAGCCTTCGGAGTACGACGACTGTAAGCCTTTGCGTCACAGGTCTTACTCTGCTCTAGTTCAGAAGTTGGGGTCATCCCAACCTTACAATGCAGCGCCAGCACTTCTATGGAAAGTGCTTGCAAAAGAGCAGCATCTCCAACGAGTGTTCGATTCTCTGTCCTTCCACTGGCGTTGGCAGAACACTTGAAAGTAGGTCCTTCCAGGTCATTTAGCCTGTCCGCAGCTCCAAGAGTGGAAAGCAACAGTGGACAATTATTTCGCAACGCTTTTTCAATGAGCATATTAAGTGCTTTCAAGGACTTGGGGTGCTCCTTTTCCCTTCTGCACCAAGTTTCACTATCTTCGGTGTATGAACCATCACATCGCCCATTTTGTGGGACACCGGCCTCGCGCTCGTCAGTTAATTCACCAGCGTCCTCCTCTGGACCCACCTGCAAGTGTTGACTCCAACGAGTGAACCAGCTTCAGTGATCTTAAATGCCAAAAAAAATCAGTTCTAATGCACACCAGGAGATGTCCTTACTTCTGAATGTTGGCCCAATAACCTTATCAAATTGGCTTTAACCATTGCTCAGTCACACACAAGAATGGCAACTGTGTTGTTCTCCTTAAAGGCAAAGTTAAACATGCAAACAGCAGCATGCAAACAGCAGCATGTAAACTGAGGATATGATTCTTCCCAAGAAATCCACAATAGACAGACTGCAGCTCGAGAGGATTCGTCAAGGACACATTCCATGACACAACAGGAGCTGCACATTGAGACGCACATTCTGGAGAAGCCAATTTCTGTGCTGACTTACCTCATCTTCAGAAAGATAGCCATCAGGCACTAAAAAGCCGTCTGCTGCTTCATCCTCATCACCTTCGCTCTTATCATCTTCCTTATCTGAGTCAGAGAGACTCTCCCCAGGTTCCTCCTGCCAGAACGGAAATTGAATGGTTAGGCTTCACCTACTAAACGGTTTTCCTTCCAGAAGGTGGTACCCAAAGAGAACCGTGGCAGAGATGGTCCTGGCAGCGCTATGACAACAGAGGCGTTAAGACGACACCAAGACCACACACTACGTATAATGAATGAATTAGAATCATTCATAATGAAGGGTAGAGCAATTCATGAAAAGCCCAAGGCTGCAAAAAGGCAATCAACCTTACTCCTTTTCCACTTTCAGACATATTGCTAGTGTTTATGAAGCCAGACAGCTTTACTACTAAGAGAGTGAGATGCAAAGGGAAATGTGAGAGGGCAGTGACTGAGCAGAGCATCATGCCACCCAATTGTCGTACATGCTGCTCATTTAACAAGACTTTGACGTAAACATTGTGCAATCGCGGTAAGCCTCGCGTAAAGTCATATGAAACAGATGCACATTGCCCGATTGGGTTCAGAAATTCTTACCTCCTCCCACTCTTCAGCACTATCATACGAA
The DNA here is from genome assembly GCA_037447605.1 of Zygnema circumcarinatum. Taxonomy (NCBI): domain Eukaryota; kingdom Viridiplantae; phylum Streptophyta; class Zygnematophyceae; order Zygnematales; family Zygnemataceae; genus Zygnema; species Zygnema circumcarinatum. The sequence goes on from CM074806.1 coordinate 1,843,113, forward strand.
TAATCCAAAGAGGGATCTCTCCTATATGGGTTGCGCGGCACTGCAAACGAGCTGCATGAACCCAGGAACATGAAACGTTGGTGCCATGCAACCCCATTTATGGGACACACTTAGGGCGACTTCTCTTCATTTAACAGAAATCTAACGGGAATAATCAGGAACAGGAACTGGAAAAAAATCCGCTGTGCAAGATAAATCATTGTTCACTGCAAGTAATCTATGTGAAGTCAGCAATGCGCCTTGAGCACTGCTGTCTTTACCTTTTGATAGATGTGCTGCCATAAAAAGCAGGTCTGTGATTCTCATGGAACTGAAGAAGCTTCCTCTTTTTTGTCAGTCTTGGCTCGTCCATGCCTCGTCGTACTGCTACTTTGTCGCTTACCTCTCCAGAGCTCTCAGAAACTGCACTCCTGTCTACAATGGGCATATTCTCTGATATTTGACACTCATCGCCTTCCCCATCCGCATCAACAGTTCTGTCTGCCTTCACGGTTTCCCTAACATTATCAGCATAGCCTTGACTTGAGACCTCCAACTCAGTGCGCTTCTCTTCTGTTGAAGGCAACGCTGTCCCGGATATTAAAGGTGCAGGGATGGCTTGCAGCTTCAACTTCTTAAACAATGTAGTCTTGGGATGCCTACGGACACCCCATCTGTGAAGTCTCCTCTTTTTATGATTTTCATGGGCGGCCCGCCATGCTCCTTGGTAATTCCTGCAACAAGAGATGTCCATGAAAATTCCCAAAACGAACATGCTCGCGTCAGTTGACCCGCTTCTTGACAGAAACAACAGCTAATGAAAGAGCCACGAATAACCTTAGGCCTGACTTAGTGACGGCATCCCACGTGCTTCCTTATGATACACTTTTGCAGCTTCAGCGTATTTCGGCATAAAGCCTAGTTGCTGGCAATGCACTTGTCCCACTCCAGCTAATCGCTAGTTCCGCTATGAAAGGTTTACCCAGTGGCGTCATGCTTCGGAAAAATAGGTAGGCAGTCATGCCTACCTCAAGAGCTCAGGAATATTTACGGCAGCCACAGCAAGCTCTTCGTCCATAATCCGCATTTCCGCAGCTCTGGCCTCAAAATCCGCAGTCAGTGTGAGACTTCCGCCTTGTTCTGTAGGTTTTGATTCAATTGACTTGCAAGGGCCCCCATCCCCTTCCCCATTGCTTTTCATCAGAAAATTTGCCAAGGTGTTGGCCTGCTTCTTCAGTAGTTCTTCCTGCTTTCTTTTCTTCTCGTCGCGCAGCGCTTCCTTCTCCTCACGTTCTTTTCTCTTTTTGTTCTTTGTTTCTTGTTCGGCTTCTTCCTTTAGCCGCTTTGCCTCTTTCTCTTCTTCCCGCTTCCGCCGTTTCTCTTCTTTCTCTGCCAAATCTTGCATCTTCTTGGTTTCCATCTCTTTCTTTCGCTTCTGTCGTTCCTCCTCCTTTGCAGCCTCCTGCTGTTTCTTCGCAATCATCTCCTCCTCCCTTTTCTTTCGTTTGTCCTCCTTTTCTTCCTCCTCCCTCCGCCGCTTCTCCTCTCTTTCCTGCTTCCTCTTAAGCTTCATCTCCCTCTCCGAATCCACCTTACCGCTTCTCGAGGCCACTTCCTCGTTCTCCTTACCATCCTCCTCCCTCTCATCAACCTCCTTAACCTCCTCATCCGTTTCCACCTTCACATTCAGTCTCCTCCTTCTTGGCGTTCGCTGCCCCCTAGACAAAGGAATTTCCGTCGCCCTCGTCGCGACCTCCGTCGATGCCATGGCGCGACCTCAGTTGATCCCTGAGCTCTCCTCTCTCTCTCCCTCCCTCCCTCCCTCCCTCCCTCCCTCCGTCCCTCCCCTCCCTCCCTCCCTCCCTCCCTCCCTCCCTCCCTCCCTCCCTCCCTCCCTCCCTCCCTCCCTCCCTCCCTCCCTCCCTCCCTCCCTCCCTCCCTCCCTCCCTCCCTCCCTCCCTCCCTCCCTCCCTCCCTCTCTCCCTCCCTCCCTCCTCTCTCCCTCCCTCACTCCCTCACTCCCTCACTCCCTCCCTCCCTCTCTCCCTCTCTCCCTCACCCTCTCACTCCCTCCCTCCCTCCCTCCCTCTCTCCCTCTCTCCCTCTCCCTCTCCTCTCTCAGCGGAGGCGCGCGGCCAAACGTGCCCGAGCGAGCGAGCGCGGTTTTGAAGCGCGTTGGCGCCAAAGGGCCAAAACTCGAAACCTCATTTTGGCCTCCCTTCGCGCCCCTCTGCGGACTGTGGGCGAGCGTCGTCCAATGCGGGATCGCCACGTGTGCAATATTGCCTACGTGGCGGGTCAACCATTGGACAGGGTCCTCTGCAGCCAGTGCCTGAGTGCGCTCGGCGGGTTGGGCTCCTCTCTCTCGTTGCGGCCCTGCCCTCTCTGCCCAGCACTTTATCTCAGCAGAGTTTTGTGGCAGAGTTTGAAGGACTGCAGTGGAGGAAGTATTGCATTACATTGCATTGCGGGGGTTCAACATCTTGGCTTATTCCATGTACATTTGATGCCCTCACCATCGTGAGATCAATGCCAAATTATTCACAGTGAAGGAATTTCCACTCTGAGCTGTACGACGCAAGGTGTGAACAGTCGTGTGGGGTTAATATGGCTATCCTGCTTGCTTCTATTATGGCACTGGCCATAATAGAAGATAGATAGATAGATTCCATTTTGGCTTCTTCCAGATGGTCTCTGTCTAGAAGATACTTGCTTTAGCATGAACGCTGAAACAACGTAAGACTGAAGCAGGAAGAGCCGAAAAACAAGAGTCCTTCGAAAGAGGCAAAAAGGGTTGACCAATTCACAAAAAACAGAATACAGAGGTCTACTTTCTCGTCCGTGGGTTTGGTTTTCTCCAAAGTTTTTCACTCCTTCCACTAGTGAGTGAGTTTCCTCAACTTTCACCTGCTTGTAACATACGTAATCTCAATTCCACCCAAAGCCAAAACACCATATCTGCGCCAACGAGGAAGAGGAGCCTTCTTTATTCGTCGCTAAACATCGAATTGACAAATGAACTTCCTCCTCATCGTCACTTTCAATGGAAGCATCCACTTTTCTGCGGGCTCTGCCAGGACTTCAGACTACAGATTATCTCGACACAACTGACAAACAGGAAGGCGTCACGACCTAGCGCTACTAAGAGGCTGAGTTGCAGGGCGTAACAAATCAACTCCAGCTGCGCGTGTTCCCAAGAGGAATGCTGTTCGAGCCGGTCTGCATGGAACCTCCATACCCTCGAGCTCCTCCAAAACCGCGCCCACGATCTCGAAATCCTTCAGTTGCACAAGAAATGGTCAGCCGTAAGTCTCGCCGTGGTATGGACATGGGGTGCGTGTCCCCACTAATATACAGTCGAACTTTATCAAACAATTTCAAAAAATCAAAGCCCTTCCATAACGCAGGCATCTCTATCAGCAGATTCAGGTTTCTTGGGGCTAAGCAAACAACCACGCTAACACACCTCATACGACGTGTGAGGTGCAAACCTTGTGGAATGCCCAAGAAACCTACTCAGAAAATAGCAAGGCCGTTGATTTCGATGAGAGAGAGAGGAGAGAGGCGATCCATGAACAGCACTAGCGGAAACATTGCAACTCTGGCATTGACAAGGGTTACACACTAACCTCCCCCTCCTCGGGACATGCCCATCATGCCGATGAGCTCTTGAGGCACAGTCTGACCAGCCTCCCGAAGAATTCCGACCAACTCTTTTGCATGCTTTGCATTCGCCGCTGTAAAGAACGAAAACGCCATTCCCGAGGCTCCCGCACGGCCAGTTCGACCAATTCGATGAACATAGTCTTCACAAGTTCCGGGAAAGTCGTAGTTGATCACACATTTGATGTCCTTGACATCTGTAGAAGCCACAACATCAGCAAACTTCTGGCTCCAGTAGACTTTCGATCACCTTCTTGCAACTGTGAAAGCAAAACAGAGGAATGCAAGCAAGTATCACAAGTTCTCGACGACCTACTCTCCTTGAATTTCTGGATCAAATCGAGCCTACCGCGCTATGACATGCTACGGCAATGATGTGGGAGTCGGACTTCTCTGTCAGCACGGCATTGTGGAGGCAATAGCCCATCCCCTAACTGATGCGACGAGCCATAGGCTGCAATTTTCCACAGCAGTGTGTCCAGGACCAATCCTTCAGCTTCTCAGCCAAGCTGTCAGCAACAGCAATAGTTCAGCCACTCAGACAGCATGACATCTCTCTCGTTTCTCAAAGACAGTGCTGCCATCCCCCCGACAGCCAAGGCGGCAGTCAGAAAGTCAGCAAGGCCTGCAGCACTGAGGCAGGCAGCTCAGCCATGGCGGCAGCATGAGGAGCCCCGACAAAGTGCCGAAGACCCCCCCCCATTCCGCAGCCATGCTCGAGCTTCACATCCACAGTGCCCACCTTGCTGCTCTCAGAGGGCCGCGCGTCCGGGCTAAAACCCGCTGCACACATGTGGGCTCGCGCTCACCGACTCCGAACCATTGCCGTGACCACTCTTCTCACTGCGTGCGCAGCCGGCGAAGGTCTGTCAGGGAATTGGCCCACCGAGCTGCGCACGCATCTACACCAAGGACATACAGCAACACTCTGCATTGCAAGCAATCTGCCCACGCAGCTGTTGATCAGCTTATTCTTCACAGTACGCGTTCTAGACGTGACATGAAGGTCACATGCAAAAGTTTCTTTGTGGCAACTGAACGTCAAACATCTTGCAAGAACAGGGCCCTGGCGAGTGAAATGTATTAAAGGAGAAGGAGAAATTTCCGATATCAATGCTGGGCTGCATCAAAGAGTCTACGGCCTATCCTTTGCTCAATAAGTACAGGAACATTTCATGAAAAGCTATAAAGGAAGAAATTCGCTTATGAGAGAGAAAGCATCTTCAAACACGGTCAGGAACACATGGCTTGGCCTGTCTAACCGGACGTCCTCAAGGTAAGTCGGACATTGGCCCAGAGTGCTCACCTAGGCCACGTGCAGCCACGTCGGTGGCAGTCATAATTGGGCTCTTTCCCGCCTTAAACTCCGCCAACACCCAATCTCGTTCTGCCTGACTCTTGTCACCATGAATAGACAAGGCGGGCCAGCCATCAGTGCGTAACTGCCGTGTGACCTGGTCGCATCCACGCTTGGTCTCCATGAATATCAAAATCTTGCTTCCATCCATCACTTGCTCCAAAAGCTTTACCAATCTGCAGCAGACAATGTTAAAACATCAGCCTGCTTTAGACACATACAGCTCAGTACCTAGCAGGCTCAATGAGCCTCTATAGAGGCCTGTCCAGATGCCGGCTTCCATGTGAAAACAATAACGGTTGACGTTAAAGCCTACAAATTTCATGGAAGAGCAGCCAAGAGATTAAGGAAGTGTACCTGGAATACTTCTCATGCTCGGTCATAATCTCAACATGCTGCTCGATCATATGATTCGCCTTCAGTTCTGCTGATCCAATCACCACCTATTGTGTACCAGATTCCAATTAATCAGTTAGTGTTGCTTCTCATACTAACTCCGCAGCTCAACATATGCACAAGATAGCAAATACTCAGCTGGGAACCGCAACATTCTACCACAAACTCTGGCTTTGCCCACAACCAAGATGTATAAGAAACTAGGCCAGCTTCCTTACTTTATACGCATCGTTCAAAAATTGCTTTGCCAGAATCTCAACGTCCTTTGGCCATGTAGCACTCCAATAGAGTGTCTGTCTGTCAGGTCGAATCTGCAAGCCATCAAAACGACATGCTTTCAAGAAAAATACACCCAAAATGCTGCTTTGCAAATACAGAAGGATAACTTTGACATCCGAGAGGATACCGAAAAGGAAACTTGTAACTGAAAAAGTCAACAAAACTAACAAAGGAACAGACATGCTCTCGCAATGTGCAATCAGTTCAGTGTCCTTTCCGCCTTCACCTGTGATACGATTTTCCGGATTTGGGGCTCGAAACCCATGTCCAGCATGCGGTCAGCCTCATCGAGAACTAAATAGGTGACTCTTCGAAGATTCGTGACACGGGATTCCAACATATCAATCAAACGACCAGGAGTGGCAATGACTACTTCAACACCTGCAAAACAAAACCCTCATGAAGAAGTTTCAGCTTGGAAAACTCTAGACTGCGAACGACAAATGGCATAGGTATAGCTCTCAAAAACCAGAAACATGATGCAAACAAAGGAATCGACTTGCCATTCAGCCATCCAAAAATGTGGATGTGACCAAACCAAAACAATACCAATAAATGAGCTAGCTTCAAACTATTATCAACAAAGCAAGAATGTTAAACACGGATCTTGGAGAAGACAAATGTACCTTTTTGTAAGTCCCTGATCTGAGGTCCTTTTGGAGCTCCACCATACACGCATGTGTTCTTTATCTTTGACGACGCACCAAACTTAGTGCACTCTTGCTGAATCTGCACTGCCAGCTCCCTCGTAGGAGCTAAAACCAACACAATAGGTCCATCTCCAGGAGCTGCACCAAAACAAACTCTGGTCATGAGGACATGATAAACGCCTGCGACACCGAAACTTTAACAAATCGTACATTGAAAAAAGGCCTTTTCCGTACGCATAATCTGCTTCAAATATTAAATAGTCAAACGCAGGGACTGTAGGTTCGAATATTTTCAACCAGACTCGTGACTTGCACTTGAAGGGCAACCCAACTCTTCCACGTATAAAGATTGGCATATCCATAACTCGAAAATATTCAACTAGTCGCAGTGATCCAACAGGAGTGAGGCACAAACCGAGGTAAGGTTGTGCGTTGACGTGCACAATTGCTGGCAGCAAATATGCCAGAGTCTTGCCCGATCCAGTCTCTGCTAGTCCAACTAGGTCTCTCCCTTTGAGCGCCATTGGCCATCCCTGCGCCTGAATTGCTGTAGGCTCTGTAAACCCTGCCCTCAATACCTCATGGAGCACGTAATCTGGAAACACGGAAGGACCTTGAGTCAGGGACCATTCAACTACATCCACGTCCATACAGCTTCCGGGTTGTGATTACGCTGGCTCCACTCGTAACAAAATGAACTATTTCTAGGTAGGAGCCAGTAGTGCAGCGCTAGCTGGGTCTGGTGATTGACCAGTCCAAGTCTTAGCAGGTGGGATATGAAAGTTACACCAGAGAATAATTCCACTCTCCAATTCAAACTCTTGGACTGTAATTGCTCTGCAAGGTAGCTGATAGAGCATGCAGAATCAGACCTGGAAAGGAGGCCTCCTCAAAAGTGCGGACGGGCTTAGGTACGTTTCGGCCTTCGACAGTAATCGCCTTCCTCCGTCGATAATCCGCAACATCATCCTCCGTCATTGCAGTAACTGCAGGATGCTCTACATAGAAGTTCTTTTCAAACGAAGGAATGTTATCAAAGTTTTCCGGCGCCAACTGGATGTTATCAAGATCTCGACGTGACCCGCCACCTCCTCCTCCACCGCCATATCCTCCCCCACCGCCACCATACCCTCCACTTCCGCCAAAGCTACCTCCGCTATATCCGCTACTTCCAAAATCACTGCCCAGACAAAACCATCGATGCCCTGATCAGCGCTATCAGCCAAGACTCCCAAAACGTGCTATGAGACCAAACCCTCTTCCACCTCCCTCTCGCTTCTTTATCTGTAAACAAACAAAAATTCAACGTCGAGGATAGCGAATTCGCAGCAGCCACTTACCTCTTTCGGTCCCTGTAAGACGAGGAATCTCCAAAACGGCTATCGCTAAAGCGGTTCATGATGACCGCCTCCACCTGCGACAGCTGACACACCGCCTCTGCGCTGCCCTCCTGCTCCTCCTCGCAGCGGCGCGCCTCTCCTCTCTCCTGCTAAGCAGTGCGGGACCGCTCCGTCTTTTCCTCCCTCCCTCGCTGTCTGCCTCGCCTGCTCTTGGAGCGGAGTGGGGCAAGTGCAGAATATCTCCTGCGCGGGCCAAATATTTGCACGGTCCGCGGCCTTTCGTCACATGCTCCCTCCAGCGTGAAATATTGATTTTCAAAACAAACTTTAACTAGCGCACGGACATGGAACGGTCCCGAGATCCGTTAGCTGAACGCCCCCTCCCGTCTCTTCGGCATGCGCGCCACGCGGCGGGCACAAGCCGAGGGCGGACGTATAGGGCGCAGCTATGGCCACGCGGCGCGCCCGTGCATGGCCATGGCGCCCTCTCGGGGCCCGCGGCTGCACGTGCAGGGGAGGAGGAGAAGGGCTGCCTGCGCTCGAGGGCGGGGGAAGGAAGCAGCACGCGCAGCAGCAGCAGCGCAGCAGCAGGCGCCATGGTGCAGTGGGTGCTAGTCGCCGTGGCGACGGTTCTCTTCGCGATCCTGTCGCCGGGTTTGCTGCTGCAGGTGCGACCTCGTTCCCTTTCAAGTACTATTATTGTTGGATTTTTCTTTTTTTGCACTGTGGATGCTTTATTTTTCCGGTGGATGCTTTATTTTTCCGCTGGAAAACGGAAAGTTGTACGAACATGACTGAATTTTGAGGGCTGCATGAATGAATGGCATGCATGGCTGCATGACTTGCTACTTGCTGCAAATTGGAAAGATAATTTTTTCAGCTTTTTCCCTAGTTTTCAGCTGTTTCTTGCCTTCCCTGATGTTCTTTTCTGTCTTTTCTACTTTATATGGCGTCGGGTGTGTGCTTCACAATGCGATGTGGATTGCATGGCTGTTTCTGAGCTGCTATTATTGAAGGAAGATTTTGTTTTTTTGGCTTTCTTTGCATCAGATTTTTTTTCTTCCCTTATTGAGGGGGTCCGTTGCTTGCAGATTCCGGGAGACCAACGGCCAGTGGAGCTCCGTAACTGGCGAACGTCTCTCGCTTCAGTGCTTGTGCATGCAGTGGTCTTCTTTGTCCTCCTCCTCGCTCTTGATGCGATTTTCCATTTCACTGATCACCGCTGAGGCGTCCAATGGCTTGTATACTAACGACAGGAGTCGACTGTGTACTCTCAGAGTAGGAAGCAAAGAACTGCGAAAATTTTAAGCCGCCTGAAAGCTGGCTGGTTGGGGTACTCGCTACAATCTCGTATACTTGCTGCCTCCTTTTCCTCAGGCGTTGGATGTAAAAAATGTGAAGGCATGATTCCAGCGTTGCAGTCCGGTGATGTAAATATACTTCAGCAGACGGGCATTGGGACCCATTGACAATCCCTTGGAATTGTTGCAGAACCATTTCGTCCATTTGTTGGCTGTGTGTTTCTCTGTTCGTGCTTGCTGCTTTTTTTCGTGCCCTCGAATATCAGGGATGAGTTTTGGAAACGAAATGGGTGTCACCTTATGGTTAGATCGACTTCCCACGCAAGTCGAAAGGAAAGGATTTACATTTTGAGGTGTCCAGCATTTGTCCGTCATAAACTACATCCATTTCACGGCCTCACTTCGGAGGCAAACACACAAGTGACCACACAAGTGACACGCAAATGGCGCCTTTCTCGATCGAACGGGCAAATGGCGCCTTTCTCGATCGAACGGTGTTCAGTGAGATTTTATTTATTTATTAGCAAGTTGTGAAAATGAAGAACTTTTGAAGTTTCAAACACACTGTAGATGTAGCTTAGAATTCAAATGCTTTGCGTATACGTGCAGATTGCAAAGTCGCCGTGTGTGAAGGGGACTGTCTGAGGAGAAGATACTATCATTCAATCCATTACTTGAAATCCGTGATGTCAAATATATTGTGGTGGTGGCTAAAGGTATGAAAAAAGAAAGACTCGTATAAATGTTTGCTTAGAAATTCCTCAGTCACGGGAAATCGCGCCTTGAAATGCAATGATGTTTTCTGGGGATCAAGTTCAAACCCACCCACGGATAGACTCACTCACTCTCAAGTAGACTTAGGATTTTTAGTAAGAACTTTGTTGCCTTAGAGCAAGTTGCTTTGATAATGATGTCGTTGAAAGATACTTTGACGGTTTTTTGTGAAAAGATTGTTGCCTTGGCTCCGCAAAACAACACTGGTATAAAATATTATTTATCGCTTGATTGGCTAAAGCAAGAAGAAATTGCGCAGAAAGAGAATTCCGCAAAGGTTAGTTTGCCGCTTGCCTCGGCGCAGCCCTTTCGCCACGTGGCAATTGCCGCAGCTTGCCACGTGGCAGCTACCATGTAGCCCGTCACGTGGCGCAATCTGCGAATGTCGCCGCGTCGTCCGCCGAGAAGCGGTCCCCGGCGGACCGTCATATCACGTCACGTCACGCTCCGCGACGCGGCAGTTCTTACTCAAAAGTCGAGGCAGGGCCGAGGGGGGAAGGGAGGGAGAGAGGAGGGGGGTGGTGGCAGGCAGCAGGCGGCAGGCGGCAGGCAGGCATGGCGGAGCAGAGCGCGCCCGCGCAGAGAGTGAAAGAGGACCCGCGGCCCGCGTGCAAGGAGGCCAAGAGCAAGATCGGGTGCGCTCGCTCGCCCTACCGCTGCAGGCTGCTCTTGCTGCTGCAGGAGCCTATGCGGAATACCATGAAGAAAGAAAAAATGAATGTCTAGATTAAGTCATTTTCTGCGTGTTTTTTTGGAAAGAATAGCCGGAATTTTAACGGAGAGGGAGGTTTCGTTCTTGCTAACCCATCACCATGGATTTACTGTTTGACTTGCAAGAACATGGTGCAATTTTGCCGTTTCTACTTCTAGCTGTGGAATCTGCAAAGCTATTCAAATTGCGAGTTGCTGCCGCGTAGTTTTCTTCTAATTCTCTTGTAAACTCCCAGTCAGCCTGCGTAAGGAAATCTTCAAAAACTATTGTGAAGATGAAGACTACTACAAATGGCAATTCGTTATCAATACCATTGACTTCGTGTGGCGAATCCTGCAAATGGCAGGCGTGATCTTGCATTTGAGGGCGGCGAGCATGTGATTGGGCCGGGGGGAGAGGACACTGGACAGCGCTCCGAGGAAAAGTTCGCTCCAGGACTTAATGAACGACAAGAGGGCCAGAGCGGAACGGAGAAAAAACGAGAGACGGAGTGAGACTTGAAGGTAAGCTCGAGTTGTTGTAGTTTCCCTATTTTTCAGTGTCCCCAGCCCCCGCTCCCTCCCTGCTTGCAACATGCTTAGTCACATATGAGCTGGCAGTCCACGAGGAGTTGTCAGTGTTGGCCACCTTGGTATGGTATCGCCATATCCGCGTATGAATTCTGGTGCAGTTTAAAGGACTTGGCAGCCTGCTCATGATTTATGAGGCCGTTTCATTTCCATGCACTGGAATGTATTTGCTGTTGGATACCTTCTCTTTTGGGGTTCTCAGCTGCAATGTCGTGATGAATTGCAGGAGGTTTGGATTTGACAATGCGAAGATAGAGATCGCAAATGGCGCAGCAAGACCTTGTACAGAAGTAGTCAAGGAATGCATGTCGACGAGAGTGCGTTAACACAACATGGTGGCACATTAAAAGTAGAGTGACTTGGAAGCGCATGGCGGAACAGTCCTCAGTCGCTACACAGCGCTGTGCAAAAGCCAAGTTTTGACATGATGTGTGGTTGTTTGGACTGGCGTTACTAACGGCGTCAATCTGAAGCATGCCAACTGGTGATCACCAAGTCTGACTTCTGGGCCCTGAGGGCTCTGAGTTGAATGGGATGAAGGAAATGATTGATTAGAGTGGTATTATATCGTTCTCCCGCATATAAGCAAAGCTCTACCACTTAGAAAGATCAGAAAAAGTAACAACCTAGTTGGTACACAATGTCCTTCATGAAATTGCTCTGGTCACGCACTTCTATGTTGGCCTCTTTACTGTTGTGGACTAGCAAAACCAAACTCCAGGAAAAGGTCTACTTCATCTATTCCGAATCATGGCTTAAACTTTGAAGTCTCCCACTGCTGCGATTGAGTTCCCGCTGCCTTGCATATCCAAAAGCATGAAGTTCAGCGATCCTACAGCCAGCCGAAAGAAAGTTTGATTCAATACAGTTTGATTCTTGATTTTCTGCAAGAGCGGCTTGATTGACAAACCCTTAACTTCTTGTTGAAATACTGATCAGGGACACAAAGATGGTTGAAGCACAAAGATGGTTGAAGCCCACAAGCATTGCGTCGGGCTTGTCTACATCGAGAAGCCATCGATCCTCGTAAAGCAGCTTGCGCTGCAGGCCATTTTAGGTTACCTTGTTTGACATCTATAGATATCGCATGTATTTTTAACTTTTGCTCATTTTAAGACGCATACGCGCTCCTGCCTGGATTTTTGTTGTTGTTTTTGCAAGCCAAAATGGCTTTAAAGTGTGCGAGTTTGTCAAGGGACCTCTTTGGCAGAGCGTATTTGACAGAAGATACACCTCACTAGAAGTGGAGGAGTACGAAATGGCAGCAGGAGGCAAACTCGACTGTACGGTCAAGCCATGGCTTCACCTCAACAAGGAAAGAGACTCTACTGGGGCCAAAAGCTTAGCGTGGTCAGGAATTGAATTGGAGACCTTGCAAAACGAAACGCGCCCGGGAAAAACGCTCAAACGCGACCTGCACCGGGCCGCAAACTGCAAACTAGAAACCGCGGCAGATTTTTTGCCTTAAAACCTGAATGCGATTTTTTTGCAACCTGGTTTTTACGTTGTGACATGGAGGATCTGTTTTGTCACATCTCACGCTGGTGCTCGGCTACCTATTTTTTTTCTTTTAATACTAGCCCATAGAACCCATAGCCACAAAAACCAAAACTACAAACCCCAAACCCTAAATGATATCAAAAGCTTCTCAAATTGATGAGAAATAAACATGGAACGAACAGAGGTTGGCTGATCGACTCTGTCACTTAATCAAGTGAACACTTTGTTCAAGAAAATTACGAGCTGTCCTTACACGGCAATTGACATTCGACAACCAAATTCTTAACCAAACATGCTTACAACATGTGCATCCATCCCGTAATATACTATCAAAAAGAATGAGAATGGCAGCTATAGAACTAGTCTCTACGTTGTGTGTGTGTTGGAGTCTGCGGACCAGTTCGTGTTAAACAATTATAACATGGCAAACGCAAAGTTCTCCCCCCAACAAATTAGCGGACTGCAAAGGCTTCAAAGTGCGAGGAGCGCGCAACCCGTCACGGTCCCGCGCATGTCGTGTAACTTTTTGCTGACGGACCATTCGCGAGAACCCGGCGACCAAATCTTCATATCCACCGGGTCCTCCAATGTGCTCCTCAACGTGTGCCCTCCTACCACAAGAATACGATCCTTGTAAACCACCAAGTGAGAGTTGAATCGCATCGGCTCGTTCGTACGACTACTCCATACTGCTTTTTCCAAAAAGTCGTTGCAATACATTGCCGTTCCATTGAAGCTGTAAATCTTTTTCTCGACGGCAACCAAGGGAGTTCCTCCATAGACAAGAGGGAAAGCTGGGGAGATGTTCTTATCGTCCTCCACTACTATCGTCCATTTGTGGAGACGAAGTTTGTATGCTTCCGAGGCGTACACTCCAACCCAGAATTCACCATCCACAACGAGCCCAAAACAATTTAACCTGTAAAGTTAAACGAGGAAAGCATATCGGAGTGATAAGTAGCTGAACGAGAAAAAATAACCAACCTTCACATAATAAAACTTGCAATGTTTTGCAAATCACGCTTTTATTGCTGATTTAGTGCTGTGCACAAAGAAAAAAGGGATTAAAAAAAAGATCTATGCTCTGCTCTTACCGTGCCGACGGCATGTCTGATAACATCTCCCACTCCTCTGTAGAAAGGTTTAGCATTTCAGCGCTTGATAATGCCTTTCCACATATATCGCTTCCGCCGGCAACCATGATATAGTTCCCAAGAACAGCATAGGCAAAGCGTGCTCTTGCATGATTCATTGGAGGGCCCTCATTCCACAAATTGGAAACAGCATCATATATCCATACCTGCAAAAAAGTCAAAGACCCCGCAAAACGTCAAAACGTCAGTATATCGAAAGCCTTTCGAACCAAACTTTGGCATAGTTCTAATGAGCCCTTTTTTGCGAGTTTGTATCAAGTGCTTGCTCTGTCGTTCTGTTTTTAAGTTTTGAAGGAGTGAAATGTCAGTGCATGCCAACATCCCATAGAGACGTTTGAAGAATGGGAGCAATATCAACTTTCATGTAAGATAAAAATGCTATTCCAAAGTATTAAGGAAGATGTATATATACACCTATATGATGTTCACCTGATTGGTTGGCTTCTTATCCTCGAATTCACCGGTTTTAGGGAGGATACGCTCGCTCGCTCCGCCAATAACGAATAGCTTTGGGCCGAATACAACTGTTGCGTGGTGATATAGTTCTACCACTGGACTTGGGCATGGCGGTAGCTTGAACGAAGTGCCATTCGCTACAGAACGTGAATTCCACCGTTATATGATCAAAAGAACAATAAAAGTCAAAAGTTTCGCATTTTAGTGACCATGAATTGGTCAATCAAACGCTTCATGGTAATATAAAGCAAAATCAAAAAGGTAGAATCCACAGTTCCAAAATGAACAAAAATGCTCGAAACATGCACAAACTATAAGCTTATGTACTCACGAACTCGAGACCAACGGGAGACGAGCTGGAATAGCAAAAAAGAAAGGACTATTTGCCGACATTAACAAAGAACCATAACACTATATATAGAGTTGTGCAGCTTAAGTCTTTTTAACAGAAGACTTATGCTTCGACTTATGCTTATGCGGCATGCTTATAACCACTAATGTGCTTCTTACCAAGATTATAGGCCTTCCATATGCCTCCTGATTGCAGAGTATTCACATACAGCCATGCTTCTGCAACTCCTCGGGCTTTCCTTAACCTGCAAAATAATGAGTTCATGCAAGAATTGAATATTTCCTCGAATAAATTTTGCACTACAAAATTGCAGCCTGACCACGTTCAAAGCCTATCAGTATTAGGCCAAACGCAGGAGCTGCTTGAATAAAAAAACTATTCAAACTACGTTTCACCCTCTCGTCCTCTCGACCCTCTCGTTTCGCTCGTGAAGTCTTTCTGCTACAAAGTAGACCAACGTATTTTTCGAACCAAGAATTGACTTGTGTTTGATTTTTCAATTCATAATTTCTTTAGCATAGATGGAAAAATTAATAAAAAGCAGGTGAAGCACGCAACTCTTCCTTCAAACGTTGCACAACTTACTCGTAAAGCTCTCTACTTCGAAACGTCCTCCTCCATGCGCGGCAAACTCCCTGTGCCCTCATGTGAAATGAACGCGGGATAAAGCTGAAGCATAGGAGCACAATTTCGTCAGGAAGACGAGAAAAAAAATCAACAGCTTCTGCGACTTCGCCGTGAAGCCTTGTTTCTTCGCTGTTCCCCTCAGCCTCCACCGCTCTGCAAGCAGTCGCTGCTGTGGAGCGCACTGCAACTTCGTCCCCAGTTTCCGCCATAAACAACTGCCTAGCCTTCCCCTTCCAGGCCCTCCCTCCCCCTCCCGCTCGCTCGCGCCCTCTCCTTCAAGTCAACGACTCGAACTCGCTGAGGGAGGGCCGGGCGCCTTCACTACAAGTGACAGTTCCCAAAACGAGTAGAGCGCATGCTGCCAGTTTATAATGAAGTGACGCACGATTCAAGCTTGGAGGTACTGTTTCTGTACACGCAGCACAAATTTGAACGTTTGACACGCGGGCACACGGCGCTTTTCCTGGCTGTTTCCGTACATCGTCGAGCATTTTCGTACATGATCGTACAGTACTTTTTGGCCAGCCAGCAGTGGTCGGCCGCAAATTTGGTTCGTGGAAGGTCCCAGATGGGCCAAATTCTTGCTATACGATATTATACGACACGATACGATACGATATGATATGATGCGGTGTGGTACGATGCGACACGGCTTTTTTTTTAGACGAGTGTTTGACTGAGAGAGCGGCTTTGGGATTGTTGGGTCTGTGCGGCGGCATTGGGGTGCTGCAAAACATGCGTCTCGAGCTAGAGAATGGGCCTGAAGGGAGGCCAAAACCCTCCTTTGAAAGGCCATTTTGCACGGCTGTCACAACAGAGCCCATCTGCCACAGGAACCATGAGTTCACAGGAACATGCCACACCTACAGAGCTTGCATCACAATTTTAAAAAAGGTTAACAAAGTGCATGGATTGCTACAAACTTAAACTAAGGAGGACTAGAGATCACACTGTAAAATGTATTACAGCTGCTTATACCATAAATGGAGGAGAACAAGCAGCTAAGTCAGCAGGCAGGGCGTGCCTTTGCGGCTGCACTGCTCAAGTCACACTGTAACTAACCAATAACAGCTACTCTTGTCGGCTGCTGTATTTGCGCCAAATGGCAGCAGTAAGCAATGCGATGCCGGAGCGCCATGCGCCCCGAGCTTATCGTTAATGCTGCAGCACACTGCCGTGTACTTGCACTAAAATATTCCCATATCTCACATCGTCCCAAGAGAGCATCAGGAGCAAAAAACACTACACACCGACATTCTCACGGCTCTATCTATACTACGTACATTGCAGGTGTGCCATAACCCCTGCCACGGTCAGCAGTGAAGAAAATAAATCAATTGTTTGGTGCCCCTATGGACCTCCCTCCTCAAGCCAAGAAATCCCGCTCTCCTCCCACCACCTCCTCCTACAGCGCTTCAACACATTATACATGCCCACTAAGGCCGTCCCCTATGTTTCATTCCGCATTCTTGGAGCATTCCTTATGCATATCCTTGCATTGCGATAATGAGTGTCGCCTTCAGAATAGAGCCACCTCCAGGTCGCTGTCTTGACTACCTGCAACCTCAACAAGCACAGATGCTCTCTTTTAACCAAATCGAGCTTGCCTCCAAGACAGACGCGGCCCTGGACTGCCATCTGAAGTTGGTTCATTGTTACAAGAGAACATGCTTGCTTAGAGCACGACGAAAACCTCGGAGGAGAAAGGCTATTGAAAGGAAAAAAGGATAATAAAAAGAGATGGAATCAGCAATAACGAGGTCCCAACGATTGATAAGAGGCACACCTTAGAAAGCTTGGAGATGACGGAGTAGGAGAGGGCGGCGAAGAATGATTTGGAAAAGTTATCTGCGTGGACGATGAGGGTGAAGGAAGGCGGGATGCGGGAGCAGAGGCAAGGCGGGGCGACGGAGGAGGCTCTCCCAATGATGATGAGAAGCTGAGGCCAAGTGGAGGTGCCCAAGGAATGTCGAATGAAAAGTCGCCACCTGGAGATGACAGGTCGGAGCCAAGTCTCTGCCAGCCCCCTCCATCATCGGCTGCAGGTCCCCCCGGCCAGCTGCCGCCTCCCTGACTCACCTCCAGATCCCCTTCAGAATCCCCACCGCGCCTTTCAGGGGCCGACAGCTGGCGCCGCGTCATCTTCCGTACAGTCCTGTCGGTCGCCCCGGGGAGGCTCCGACTGTTTGGAAGAGGAAGGCGCGACCCCCACCCGCTCTCTCTCGCAGGAAGGAGGTTCTTAGGGCTGCCGGGCCCAAGGAGAGGGACGTAGTGTTCCCCAGCTAAAGCTTTTGTTATTGACAAGTAATCGCCATCATATGCTCTCACTTCTGCAAAAGTGTAGTTTGTTGGCCCTTCTTCTGATGAGCTACAGGTCTGCTCTCCTAATTCACTGTCCACTCCAGAAGGACTGCTGCTTCGATCCCTCTTCCTGCGCCCAAATTCAAGGCTACTACAGCTACGACTTCTCCGCAGCTGAGCGGGCTCCCTTCGTGACTCCTCACCTTCGTCCACAGCCATTGTGCTCACCTCGTCGTCTCTCTCAACCTCCTTCACACTGCAAGTGTAGGCTTCCTCTTCAAATTCTTCGCCTTCAAAACGAAGGTTGCTGAAATTCACATCCACGGCTCCACCCCACGACCGTGCTTTTAACCGACTTCTGCGACTCCTCCTCGGCATTAATCGCTGCATAACTGAAAGGTGCTCTGAGAAGACATCACCATTATCGAGATCCATTTCTGACACATCAGCCATCTCAGAAGTCTCACTTCTGCTATCTCCCTCATCAGAAATTCTGATAGTTGAAACGACTTGTACTACTGGCTCCATTTCCTGCCTAGCCATGCTATCTTCTTCTGCTTCATTCCAATGCATAGGTTCTCCAGTCGAAGTCCCCATGTTAGGCATGCTGTTCTGTCTGAAACTTCCATTCGGCACAAACTTTGCTGTTGAATCACTGCCAGCTGTCACAGCCTCTACCGGTGCTGCCTCTGCTTCCACAGGCCATTTAGTATCTCCCCCTTCTCTCCGTTGTGCTGGAGGAGGTTTAGGAGGTGAAACGAAGGGGTTACTTCTAGGCACGAAGTCAAAGGTGCTATCAGGCTCCTTCAGTGCATCAATGAAGTGTACTCCTTCGCTCCCTTCAAGAATGGGCACCACTGGCCCTGACAACTTCTCATACCGCAGCATCTGCTGCGCAGCAGAATCTGCAGCTGCTCGGAGAAGCTCATTGCTCTTGTGGCCTCTCCAACTGTACAGAGTTCCACCCACCTGCAAATTAACAGAGCAGAAGGTGATTTAAGAAACTCAACTAGAGTACTCACTTCATAAGACTGCAATCCACAGCTCTAAAAAAGAGAAGGCTTGAGTCTTAAACTATTTCAAAGCAGTTTGACATCAACCTTATTCCCCGTGCGCACCATATAACAACCCTGACATAATATTGGTAATCAGACTGTATCAACTGAGGAGGTCAGATGAGAAGCCGCGGCTCACTTGCAGAATGAAGGCTCCCCTAGGGTCCAGCCCATCCCTTGAAACCTGGGGGAGCGCCTTGGGGACAACATGCAGTGCATCGTAGGGGGAATGCGGGGCCATTCTGTACAGGCGGACAACAGGAGGTCCGGGCGAGCTCAAACCGAGTATTCTCTTATGCCACTGGAGCAGCTGGCATGCAAAACCCATATTAGGGTTGGTTACCCCTCGTGCGGCCTTTACATATCGAAAGGCATCTTCGAAGCTTCGGCCCTGGCAGCAGAGAAACGGGTAACGGCTAGGTCATCTATCTGACAAAATGAAGATTTCGTTATCAACTCACAGTGGATTGCAGAATGGCAGTAAAATTATCGGCCATAAATGGTTACTTGGGAGCAGAACAAAAGAGAGCTAGTATTTCCAATATTGCCATCATATGCCACGATTCAAATATCTCCGCCATGCTTAAGTCCAAAGCCCGTAACTAGACCTAACTGTATACATTTAAGTCTGGCAGTTAACAAAAGGGCTCCACAGCAACTGGCCGAGGACATTTGGGAGAGAAAGGAGGCACAACTCACCTGCAACCACATTAGATAAGCAATGACTAAGGAAGTGGAGCGCGAGACGCCCTGGCAGCAATGGATGAATACACGACCTCGCAACTGCCGCACATCCTCTATGTAGTCGAACACGTCATAGAGTACACTGATGATGTCTTCCCCGGGAGTATCCTGCAATGGCCAGAAGCACCTCTATGCTCAGAGTCTCGTTCTGAGGCAAACCTAATAGTGAAGGCCCAACGGGAAATCTGTCCCTATTGGTTGAAGCAAGCCCCTCACTGGACTCACTAACTCACTTTTTGTGACTGCAATTCGTTCAGAAATTCCAGGCAATGACAAGCTGACACAATCCACAGGAGTGTACAATGCAGAAAACATAGGTTGACAGTAGCTACAAGCTCGAACTGACACCTTCTCTTGTCAGAAAAGCTATTTCTGATGGAAAGATTCGGCTTTTGTGTGGCGTAAGGTGGCCACAAAATGGCCCGAGTCCCAAGCACCACTACTTGACAGGGTCGAAAAACTAATCTACGTGCACGTCTCACAAATGGGCCCTGAGACTATCCTTTACTGGAGCAATTGCTGACAACAGCCGAAATGTGCTCGTGAAAACAAGATACGCATAAGTACACACGCTTTGCGTCAACCATCAAAGAAGCCACCGTAACCAAACGGTCAGGCGATCTCAAACAGAGCAAAGCCGCATTGCAAAAGGAGAGGATAGGATTGGTCTCAACAGGGAAGAAGCTGCAAAGTGTTGAGAAAGGAGATTGGATCGTGTCAGAAACAGCAAAAAACGCACAATGTCCACATGATTGTTCAGATTTTTTCTTCCACGGAAAGCAATAGGAAAAGAAGTGACCGCCCAGTCACAAAGTCCGCGTACAGAACCTCATTTAATTTTTCAACGGAATGTGTGCGATAGTTCTACCAAAGCGACACTCGTCGACAAGGTGGTGGTGGGCCTTACCTGTAGCCATAAGGTCTTGTATGTGAGGATTTCTGGAAAATGCTCACGACAGACAAAACCAACACAGTTGAGAACGTGGGTGATGCCTGCAGATCGAAGTGTGTCTATGTTTCGGGCGACGACTTCACTACCAAGGTAAACATGATCCAGGACCCGGGAACAGTCTTTCTCGAAGAATGCAAACTTGTCCCTTCTCAGCTGCAGCTCCGTTGGTTCGGACATATCCCGCGCTCTCTGAACTGCACCGAGGTCAAGTTTGATTTCCGGCAATCCTGCTCTTCCTCTCCCGCCATGTATCGAACCCCTGTTCCATACAGGCTGTGGGCCATTTCCCTTGCTTGAGCCTTCCCCTTTACTATTTGGCAAGGAGTCCAGACTCCGTCGATTGATTGAAAGCGATTTCATGGGTCTGTGGATAAGACCATTACTAGGTCTATCTCTGCCCTGTAGCTCCACAGGTGCTGGCACTTTGCTTGTTCCCGAGTCCGCACTTCTACTTGACTGAGCTACGCTGTGAGATGGACCTGCGCTTCCGTCACCTGCATATCTCCTGTCAAACACTCCTTGCAACGCGGGCCTATCTAACGCATTCTGCGTCGCCTGCTCCGTCGAAGTGCTGCTTGCTGCGGTGTCCTGGGACCTCAGTGCAGTAAGTTTTGACGAAACTTCCTGCATGGCCCAATGCTTCGTTGAGCAGAATGAAGAGATTCCGTTGTATATTTAACATCAACACAAGCTCCTTTAACCCAAGTGTTTGCAAGCCTATTAGCAGCAAACGAAGCAGTTTTCTGTCCGCATGGCCAGGAAAAACAGCCTTTCTCCTGGAAAAATGGCCGTCGGCATGAGGTCCTCAAGCTCCGCCTTCAGAACCTTGAGCACAACGTGCAAGCACTCTGCGCACCATATCTTCCAGCGATGTTCCTAGAATTGCTGTCCCTCCGCAACAGACTAACGCCAAGGGCTATTGCAGAAACCGTCTCAAGTCCTCGCTTACCTGGGGCGAGACGAAGCTGCCGACTGGCATCACCGTCTGTGACATTGTTTCACTGGCCATCACTTCTGCCCTAATGAGTTCAGCAATGCTGCAAGCGACGCCTGCAAATAGAGCAATGTCTCGATGTCCGGGCCTAGATGCTAATCCCAACACAGCGCCACTGACGCTTTGCATACGTTGCGGGAGCTACGACGGATAACAACACGCAGCCGTGCCCGCGATGAGCGGCCAAGCCATCATCTCAGCACCGAAGAGTCCGTTCCCCGGGGGGCCGCGCTAGCGCTCCACACGGGCAGGAGAGGGGGAGGCCTGCTGCAGGCAGGCAAGCAGGCAGGCCCAACAGCGGCCGTCCTGCACGCATGGAGGGAGGGAGGGAGGAAGGAAATCGGGCCGACCCTGCCACGCCTTTCGAGGGTTAAGGGAGCGCTTGTCCGCCCGCGAGAGCTGCCCGCCTGCTCGCCTGCCTGCTCGCTTACGCGGCCGCCCGCCCGCCCGCCCGCCTGCGCGCTACGGACAGCCGACCGGGGCGACCGGCCGTCAGCGGCCGGGCGTCGGCCGGCGCCGGTAGGCGCAGCCGTCAGCGTCGGCCCAACTACTGCCGGCGCCGGCCGAAACCACTCCGCGATTCTCCTGCCCAAGGACCGACCGACCGACCGACAGCGTCAGCGTGCAGCGAGCGGCAGCGGGCAGTGGGCAGCGGGCAGCGGGCAGGGAGCAACAGGTATCGGGCAGCGGGCAGGGAGCAACAGGTATCGGGCAGCGGGCAGGGAGCAACAGGTATCGGGCAGCGGGCAGGGAGCAACAGGTATCGGGCAGCGGGTAGGGGGCAGTGGTCAGCGGGCAGAGGGCAGGGGGAAACAGGTAACCGGCAGCGGGCAGCAACGGGCAGCAGCGGGCGGAGGGCAACGGGCAGCGGGCAGCAGCAGACCGGGGGCAGCCCCGCCGAATTTTTTTCGCCGTCGCGGGCCGGCCAACTGCGGCGCCAGCTGGCAGTGGAGGGCGCGGCGCTCTGTGGGGGCCCCAGGCGCCGTCGCCAGCTGGGCGGGGGGGTGCCGCGCTGTGGGGACGGACGGACGGGCGGACGGACGGACGGGCGGACGGACGGACGGGGGAGGAACAGAAGGCGACCCGCCCGCCCGCCCGCCCGCCCGCCCGCCCAGTGACCGCGACGCGCGTCGCCCAAGGCCGTCCGTCCGCACGGCACTGGCCGTGCACGGCGCGCTGCTGACTGGAGAACGGACGGACGGACGGCCTCGGGCAGCGGGGCAGGCAGCCAGGCACCGACGGGCGCGCCTGGTGCCGAGGGCCCGCCCGGCCGCCCGGCCGCCCGGCGACGGCCGAGCTGACTTCGGCCCGCCCGCCGATTCGCCCCCTCCCCTCTCGGGGGAGGGTGGCTTTGGGCGCGTACCGTACGGTACGAGTGTACAGTAGGAGTGTTTGTGTGACGGGCCGACATACAGTACAGTACTGTACTGTACTGCTCGCCCGGGGTACATCGTACGGTGGATCTGGTGATCGAGAAGGGGCCGATCAACGGCGAAGCTGGATCAAAGGAGCGGTTAGGATCGTGCGGCCACGTGGATGCTAATCACCACCTACAAGGGATAGAACCGAACAGGTTGACAAAATGGGAAACGAATTTACTTAAATTAGGGGGAGTCAGACTTGGACCAGCGCCAAATCAATTCAGAAAACCCCCGACCCTAATTCCGCGTTGTACGGCAGCCCAATTCCGCGAAAAGTGGACGTTCGACAGGCTCGGGCGTCACGAATTCCAGATAGCAATTATTTTGGGAAAATGATACAGCGGCCCCACTTTTTGGATATCGACGCCCCCTTTTGGGAAAAATTGTACTTTTTTTTTTTGGCTAATCATCCCCCCCCTTGGATCTTTCGGGAGGAGAGATCTTGTAGACAATCGGACCCCGCGCCTCGCGCGCAGGATCCGACCGTGCACCGACGTACGGCGCCGCGCATCGCGGCGCGGCCCGCGAGATGCGGCGAGCCTACGGAAACGTTGTCCTCACCTGACCCTTTTGGGTCAGAGGTTGCCACGTGGCAGTCTTCCATTGCACAGCCCTGCTGCCGGTCCCCCATGCCGATACAGTGGACCCCCATAATATTTTCGCCATGGTTTCGGCAAATACTGGGCGAAAATATTGTAATTTGCAAATATAAGGTCCGTGTTACCAATAGGCGAGCGGTATTATGTTAGAGTTCATGCCTGTTCGTACGTATCGTATCGTATCGTACCGTGATTTAGATACACGAGCTCCTATTGGTACCATACGTATACCGTACGACTTAGAGATTTTATTCGTACTTACCGTACAGCGTAAAAGCGTGACCCATGTTTGAAACCCGTTTCGATTAACAGATTTTGTATTGGAGAATAGGTCAGGTTAGGTTAACACCCCTAATACGTTAACATTGAGTTACCGTACAAATAGGTGGTTTCGGCAAAATCGGGGCGAATTTCTTGGGAACGCACTGTACAAGGTGGAAAATATTATGGGGGTCCACTGTATCGGCATGGGGGACCGGCAGCAGGGCTGTGCAATGGAAGACTGCCACGTGGCAACCTCTGACCCAAAAGGGTCAGGTGAGGACAACGTTTCCGTAGGCTCGCCGCATCTCGCGGGCCGCGCCGCGATGCGCGGCGCCGTACGTCGGTGCACGGTCGGATCCTGCGCGCGAGGCGCGGGGTCCGATTGTCTACAAGATCTCTCCTCCCGAAAGATCCAAGGGGGGGGATAATTAGCCAAAAAAAAAAAGTACAATTTTTCCCAAAAGGGGGCGCCGATATCCAAAAAGTGGGGCCGCTGTATCATTTTCCTTATTTTGCCTCCGTATCTCCGGGCCAAGTCTGACTCCCCCCTTTTCGGCCCCACGCGCTCCCTCCGCCGCCCGCCGCCCGCCGCCCGCCGCCCGCCGCCCGCCGCCCTCCGTTTTGTCGCCATGCGCGTCACCACCGCGCGAGCGGCGTCCCGCCGCGGCGCCTCGCGCCCGCCGCCTGCCCGCCTGCTCGCTCTCAGCGAGCTCAGATCAGCTCGGGTTTAGGGTATAGGGCTCCTCCCTCGCCATCGCCCGAGCCATCCTTGCAGCGGAGTGAGCAGAGCGTCCTCTCGCCTCACCCCAGTGAACGGTGAACGGCGAGCGGTGTGCCGTCGACCACGGCAAAAGCGCGATCGGTTTTTAGGGACGACGGCGCATTTGATGTAAAATATTTGTGGTTATTTATCTTAGTTGTTTTTTTTTGTTTTTTGAGTTTCTTTCAAAATTTTGAATACCTTGTATACCATATTTTGTTTTGTGCTGCTGTTTCTGCTGTTGTTGCTGCTGCTGCTGTTGATGCTACTGCAGCTTTTTGTGGTGTTTCTTTTCCTGCTTTTGCTATTTCTGCTGCTACTGCTGTTGCAGCACCTGCTGCAGCTGTTGATGTTGCTGCTGCTTTCTATGCTGCTGCTTTTTTTGCTCTTGCTTTTTTTGCTCTTGCTTTTTCTGCTGCTGCTGCTGCCTCTTCTTCTTCTTCTTCTGCTGCCCGTTCCTTTGCCTATGCTTATGTTGTGTATGATTGCATGTTATTCCTCCCCCTCCCCATTATGTCGAAGTGGCGGATTGGTTACGCAACTGTTGCAAAACAGTAATAAAGGGGTTCAAATCCTCTCTTCGACTTGTACGATTTATTCATTCTTCTATTTTTATTCATTTATAGTTTTTGTGTTTGTGCTTTTGCTTTTTCTCTGCCCCTCCCCCCTCTTTGTGCCCTCTCTCTCCCATTCTCACTTTTGTTGTTTGTGCATTCCCCCCATCCCTCACCCGCTTCCTCCTCTCTCTTTATGCTGGCCTTGGTGCGTTTGTTTTTTGTTTTTCACTCTCTTCGCAGCTTGGTGTTTGGAAACTCCATTTGAACGGCTGGTCTGCAGACAGACTGTCTTCCTGTCTGTTAAGATTATTCATATAGACGTCCGTCTAGTTTGCCACCTGCGACCCTTTCCTTTGCCCATCTCTCCTCATGTTTGTCTCTGTGTGCTCACTTGCTCCCTCCCTCCCACTCTCTCTCCCTCTCACGCTCCATTCTCTGTTTTTCCCTGCCTTGTTCTTCCATCTTCCCCCCCCCCCCCCTTTCCTGTCCCCTACCTTCTTATCTCTCTTTCGCTTACCTTGCTGTGTCTTGCCCTCTCTTTTTTCTGTCACTTCCCTTCATGTTCCACCCCGTGCGTCTCCTTCCCCATCTTAGTATGTGACATCTTAGCATCTTGTGTTCTTTGCCCCTTACAGTCTTCTTGTTGTTGTCTCCCTCTTATGCCTTATCCCCGACTCACTCTCGCTCTCCTCGTTAGTGGATCTCAACCCTCTCCAGTCTCTCTTGTTGATCCTCTTCTTCCCACCCCCGCCCACTTTGTCCCTCCTTTGCCCACACGTCGATCATTCTAATGATATTTTTTGTATTGTTGTTGAATCAATTGCACCTTTATCAGCTTGTTTCTCCTAAGTCCGGACGTTTTGGATTTTGAGCACACGCAATTACAAGGGATTCTATAATTGTACTGATGGCATCAAATACAACCCATTGCCGCACTTGATATGGTTGCTTATACCACCAAGGTTTCCAAAAACCAAAGAAGAGTTTTTCCTGAGTGTGCCGGCATAATTTTGTTAGCAAACTACCTATATATGCTCAAAACAAAATATGATGTAAAACGTATTCAAAGTTTTGAAGGAAAAGGCAAAAAGCAATAAAAACAACTAGGAAAAATAACAACAAATATAAGACATGAAGCACAAACACAAAAACTATAAATGAATAAAAATGGAAGAATGAATAAACAGTGCAGGTCGAAGAGGGGATTTGAACCCCTTTATTACTGTTTTGCAACAGTTGCGTAACCAATCCGCCACTTCGACTTAATGGGGAGGGGGAGGAATTATATGCAATCATACACACAACACAAGCATAAGGAACGGGAAGCACAAGGACAGGGCAATGCGGAATGCGGAAGAAGAATGCAGTAGCAAAAAAGAAAATGAATGCTGCAACAGTAGCAGAAAAAGCAGCAGCAGAAAGGACAACAGCAGCACCAGCACCAGCAGCACAGCAATAGCAGCAGCAGCAGCAACACAGCAACAACAACACAACAATACAACAACAGCAGAAAAAGAAGCAGCAAAAAAAACTTCAGAAAAACAAAGCAGTAAAAAAAGCACCAGCAGCACTAGCAGCAACAGAACAACAATAGCAGCAGCAGCAGAGAATGAAGCAACAACAAAAGCAACAGAAAAAAAAGCAGTAAAAAATCAGCAGCAGCAGCAGCAGCAAAACAACAATAGCAACAGCAGCAGAGAATGAAGCAACAACAAAAGCAACAGAAAAAGAAGCAGTAAAAAAATCAGCAGCAGCAGCAGCAGCAGAACAACAATAGCAACAGCAACAGGAAAAGAAACAGCAAAAAATGCAACAGAAAAAGAAGCAGTAAAAAGAGCAGTAGCAGAAAAAGAAGCAAAAGCAGCAGCAGTAGCAGACAAGAAGCAGCAAAAAAAGCAGGAGCACCAGCAGTGGCAGCAGCAGCAGCAAAAAAAGCAGCAGCAGCAGCAGAAAAGACGGCAGGAGCAACAACAGCAGCAGCAGCAACAGCACAACAATAGCAAAACCAGCTGAAAAAGAAACAGCAGCAGCAGCAGCAGAAGCAGAGAAAGAAGGAGCACTAAAAGCAGCTGGTGCAGCAGCAGGGGCAGCAGCAGAAAAAGCAGCAGCAGCAGCAGAAAACGAAGCAGCGAGAAAAGCAGCAGCAGCACCAGGAGCAGCAACAGAAAGAGCAACAAGGGAGACAAGGGAGGCATGGGCCAGGCCGAGGGAGGCAGGGCAGAGTGGCACAGGCGGGGAGAATGTGGGAGAGATAACAGGGCGAGAGTGATAGAGGGAGATAGCAAGAGAGAGAGAAAGGGAGAACAGAGAGGGAGAGACGAGGGAGACAGCAACAGAGGGGAATAGAGAGGGAGTACCTCGTCGCCTTGGCGTCTTCGCTCACCGCTCTCCCGTGGTGCTCACAGTTGCCGGAAAGAGGACGCTGGTGCGGGGGGAAGCGAAACCCTAAACCTGTGCCAGCACTGAAACGCTGCTCTGCGCGGCGGCGGGTCGCGGCGTCCGGGCGGCGGCAGAGAGACGCTCGCACGTGCGTGACGCGCATGGCGACAAGGCGGGGCACGATTCCTCATCGGCGGAAAGCTGGAATTTCGAAACGGGGGCCTCTGGAGGCCCCCCGTTTCGGAGCGCAGAGGCCCCCGTTTCGGAGCGCGGAATTCTGAAATTTGGGGGCATTTTTGTAACCTATTCCGCCGTACGGACGTGACAGACAGGTTCGGGGGGAGCCGTGGTTTTCGACCCGAATTCGGAAATCGAAATCAATACCTTTCCGCGGTCGAAATCTTGCAATTCCGCGGGCGATGGTCAAGGTCTGACTCCCCCTATTAGGGGGAGTCAGTCATTGACCATCGCCAAATCAATTGGGCAAGCCTGTCGGGCGAATTAAGCATTGGCTAGGTACGCATTTCGGTACGGTTGGGTACGGCGGAGATCCCGACCCGGAATTCGTACACGAAAGAAGTGACTTTTAGTAGAAGGAATTCGGGAATTTAGTACGCGATGGCCAATGTCTGACTCCCCCTATTCTCAATTCTCAATCTTCTTTAGAGTTGAACTTTCAACACTCGAGGTCGAAACTTTTTCAATTTCAGAAAGCGAAACGGAAAAAGGAAAAAATTCAAAGACTCAACACGTTCGGGCGTACGTGTGGATTCCAATTTTCGCCACGTTAGTTCCGTGCGATTCGAGGTACAGTCGGGGGTCCTCGTATTTACCACCCCAAGGAGTGCGCCCTCAATATTTTCGCCCCAATTTTTTGCCGAAACCACTTTTTTGTACGGTAACTTGTGTTAGCCGTACTGTCCGAACTGTCCGTACTATCTGTACTAGCCGTTACGGGCTTACGCAAAACTCACCTAATCTCCCCGCTCGTGCCGCCGTAAGAGGCGCTCGCTCTTCTCCCCGTCTTCTTGACTTCGATACGATACGATGCGATACGATACGGTCAATACGATACGAAACTCCCCGATGGTTGGATGACGACAGTATGTACAACAGTATATGCGTCACGATATGTCACGATACGATACGATGCTAAATGATACAGTACGATACGTACGGTTCAACATGAACTCTAACATAATACCGCCCGTCTATTCGTAACGGGGAATGATATATTGAACTCACGATGGCAAAGCCATCAAACGTACAGGAAGGAAATCAACATCGGGAACCAAAGGGAGCGGTCACAAAGGACTAAAGGTCAAAGAAAAAGCTTCTGAACGGATGTCTACTCCTAGGCCCAACAACACGGCACTAGAAGCAGCCGCGAAGGTCGCCAAGATGTGGCGCAGCATGCGTAGGAAGGGGCGGGAGACCACCGGGACGAGCACCAACAACCGCTGCACGCCGGAGGATGGTGGAAGCAAGGCAACGCTGCAAAGCAATAGAAATGCGTTGTCGATAAAAAGCCGCGAGGATCGCAGGGGGAGGGCTTCCGGGGCCGTGCATCTCAATGGAGCGATGGGCGCACTGGCGAAGGAAAACGTCCAACCGAGCATCGAGGCAGCCAAAAATCTCGACCGCTAATGGAACAAACTCATCAGCCGAGTCGCGGTGAGCATATGCGCGCTCTTTACAGAGGGCCGCGTCTTGAGCAGCGACGCCCTCGTGGTGTGCAGAACGGGATAATAAGCCACGACGAGTCGGATCAGCCAATACAACGTCTCCAAAAATACGCCGCGCCCCATCCAAAAGAGCAAGGTCGGGACGCACGCCGCGCTCGCCTGTCGTAGTCTGCCGAGGTGGGATAACATGGGACGGCTCGCGCTGCACAAGGTAACCCGCCTCCTGAGCCACGGCGGCAATAGCGTCACGGACCACATTGTGGGCCAAGATGCGCTCGCCACCGCGTACACAACGAAGAAGGTGCACACCCTGCGCATTAATCAAACGACCACAACCACAACGGGGAGAGCCCTGCAAAGGGGGGTGGGGGAGCCCAAGACGAAGACGCGCAGCAAGCTGAAACTGGCTCGGAGAGAGTCGAAGGGTGGAACAAATCGGGGTAGCGGCCAGCCACGCCCCTGCACCAGGACCAGCACAAGATCGCAACCGAGCACGTGCAACATCGGAAGGGAGAGCCGCAAGAAGGGTAGAAAAATCAGCGGCAACAACCTCCTCGGTCACAGTGGGCTGGACACGTGAAACTGATTCAACAGCTAAAGAAGCAAAAGGGGGGACGCGAGCCTGAGCGCTAGGAGGGAGCAAACCATGAGCAACACGCAAAGCAACCTAGAACGGAAGATGACCATCATCAACATGAGCAACAACAGACTGAAGCAACGGACGATCATCCACAAGGAAACGCGAAGCTAAAACTGGAGCAACAAGAGCCCAACTACCCAAAAAAGCAGGGGATGCAACACGCGCAGTGGGGACAAGCCCCAAACCACCTGCAGAAATAGGAAGTGAGGCCTATAGACGAGCAAGTGGACCTTCCGGCCGGTCAAAAATACCCGGACCCAAAAGACGATGACACACAGAAAAAAGGCGCTCATCAAAACTATGCAAAGACGCCAAAAAAGCAAGGGTAGGGGGTAAGGTCCGTAAAAGATAAGAGGGACGTAAAGCAAAACAACGAGTAAGCAAGGAAAAGGTCACCTGGGGATCAGAAAGATGAGGCAACTCATCAACCTGAGACAAATCTTCAACCAAAGCATCATCCACAAAATGGTCAACATACGATGCAACCCCAAAAGGGCAACCAAGGACGCGAATACCAAACGCGTCTGAACAGGCCTGTATACCAGATGGAAGCGAAAGGAAGAGGGGAGACTGTCACGACTGAGAACCGCCTCCTCAGCCGCACGCGGAATTGCACTTCACTCAAGCAGCAATCAGAGTTCAGAGTGAGAGAGGGGAAGAGAGAGAGAGAGCTTCAGAGTGGGGAGCAGCCCGGGACGGGCATGCAACCGTATGCCGCACGTTGGTTGCGACGCATAGCCAATTTACGCCTTTACGCTTCCCTCACGAACCCTCCTACCAAAGATGGAGGTGATTGGAAGCTGTGGCCGCTCAGCGGCAAACCGCCATGCGGCCAACTCGACTTGAAAAGATCGAGGAGTTTGAATGCGACGCGACGCCAGCGCCGCATTCCGCTACGGGTGCATGCCGCGATGTGGTGCGCTGTCAAGACGCCGGGCGCATCGTCGACTAGCGCGCTACGCGCTGGGTTCCGGGATGAAATACCGGCCCGGCATTCAACGATACCCGCCTCAGACGGACGACGGTTACGTTCCAAAACGTAAGGGAAATGTAGTCAGGATTCGCTAATCCATCGACTACATCGGCGGCACGATATATCTATGTATATCGCGCCATATCGAACCCTTGCAATATTTGCAAGGTTCGATCCCAGGACCTTTTGGGTCCCAAATGGTGCCCGGCGCCTTAACCACTGGCCGGGCGCTCGGGCGAAGTACAAGGACGAAAGTACCCTAAGTACATCTCCCGAGGTGATCAGAAGGTTTCGCCACATTACTCCCCGGTGGAGAATGCGTGAACGCCGGCTCACGGTGTGGGGTGGCATGTGCAAATGTAGTTCAATCAAGATCGCCGAATCCCCACGACAACCGAGGGCTCACGCATAATCCCGGCCAAGTCCCCGCGCGAAGTTGCGCGAAGACGGCTGAGGGACCCTCCGTGCCGCCCTCGCCCGCGCTCTGGCGGCCTGCGCCTCCCAGTACAAGTTGATGAGCTCCTGGCAATTGGTTAAGTTGCCCTCGGCTTCCCATGTGCTATGTTCAACCCCATAGCCCAACCACTTCACGAGGTATTCGTGACGGGAAGATCGACCCTTTCTCACAATACGGTGGGCTTGAATGGTTTCAACTTCATACTCAAGTTCACCTTCAAGTTCCACTGGTGGGGGAGGTGGCTGGATCCTCCCATCGCTGCGGTAGGCCTTTAGCAATCCCACATGAAAGACCGGATGCACCTTCATATGAGCTGGTAAATCCAACCGGTAAGCGACATCATTGATTCGCTTCACGACCTTAAAAGGTCCTATGAAACGGGGCCACAGCTTACGTGTTCCGCCATAAGCTTTGAGTCTCAAGTTCGCCGTACTTAGCAACACCTCATCGCCTTCGTTGAAGGTGAGTTGGGTACGGTGACGGGT
>CM074806.1:1910887-1924670 GCA_037447605.1 Zygnema circumcarinatum
GGGGGGGGGGGGGGGGGGGGGGGGGGGGGGGGGGGACCAGGGTGGAAAATATGAGGACCCCCTACTGTATCCGGTTACATGTACAGTACTGTAACCCGAGCGCCATTTTTGCCGTACGACTCTTCAGGCGAGCACATCAACAATTTCTGTACGAAAAACCGGGTCCACGCGCTTTTGGGATGCGCTAAAATCTCATTGTTGATTAGTGGACCCACGGAAAACTCAAATTGAACACGAACGATAATTAATTGTTCCCTGTTCAATTGGTTCTCCATAAAAATTGTATTGGAAAAAAATTTGAAATTTATTTAACATTTCTCAAAATGAATCGTGTTCACAAATAATCGAAAGGTTTTTTTGAGAAACTGGTTTTGAAAGTTCTTTTTTGAGAAGCCAAAATCTTTAATTCCTTTTTTTCTCAACCTATTCGGTTTTACGGTAGGGATGTACATTTGTCCGTACAATCAACCTTTCGAGGTTTAAGATTTCAGAATTAGAACGTTCTAATATCTAAGAGTTTCAGAGTTCTAGAACACTTTTAGAATGACCTTACAACCATCGACTTTGAACACCCGCCAACTTGAATTGCTCTGGCGCTGACCGTGCAGTTAAACCGTACGATCACACATTCGTACGATTGTCCGGCCATTCTACAAACGTTAATAAAACGGCCTACCTTTGAAATTTTTTGATTGGAATTCTAACACACGGCACTGCGTACACCCCTGGCGCCGAGGCCAGAGGGCCGCGCTGCGCCCGCCCGCCCGCCCGCCCAGTGCGCACACAGGAGGCCGCAGTGTGGCGGCAGGCGGCCGGCCGGATCGCTCGCGGAATAGGGGGAGTCAGACCTTGACCATCGCCAAATCAATTTCGTAAGCCTGTCGGGCGAATTAAGCATTGGCTAGGTATGCATTTCGGTAAGGCTGTGTACGGCGGAGCCGCGAATCCCGATCCGGAATTCGTACACGTAACTTTGACTTTGAGTATAAGGAATTCGGGATTTCGTAAGCGATGGTCAAGGTCTGACTCCCCCTAATATCGGCGGGTGCCGCCCGCCCGCCGGAGGGCTGTCCAAAGAAATCTGCGGCGGCCGTACGGCCCACCGACCGCGGCGCCGTGGACACGGTTTGGAGTTTGGACGCGCCCGCGCCCGCCCGTACGGTCGTCGAGCGGGCAGACCATACAGTAGGACCCCGTCATATTTTCCACCATCAAAAGTGCGTCCCCAAGAAATTCGCCCCGATTTTGCCGAAACCACCATTTTGTACGGTAACTCGTGTTAACCGTACTATTCGTACTAACCGTACTAACCATACTAACCGTACTTCCCGTACTAGCTGTACTAGCCGTCACGGGCTTACGCAAAACTCACCTATTCTCCCCGCACTTGCCGCCGTAAGAGGCGCTCGCTCTTCTCCACTTCTTCTTGGTTTCGATACGATACGGTACACCCCGATACGGTACTATCCGTACGAGCCGTACGAGCTGTAGTAGCCGTTACGGGCTCGTAGCTTTTTGGTTTGCTGCCTCAGTGAACGCTAAGGCGTGCTTCATGTACTGTATGCTGTTAGCCACGATACGATACGATACGATGCGGTGCGATACGACAGCAAACGATACGATACGATACGATACGATATGTACGGACACACGTAAACTCTAACATAATTCCGCTCGCCTATTGGTAAAACGGACCTTATATTTGCCAAATACAATATTTTCGCCCGATTTTTGCCAAATGTAGGTGGAAAATATGACGGGGTCATACCATACCATACCATACCATACCATACCATACCTTACCATACCATACCATACCTTACCATACCATACCATACCTGTCTGTCTGCCTGTCTCCACGGCCGTTTTCTCTAGCAGCAGGTACCCTGCCGCTGTGCAGGCAGACAGGCAGGCAGGCAGGCAGGCAGGCACGCCGTGGCGGCAGCAGGCAGGCAACATACGGTACATACATACACAGCTCGCCGTCTCTATTCGCAGACTTTCGGTCGCGGTTGCTCCACCGTCTGCTCCCCCGTCTGCTCCCGTGCTCCCGTGCTTCCGTGCTCCCGTGCTTCCTTCCGCCATGGCCGACGACTCCGGCAGCTCTACCTCTACCACGGCTTCCGTAAGCGTAAGACATGTCGTGGAGGTGAGAAGCGACGCGCAAAGGTTCCAATCCCAAGCCACGACCGTGGTAGTGGGAAGCGCCGTTACAACGAGGGAGTCTGCGCGGGGGGGCGCTGGTGTAAGCGCTACGGCGAGGGTGCACGTGAGCGAGGAGGAGGAGGCGGTCCGTAGAGCGCTCGATGCCGAAGGGGGCGCCTTCCTTCCCCGCCGCAGCGGAGTGCGCTTGAAGGGCTGGCTCGTGGAGACCCGTCATGGCCCCATTCTCAAGGCGCAGGAGGTGGCATGGTGAGGGCTCAGGTAGTCCTGGTCGTTGTTGGAAAAGAACGGAACGCTCCAGAGACTTTGCTGGACGTACCCTTTGTGATACGATTGCGTTGTAGCTGCAGGGAGGTATGGAATGATGAGGTCGGTTGCAGGCTTTGGAGTCTGCCAGTAGAGCGAGGGATCAACCTGCGTCAAGTTTCGGAGCAGGGGAGGTATCAGGCTGAGAGGGTGCTTTATGTAGAAATATGAGCGGCTCCTCTGCTTGGAGTTCGAGAATCTCGCCTATTCGTCGCTTATTGTTATCTATTTGATTTTGCGCAAATTCCAAAAGCCAATAGTATTGTTTATTCTTGGCATTAATGTATGGCAGAGAACTTTAACACCTTTTTGTTGAGAGAATCCTGACATTACTTGGAGAGTGCGAAGAGTTTATTCCGGCAGGCTATACTTGTAAAGCATGTCATCATGTAGTCCTGAAAGCAGCAGCCGCACCATGACGGTCATTTGCAGCATCTTGCCATCAATGTACTACGCTATGTGACGGCATGGGTCGAGCACAGTTTGGTTGATACGGCAGACGGTGTTGTTCCTTCTTCTACCACAATTTACTATATTGCACCGTCATTTTTTCCTGAAACTTTATGGTCCCTATTTATATGCTCGTATATATGCTATATGCTATATATATGCTTATATGCTCATTTTGCATGTGTTACATTGGCCGAAACTTATAGGCTCTGGTCACTCCTTTAAAAGAAGAGGATTTTCTTTTTTTTTTGCGCTGATGCATTCATTTCTTGGGCAGGTGGGAACAGAACTTGAAGGCTTTCCGGCTGCCAGAAATGGTTTTTGGAAGCAGCTCCTTGAAGCTGGTCCATGAAGCCACTGGCACAGTGGTTCACTTCAATGCCTGGGATGCACTGAGCGGATGGATGAAGGAGAAGTTGCCGCCTGTTCAAATTCCAACGGCAGTGAGATGGATGCAGAGAGTGTGAGGCTTCCTTCGTATTCATTTCTGTATTGCATTTCTACTCCAGCTAGAAAAAGTGAATTGCATTGATCTCCCAATGGCGATGCCATCAAATGTACATGGACAAAACAACATGGGGAACCAAGAGGAACCGGTCACAGAGGACCTAAAGGACAAAAGTAGGAAGGTTGCCAAATGACCAGAAGGAATGAAGGTTGTTCGAAGTGTTTATGAATCTTTAATTTATTGCTTGTCATTCAAGCAACGTGGTGCTCGTTCAGTTCAGCTGTGGCATCTATTGTCTCGTATGGTGTTCTTATAATTGGTTGGTAAAATTAGCGTCTTGTATGTATTCATCTCCTTAAACTGTCTGCTTGATGGGGCAGGAAACCAAGCAAGGAGCTTCTTTTGGACTATGACTACACTTTTACGACTACATACTGTGGCAGTGAAAGGATCAACACCACTCAGCAAGTTGAGGTACGACTGCTCATCCTGCTGCAAGGTGGCGGACTTTCATTGGGGATGTGTAGTCTATTTCTATTGGACTTTGCACCCTTTCTTCCTATCCTTCTGTCATAATGAGCCCCAGCATCAATAGGAAATAGAAAAGCTGTCGCAGTTCATTTGACTTTTCTCCAGTTTCAGGAGGAGGATGTTTGGTCGATTCCTTACCATATGGGATGCACTAGCAAGAAATATTAATCATGGGTGAACTGCAATGTCTCAGCCAGTCAAACACTTTAAACAAGTAAACTGGTTGGCTGAAAGCCTTGCTCCCGCGCCCTTGCAGCTGGCTGTGGAATCCCTCACATTAGAAGACCATTCAGAGAAAGCCTCAGCGTCCTCTCGTACAGAGCCGAGCTCAGACGCAGAAAGGGGAGAACATGAGGATGACGGAGGTCAAATGCCGCAGACAGCTCGCCAGGCGGCCGAGCTGGAATGGAGAGAATGTACGGAGCCTATTGATTGGGCGATGCTACAGGAAAGGGATCCAATTCTGTTCTACGATGAGGTGCCGCCTACTTCTAGCTCGTCAATTTCCTTATCGTTTGCTAGGTGGACCTGATCAATGCTTGAGTCTCCATGTGTCTTTTGTTCCTCACAGCAGGAATGAGTATCACAATGTTTGCACGTTGCACAATGCGTACATCTCCTTGTCCAAAAGCTGTAACTTAGGCTTTTCTCAGTATTGCCAGTGACCTTCCAAGGTGGCTTCGAGCATTCGTCCACATTGCATTGGTCGAAGTTCTTTCATTCCCCTAAATGGAATATAGTGAGGCAAGCCAACTACCGCCTCCAATGTTGGTCATGAAGAAGGAGAGGGGCATGATATATGATGTGCTCGTTTGCACCCCAATAGAAGAAGTCATATTTTCTATATCAAGCTTTCGGACGTGAAGGCAATTTTGTGATGAGGGGACACTGAAAGGGCTGTGAGAGATGAGTAATGGCTGTTGCTGCTGGGCGGTTGAGTCTCAGGTAGTGCTTTACGAGGATGAGCTGGCAGACAATGGCATCGCCCTCTGCTCCGTTAAAGTGGTCAGTGCAGGGCCTCCGGCTCCTCCTCTCACCTTGAAATCTTGGCCGAATAGACAGATGAGACGCCTGAGGTTGGCCTCTCAAAGTTGACTAACCTATATTTGGAGGTTAAACGCAGTCAAATGACATACAATCTCATATGTGGGGCCACTTTGTGTGGAGCCGTCGTCCTTTCTAGAGGATGGTGCAGCAATACACAGAGGCTGTGCCATGTTAACTCCTGTGATAGTGAATTTTGTTTTCTTCTCCATCTGTGGTTCTGTGGATGCAGAGAGTTATGGCGCGTTGTTGGTTTGTGCTCCTCCGCTTCTGGGTGAGAACCAGCATGATTCATCCAGTTTTTGGTTTTGCTTCTGAACTTCTGTAGTTGGTTTTCAGCAGGCTCTCGGGCTTTTGCTTGAAAGGAAGTGAGGGATAGGGGTGTGATCTGTTTCGCCACAGATAAAAAGTTCAATGTCTCGCTGTCGTATAGCTTTTCTACTGTTTCGCATAATCATTAATCCCGGTTGAACATGGCGCCTCCCTCTCCGACGAGAGAACGTTGCCAGTCAGTGAAAGGTTTGAGGGCGTGGCTTAAAGTAGTGTTTGCTCATGACTGCCACTGTAGGTGCGCTGTGTCCTGCCGTATAGTGTCCTGCTCCTGACGTGCTCGCTGTTTCTCTGTTCTTGCGGTGGGGCCAGCTTCGAGTTGATGGCGTTTTGATGCGGCTGAGGGACACGCGGCTCTTCTGTCGCTTTTCAGCGGATCCACGCAGCTTTCCGCTGGTGCTGAGAGAGCGGTCCCGACGAGAGTCCACTTTCCAAGAGCTTGCTGCGGTACGACCAGGCGTCGAGATCAGGAGTCTATTCAATTTGGACTCGGATACCGTGGCTTAAATTTGGAGAATTGTATCCGTAGTCTTCAATGGTGCAGTCTCTCTCTGCTCGTAGAATCTGATCGCCTTGATGTTTCCGGCTGTGAATGCAGGCTGGACTTCCTGCTGACTCTGTCTTCTACGCAGACCCAAACGTTGCGTCGAGTAAACTCCAAGACTTTCAGCGAGTCAATGAAAAACTAGTCCTCGTAAACCCAACAACCACCAGCTAGAATGACTGTTGTTCCTACGTAGCTACTCACAGCACGAGATTTAGGAAGCAAAGATGTTTCGCCCTCTGCCTATTCTTGTCACCCCACGAGAAGACATTCCCCTTTGCTGCCCCTTGTCTTGGCCATCCCAATCTTCAATGTAACCCGTGCAACATGCATGCCGTCGCCATTGCTTGCGCTTTCCGGAATAAGACGGAGCGCTATGCGCCCCTTTCATGCCAAACTTAGCTTTAACACGCCTCGATCGCCACAAAACGACATGTTACGTGGTGGGCCTCTCAGCCGTCCGATGACGCCTTGTCGCCCTGAGCCGTCACGTCAGCCGTCCATTGCGACCATGCATGCCGCGCATGAGATGTTCACGTGGCGGCAGCAGAGGCCGCCATCTGGCGTCCTGCATGCAAATCGTCGTCAGCAGCTCTCTATCAGCGCCACGTGGCGGGCTAAAAGGGCGACCGCGCGAGCCAAGCAGCGGAGGGGCTGCGCCTAGAAAGGGGCGGAGGGGCCGGAGGAGTAGTAGGAGATTCTTGGAAGGCGGAGCAGCAGCAAGAGAGGCGGGAGAGGTCGATAACAGGAGCTGGTACAAGGGAAGGAGGGGAGGGTAAGGGGTATTGGAAAGGTCGCCATGGATTGGTGGAGCTTGCTCATCGCGGTGGTGCTCTTCATCGTGCTTTCTCCTGGGCTGCTGCTGCAGGTTTGGAAAAGCAGCTCTTCTGTTTTGTGTGGAGGTCCCAGGTCTTTTCTGTCAGAATGGTGTGAAATGGGGAATAGGTTTTTTACGGGGAGTTTGGAACTGCAAACACGCAAAACAGTTTTCACTTCTTTACTCGGTACCGTGTCCTTTCAATCTGTTCAGTTTTTTACCCCCTTTTTTTTTTTTTTGCTTCAAAAACTTTTATAAGATAGACGAGCGATCCATTTTTTGGTCCGTTCTTGTATTGTCTAATTAAGAGTCAAATTGTCAATTCACAGTGAAGAGATAGGCAGAACTCTATCGTCGAGTCCGTCCGACCCACTGGTCTGTTTCATGGTTCGATGGTTCAGTATGTACTGAGCGCTGATTTTCACAATAAATTGCATTGTTCATGCAGATACCAGGCGAGGATAATGCAGTGGAGTTCCAAAATTGGAAAACATCGTTGGCATCCGTTCTTGTGCATGCCGTTGTCTTCTTTCTTCTCTTTCTACTGGCGCAATACCTTCTGCATCTCGGCGACAAGGGAGGCAGGGGTCTCAAGACTGAATAAGATGATGCAGATGGGAGTACTATACTGCCACCTATAGAAGCAGGTCACGTTGGGACGAAGTTCGGTGTAACATGCGGTCGATTCCTGCTCATGGAGAGCCACGAAATCTCTATGCCAGCCTCTCATGGGACTTTGGAGTGGGCTCGCAGAAGTATGACGTGGACTCAGACATGGCAGATGTAATTTGCATAAAGGGCTCAGCTTTTTGCAGACATACTCTTAACGATGCTCGAGTACATACATAGCTGCTGGCTCCGCAACGTTGCTCCCTTCGACAATTGAAACATTGTATAGTTTGCACAGGATTCCGAACAAAGCATTTTTGAGAACGTCTCTTGTTGAATGGTGTTCGTTATGATTGGAATTTGGAGAATGCTGTGGTCGTCCAGGACTTACAGAATGGTCGATACTAAATGGTTATTGTGTTTCAAGTTCGAAACACGATGTACTCCAATCTTAAATGGAGACAAATAATTACGATGATGCTAAGATATATAAGAATATATGATGCTATATGGTACTTTGGGCCGTAGTTTTGAAAGTGTAAGGGGAAATGGCATTATCACGAAATGGCGACGCTGCCACAGAAAAAAACCGACTTGACATGGTGATCAATCGTGATTTTGACAATGGAAAATTTCGATGCAAAGGAAGATAACGCGGAAGAGTTGCAATCTCAGTTTCATATCCGCACAAGCACAAGCAATTCAAATCTGGCGTTAGGTGTGACCTGCCTTCAAATTTGACGAAGATGTTATGAAGGACGACTGAGCACCTAAACATGGAGGCGCAAAGTCACATGTGGTCGAGATCGTGAAGAGGGGCTGTTGCTCACTTGCATTCGAGAAATTGCTGAATTAAGCGACTCGTCTGGTGTAACCACAAAAAATCCCTCCAATATGACGAAGTATATCGATATCGACATTATTTCGAAAGTCAATATAACTCGCGATACGACGTGTGAGAACATTTTACCTACGATATATCGAGTGACGATACCAGGCGATACATCGTACATCCGCTTGTATTGGTCGATACACCACGCGAATACATACAGAGCCAACACGACGACAAGGGGAAGTATCATTGAACTCGCGATGGCGAGGCCATCAAATGTACATGAGGCAAAATGTGGAACCACGAAGGGCCAATATACGAACGCGGACGCGAATACGACCGTTTTGTGACACGTGGCACATTCCCCCTTTTTAGGATTTTTAGGGTTTTTAGGGCGCAATGTGTTGTACAGCGCTAGAGACCGTACAACTAATGGGACATAGACTCTCTAGGGCATGAAGGACTTGGGACTTAGGCGCGGACGCCAAGCGACAAGGATGGTCGCGCGGGCGCGGACGCGAAGAGTCCTAGGTTAAATCATGGGACCGTGACGTGACGAACCGAAACATCATTCGGGCGTACGGACGACGGCGAAGCGCGACGCGACTAAGGGTGGGTTTCCATCAGCCCGTTATTCCGACGTGGCGTCGTAATGGACGACGACCCATGGGTTCCATGAGGCCGTTTCCGCCAACGTGGCGCCGACGTGGCTGCCACGTGGTAACGAGCACCGTTCCACAGAATGCTGCTCCGGAGGTGGTGTAACGCCATTACGACCATTCGCGTGCCGCCACGTGGCTACCAAAGATCCGCCAGCGTGCGACTGCCACGCTGGCTGGAAGCCGTCAACGCTCGGTGACCACCGGTCGTGGTCCCAGGTCGCTTCAGCGCCGAGGAAGCTTCCCAAGGTGCAGCCATGGCTGCCGACTTATCTGAAAAACCACGAGGAGAAGCCCGAGTGCCTGCGAACGGACAACGGGCGTTCCATGAGCCAGTCAGCCAAACGACGTAGAAGCTCGTTGCAAGAGGGAGGGCTGCGGAGTTAAGCTCCGGTGCTTAACCCTAAAACAGACAGGGGATGGGCACCGAGGGGCCTCTCTTCCCATTCTCGCCTTAGGATTAGGGTTTGGAGACGGCTCTGGAGCATGCCGGGAGAGGGGGGGGCTCTCCCTTTACTTCTCGCACCGATGGAGATTTTCTATTAAAGGGAGGAGGGAGATCGCACTCTGTGGTGAAGGTCTAATGGTTGTGTCGCCGCTCCTCCGCACTTTAGAAGCAATTGATTAGGATTGTAATTATTATTATTCTTTTTGTTTAATTAATTTGAGTACGTGATTGGCAAATTTTCACTGTCAAATTTTTGCTTTCATTCTCATTCTTTTCATTTTTTTATGCTTGCATTTTGGAGAAGGAAAAAAACGAAAAGAGAGACGTATGTTGTCACATGTCCTTTCCACAACTTCCACCACAACAATAATATTTAATTCTCTTGAATTGCGAGGCAAACGCCGCGAATGGCGTTGCTTCGAAAGGCAGGGAAGGAGGGAAGAGAAGGGAGGGGAAGTGGCGGCTGTAGTGGCGGCGGCCGTCGCCTCCTGAAAACCCTAAAAAACTGTCCGCGGCGACGCGCGGACGGTAACCGCTGTGGGCCAAGGCGCACGCTTCAAATTGTGCACGTGGCGATCGCTGATTGGAAAACGGCGTTTTGATGGAACTCGTCATTTTATCTGCAAAACGGCGTCCTACGTGGACCGTAACGAGCTTGTTACGAAACGGGCTGATGGAAACCCACCCTAAGGGCCAGTTTCCATCAGCCCGTTATTCCGACGTGGCGTCGTAATGGACGACGACCCATGGGTTCCATGAGGCCGTTTCCACCAACGTGGCGCCGACGTGGCTGCCACGTGGTAACGAGGCCCCGTTCCCCAGGACGGTCCGAAGAAGGTGGTGTAACGCCATTACGACCATTCGCGTGCCGCCACGTGGCTACCAAAGATACGCCAGCGTG
The DNA here is from genome assembly GCA_037447605.1 of Zygnema circumcarinatum. NCBI lineage: Eukaryota > Viridiplantae > Streptophyta > Zygnematophyceae > Zygnematales > Zygnemataceae > Zygnema > Zygnema circumcarinatum. Next base: position 1,920,970 of record CM074806.1, read on the forward strand.
CGACTGCCACGTTGGCTGGAAGCCGTCAACGCACGGTGACCGCCGGTCGTAGTCGCAGGTCGCTTCAGCGCCGAGGAAACTTCCGAAGGTGCAGCCATGGCTGCCAACTTATCTGGAAAACCACGAGGAGAAGCCCGAGTACCTGCGAACGGACAACGGGCGTTTCATGAGTCAGTCAGCCAAAGGGCGTAGAAGCTCGTTGCAGGAGGGAGGGCTGCAGAGTTAAGCTCTGGCACTTAACCCTAGAATAGGGGATGAGCACGGAGGGGGCTCTCTTCCCATTCTCGCCTTAGGATTAGGGTTTGGAGACGGCTCTGGAGCATGCCGGAAGGGGGGGGGGTGTGTCCCTTTACTTCTCGTGCCGATGGAGATTTTTTGTTAGAGGGAGGAGGGAGATCGCACTCTATGAAGGTCTAATGGTTGTGTCGCTGCTACTCCGCGCTTTAGAAGCAATTGATTAGGGTTGTAATTATTATTATTCTTTTTGTTTAATTAATTTGAGTACGTGATTGGCAATTTTTCACTTTCAGATTTTTGCTTCCATTCTTTTGGATGGCTTTTTCTAATGATGCTTGTGTTTTGGAGAGGAAAAAAACGAAATTGGAGTGGCTTTGCGTCATCAAAGCCAATGGCTAAAAAATGAGGGAAAAATAAAGGGAAAGAAGAAAGATTGAGGAAGGGGTAGAGAAATAGAGGTGTGCATAGAAACCATTGCCTCTTTGTTTTTGTTTTTCGAAAATGATTTTTTTTCGCTTTATCTTTGCCATTTATTGTCTGTTTGTGTGCCTTTGTAGTCTGTAGTTGTTTATGTAATAATTTTTCCGTAGGGTTGTATGTAATTCGCAAGAAGCAAGAAACAAGAAGCAAGAAGCAAGAAGCAAGAAGCAAGAAGCAAGAAGCAAAAAGCAAAAAGCAAAAAGCAAAAAGCAAAAAGCCAGAAGCCAGAAGCCAGAAGCCAGAAGCCAGAAGCCAGAAGCCAGAAGCCAGAAGCCAGAAGCCAGAAGCCAGAAGCCAGAAGCCAGAAGCCAGAAGCCAGAAGCCAGAAGCCAGAAGCCAGAAGCCAGAAGCCAGAAGCCAGAAGCTGAAGCCAGAAGCCAGAAGCCAGAAGCCAGAAGCCAGAAGCCAGAAGCCAGAAGCTGAAGCCAGAAGCCAGAAGCCAGAAGCCAGAAGCTGTGAAGCCAGAAGCTGTGAAGCCAGAAGCTAGAAGCCAGGAAGCCAGAAGCCAGAAGCCAGAAGCCAGCAGCCAGACGGCAGAAGACAGGAGCGAGAAGCCAGACGCCAGAAGCCAGAAGCCAGAAGCTAGAAGCTGTGAAGCCAGAAGCTAGAAGCCAGAAGCCAGAAGCTGTGAAGCCAGAAGCTAGAAGCTAGAAGCCAGAAGCTAGAAGCCAGAAGCTAGAAGCCAGGAAGCCAGAAGCCAGAAGCCAGAAGCTGTAGCCAGAAGCCAGAAGCCAGAAGCCAGAAGCCAGAAGCCAGAAGCCAGAAGCCAGCTGTGAAGCCAGAAGCCAGAAGGCCAGAAGCCAGAAGCCAGAAGCCAGAAGCCAGAAGCCAGAAGCCAGAAGCCAGAAGCCAGAAGCCAGAAGCCAGAAGCCAGAAGCCAGAAGCCAGAAGCCAGAAGCCAGAAGCCAGAAGCCAGAAGCCAGAAGCCAGAAGCAAGCAGCAAGCAGCAAGCATCAAGAAGCAAGAAGCCTCTTGACAACAAAGAGAGAAATCAGCCTATGGAGAATAGACATACGTGTCTGTCTATGGCGGAAACACGACCAATCAGACAGAGCTGAGCTTTGAAACATTCCTGACAGCAGCCAGACTCATTCTGGGTCTAGCTCTACTTTTCAAGATTAATGTATCAACTGTGCAGAAATGTGCCTTGATGCGGAATTAGCAAAAAATGGAGCTCAGTGTCTGCAAGCACGTAATTACTTTCGAATGCAGCCCCTGAACGTTCTCAAGGTGCAGGTGCAGGAATGGATTGAGCACTTAGTGGCGTCGGGGGACAAAACAGACTTCCCTCGAAATGTATTTTCTCTCACAGTCGTGAATGGGGGGCCATACACAATTGTGATTTGTAATGCTTTAGCTCACCCGTTCAACATACATATCCTCTCAATTTCTCAGTAATGGATTCAGCTGAACTTGATCTTCATGCTCTTTGTTGGAAACAATTCAGAAGTTGTTCCATGTGTACCTGCTGTTGAGAAAGTACATCACCGAGCACAAGATGGCTTACGAACGAGAGTGCCCAATTGCTGGTGTGCAGATTATGAAGGCACCAGCATTAGTGGAGCATTAGTGGAGCACCAGCAACAAGAGGGCTCGTCGATCCATACTGTTGCCGGAGAGTGTTGCTAGTACTACCAAACCTGGGAGAAGACGACGCAGAAAGGGAACGGAAGCCTCCGGCCGTGGAATTGCGAGGCAAACGCCGCGAATGACGTTGCCGCGAAAGGTAGGGAAAGGAGGGGACGAGAAGGGAGGGGGGAGGTGGCGGCTGCAGTGGCGGCGTCCGTCGCCTCCTGCAAACCCTAAAAAATTGTCGACGGTGACGCGCGTACGGTAACCGCGGTGGGCCACGGCGGACGCTTCAAATCGTGCACGTGGCGATCGCTGATTGGAAAACGGCGTTTTGATGGAACTCGTCATTTTATCTACAAAACGGCGTCCTACGTGGACCGTAATGAGCTCGTTACGAAACGGGCTGATGGAGACTGGCCCTAAGGAGCGCGAAGCGCGGAAAGTGAACGGAGGCGCGACGCGACAAATGTTCGCGAGCGCGACGCGGAACTGAAACTAAAGTCAAACTTCAGTCGGGCGCGCGGAAGGTTTCGCGCACACCGAGAAAGCCGCGTTTCGAAAACGCGCGCGACGAAGGAGAGCGGAGGCGCACTCACTCTGAGTGCGCTCCCCTCCCACTGAGCCTTGCCGCGCTGTGTAGAGAAGTCTGCACTGAGGCGCACTAAGGCGCACTGAGCATGCGACGGCGGTTACGCGCCCACGTAGGTGCATGTTCAGCCCTTGCATGCTGGCAGCCGTGACCGGGTCACGGCCCGGCGAGCTACATAAGCTGCTCCGCGGGGAGAAGCTTATCATCCAGAATCACCCGAGCCTTTGTGGGGAGGCTCATGCCTACTGCTACTGCACTAGGGAGCAGTGCTTCCCGAGTGTGGGTAGCTGTCTGAGGAAGGGTGTGGATGCCACTGGTTGGCAACCAGTCGAATGGTTGTTTCGGTCTGCAACCACTGGTTGGCAACCAGTCGAATGGTTGTTCCTGTTGAGAATCCGACATTCTCAATTTTGTCGTACTATTTTGTCGTTTTCCCAGCCACATGTACTTACACCTGGCTGTCCTTTTAGCTTATACTTTTTCTGTTAGTTTAGTTGTACTTTTGCGGCTCTGTGCTTCACACCTAGCCGCCCTTGCTCTGGCTAGTTCCACGCTCTTTTGTCGTGTAGCTCTAGCCGCAATGTATATAAAACAGATTAGGACATTGTACTCTTCACCACGTTAATCACACATCTGTCTTTTTGTGTCAACTCTCTCTGTCCTCACTTTGATCGTACAATGTCCACTCCGTCTTTTTTAATAGGTTATGGGCCCACTCATGCCTCAAATGCGCTTGAAAAATTTGATGGGACAAACTGGCACGACTGGAAGTTTCAGTGCCAACAGCTTTTTGAGGAAGAGAATCTGTGGTCTGTCGTTACTG
>CM074806.1:1931090-1986427 GCA_037447605.1 Zygnema circumcarinatum
GGAGGGAGGGAGGGAGGGAGGGAGGGAGGGAGGGAGGGAGTTGTGAAATTCCTAAGCGGTCATCCATTGGTCCGCACACGCGGCTGCTCCTGTGACCATTGTCACAGGTAGCTCTGTTCATTCTACCATAATGGTCAAATTACTCCGTCGTTTGTAAATTCAACCACACGGCTGTGTATTAAAGCATTGGGGAGGGCTGGTACAGCTCTACCTTGTGGAGAGACAGGTCTAACAGTTCCTTCATAACCTCTGCGATGATCATCTGCATACACAGCCACTTTCTTCTGAGCACTCTGAAACCTTCACCATAGCTATCTTTCTTCCACGTTTCGCAAATGAGCTGCTTCACTCCATCACTCCATGCTCTTCTTATTAAGCACAGACAATGATGGTTCTCGTGTGATAGCAAATCGAACAGTGCATGCGATTCGTTTTGGACGAAGCCTAGTTACAGCAGCCCTGTACCTTTCGCACAAGGAGAGTATCATCCACGACCTCCAAAATCTGTAGAAGGACCTGCACCACAATAACAATTGGCCATGGAATCAGAAACCTTCTGAAACGTTTTCCAAAACGAGTCGTGGGGGGGGGGGGGGGAGTGGGAAGGAGGGGAGGCAGGGGGGTCAGTATGAGAAGAGAAAGAAAACGTATTGGCGCTAAGAGCAAGATAAATTTCAAAATGCGTACACGCGCTTACAATTCAGTCTACGTTTGAGAGTCGCTGAGATCAATATGGAGTCATTAGCTGGGAACCAAACCGGCTTTCAAAGCAGAGTGAACATAAATAAGTATGAGGAAGGACAGAGGAGAGGGGAGTGAGAGTGAGAGGGCTCAGCCCCTTACCACGTGGCCATGGTCATTGCGTGCCACAGTGCTCGCGTGCTCCTTGAGCCCCTTCACGATCTTCTTCCTCTCCTGCTCTGCCAGCGGCAGCAAACACGCCGAGGGAGTCATCGCTGTGTGAACGCATTCAGACTGAATTTGAAGTAAAGTGATGTTTGGACTATCACATAAAGAGCTCGAAGATGATTTGCCAAATGCTTGAAGTGCTTTTCTGCTCTCACTCCACCGTACAGCGAGCTATGCAATACAGTATCTGCCACAGCCTTTAATGTCTGCAGAGGTGCCCCTAAGATTTTCAATCTGCCTAACCACAAAACGACCTTCAGCTGCTGCCTATTGATCAACTCCGCAACTGCACCTAAAAAACATTTTGACAAACGGTAATTCGACTTTCACGAACTTTTGATTTCGAACTCATATTACTGAAAACCCTACAAACCCATACAGAGCGATGCCTGCACCCTCTGGGTGGAAACATCACATTCAGCGCCGCCCATACAAAGCAAAAGCGATGCCCTACCTTGGCTGTGCCCCTAGCGACGCAGGCGGAGGCTACCCGCGCACCACTGCGCGTGTGGATCATGCGCACAAGGAGGGGGCCGGCCACGCTCTGCATCACGTCCTGTCCCATCCTCTGCATACAACTCCCAGGCAGGACACGTCAGATTCTGAAAACCCTAAATTCTGATTCTAGAAATCTTAGGGGGTCGAAACATGGAGGGTCCTCAATAGTTATGGTTCCAAGAATCTGACAATGGTTGGCGGCACTAGCTCTCTCTCTATACAAGAAACTGGGTTTGGCGGATGCAGGGAGCAGCAGAAGGTCGCAATCTGAAGGAGGGAGCACGAGAGTTGCAGACGGAGAGCGAGGGATAGAGTGAGAGGACTCAGGTAGTAGCAAAAGGAATGGTGCGAATGGCAGACCCACCTGCGGAGCAGCGGCGATAAACTCTTCTAAGGCTCGGTGGATGATGGAGTGGTCGAGAATTCCCTTTTCCAGAATGGGTTGCAGCGCTAACGCCATGTGCTCCAAGATCGCCCTCTTCTTTGGGGCCGCTGACTCGGCCAGAATGTCTGCCAGTCTGCAATGCTCAGACAAGCTCCCATTTCTCAGCAAAAAGGGAAAAAAAAAGGCCAGAAAATTGGAAAATTGATGATCTTACGGCAACAGTACTATCATGGCAGAACTGAGCCGCGAGGGGCTAGCAACGCCATGCGCACACATTCTTGACACTTGCCATGGAAATATTGTCTACAATCATGACGTATCCATGGAAAGAGTGGAGCAAACGAAGGCTATCGATTTAGCAGTTTGCAAATCACGAAGCTGCAGGCATCTAAAGAATAGGAAAGCACCCAGGACTGCCGCAAGTTCAGTACTTAAAGTTTCACTTTCTCGAATGTGAGCCGGGCTTCACAACCGCAGTCACACCATTCAGAGTTGTAGTCCTCTAAAAAAACAAATCTAAGTGAATTGAAGGAGAGCTTCAACCACATCGTAAGATGTTTTCATCATCCTATTGACGGGATGATCCCACCGCCACAACGTAAAGCGTCGCAGTGACAAGAAAGGTGAAGGTTAGGCTCTAGTGGCTAAGGATGCAATACAGTCTATCAGAGTACACGACGGGTCCATAATTTGAATGCAAACGAACCCAGCAGAATTGCTCACCTGCCCTTTCCAGTCTGAGCGATACCCTTGAAGAGACGAAATTCAGGGGAGTAAAACTCGGACAAGAGAGTCTGCTTATCTGCCGCGTTTGCCCGACCGTAGATGTGCTCCACCACTGCAATGGCCGGCAGACACAGGTCATATGGGGTTCAAAGGGAATCGCACCGTCCTATCTGCCTCAGGAATGTGCACATCTGATAGAATCACCGCTATCACTGGAATCGCTACTCTCTGAAATAAGGAGCTAATAGGGAGTGCAACACAAGTGAATTGTCGGATCGAAACCAGGCAAGACAGATTGCCAAATGAGACGGAGAGTCTTGTGCAGAAGCATTCAGCATCATTCCATCTACTTTTGTAATTCTGATCCTCCCATTGCTGAGTTGGACATGTCACACGGTGTGGCTTGTATAGATGCTCGAAAGAATACCATGAGAAGCACTCGGATGTCGTAGCAAGGCAATGACGTGGCCATGGAATTGAGACAACATCTGTTGGCGCTGCTCCTTGCTAGCTGCATCAGAAACAGTCCCATCCTTGCTTTAGCTTTTGATACACTGAAACAAACGTATCAGCACAACGCTACCTCAAGCCATGGAAAAGTTCATGGGCTGCAAAAGAAGAACAAGAACTGAGCATGCGATCATCCCTCTTCCTTCTCGTAGCCACACACGCAATTCTCCCCATTCAAGAGGTGCAGAACATCCCCCCAGTTCTGCAAACAGCACAGCGGCCTCTCGGCTGAGCGCACCATGGTCAAGCATGCGGTTAACCAGGTGGTGCGCGTAGGTGTTGCGGGCCAATGGGACGCAGTGGGGTCGCAGCTCATCAAAAACAGCGCCCCTCTCCTGCGGACTGCAGTGCTTTACGCATGCCTAGGGGTTTCCAACAAAGCAATCCACATATCCTCATGTCACTTGAAAAAAAAGAAAAAAAAACTACACCGCATGTTGGTGCCCCAAATTTTATAATTGCAGACCACTGCCGTCAGTTTTTTCTATATTTTTTCCTGTCCGCCGAAAGATTGCACTCTCAATGCGGCTCTGAAAGTTCACTTTAGAAAGGCAACAAAGCTAGTTATGGACGTTCCATCTCGAAGGTTCAATGCAAAACGTTGACTGATGAAATTGCCAGATCATGGACGTGAAAGTGTACCTCTAAAGCAGAGCGGATTGAGGGTTGCCCACCTGCAGAATACGAGAGGAGGTCGGCGAGACTGCCAACTCAAGAAGCTTGCCCTTTATTTTTCCCAATATTGCAGTCACCAGCCTGGTCCAGGCCCCTATATATCACATCACAGGATTCTCTCTTTTGACGATCAACAACAAAGGTCAAGCCTGGCAGCCACAAATTTACATTACGTAGCCTATGTTTCAAATCCGCCGTTATGGCTTCAAACTCATGCAGCCGACCTACATAGCCAAATCCAACCACAAGCTCTCATGAATCAACCATTTTCAAAATCAGGTCAACGCCTACATCCACCAACTCTAGAGCCTACAGCTACACGACAAAGGCTGATGCCAAAACCCGAACTCGTTAAGTTTAACGAACCCAGTTCCTGACACAAATTCAAACCTATCTTAGCTACGATCCATTGTCCCCAGAGGAGGTCAAATTCACATCCATTCACATCAAAAACAGCACCAGAGCTAAGCCCGCAGTAAGCCAAAACAGCCTAAACCAGTCGGTTTTGGAACACTTTAATCTGAACCAGAAAAGGTGTACTGAAAAGTGATTTCCAGGTGTACTCACTTGGAACGCTCTTTAACTTCAATATTGCGAACTCGGAGCTTTTCCCACATCACGACGACACCCTGTACACAGTAACCAATCAGGGGAGTTGCTTAAAAATGATTGAATTTACCAAGAGATCACATACAGGTGGGCATGACTATTAAGCGAAATTGATAAACGAATAGAGATTCCTGTATGACAGTATAAAACAATTGGAATGATAACAAGCACATCAGGACTCAATTGTTGGCACTTTCGCTGAGTTCCCAACGGACAAGGGTCGAATAAGTAGCACATGAAGGCAGGCTTCACACACACACACGAAGCGTGGTAGGAATCCAGAGGGGAAGCACAACTTCCAATAAAAACTGCATTTTTGTCTCCAAATTTGGCATGTCTTCGATAATCACAATTTATATGTCAGTCCCATCGCCTGGTTAGTCTAGCAGGTCACGCGCAGGGAGGGGAGCGCCTTCAATGCACCCTGATGATTGGGATTCCCTAATCACAAAGATTCCAGCAAAAGCCCATGCCAGTTTTCAGGTAGCTGTTGCACAACGTGGACTCGGCAGACCCGGAAAGAAGTGGGCCAAGCTGACCTTTTCCAGTTCGTAATTGGGTCGGCGCTTCATTTTGCGAGCCTCTGCAGCTTCCTGTTTCCAAGACCAGAATGACAAAAGGGGCAACTTACAACCTTAATCCGGCCAAAGATCTGCCAGAAAAGTGCAAGAGCCCTCGTCCAGAGACCACCAAAACATCCACAAGCACGAGTCGTTTAAATTGAATATGCTGAGATTGAGCGTGGGTCGTGCAGGACATATTGGCTGGAGCTGGATCCCAGTGAAGGTAGTTGATGCATAAACTAACAAACCTTTCGAGCTGCACGGTCCAGTAAGGGCTTCTTATCATCCTTGCTGCCATCTGAATTCCTTGTTCCTACGAATTCTGAAGCCAACTGTTCTCCTGTGCGCGGCTTCTTTGGCGGCGACATGTGACCAGTAGCAGGAGCAGAAGATGTTGCCTTTGGAAGATCCTTCCTTTTCCTGTCACACCAAGGTAGCAAAAACCCCATAAAAAACATCGGACAACTGGCAGACGCTGTATGCCTTTATCCTTAAACTACAATGGCAAGAGGGAAAAAAAAAAAAAAAAAAAAACTAACGATTACATCCAGATGCTGTAGAGTACTTCAGCATGAAAGAGTAAAGCTGACAAGCTCACTTGCTGGCTTGCGGAGAATGCGGCGCCGCCATAACTCCCTCCTTGCGAGGGGGATGACGCGCTCAGGCGTCGGCCGCCAACCCTAATTCGCTCGGAGGGGCAGCGCAGAAGCGGCGCCCAGAGCTTTCTCCCGCTTTCAGTTCCGACGCCTGCAGAGGAGGCGGGGCGCTTGTCCCCCGCAATGGCTGCTGCGCTGACCTCCCACCGCCTCTACTATGGCGGCCTCGCAACGCAGGCCCGGGACCTGGCATCTGCTCCAATCTGCCACGTGGACGTGGTGGCCTGCTCCAGCCGTCTGGACACACAGGGGGGCGGCCATGCGCTTTCAGGGCTTGCAGGGCGCCATATTGCAGGCCTTCTTAGGAGCAAGAGGACAGCAAGGAGCAGTTCGAGGTGGGACAGGCGGGCTATGACGAGGTGCAGTAAGCAGCCTGTAGAGGCTGAAGGCAGCAACCCCATGGCGGAGCGCCTGGCGGAGAGGTGGGAGGGAGAGGGGCAGGAGGGATGGGATGAGATGGACAGGCCCCGAGAGGAGTGCGGAGTTGTTGGCATCTTTGGGGATCCTGAGGCGGCTCGGTTGACCTACTTGGCGCTGCACGCTCTGCAGCACCGCGGGCAGGAGGGAGCGGGCATTGTCACCAGCGAGAACGGCCGCATGCGCTGTGTGACGGGCATGGGCCTCGTGGCTGATGTGTTCGACCAGACCAAGCTGAAGGAGCTCGAGGGGACATCGGCCATCGGGCATGTGCGTTATGCGACAGCTGGAGCCAGCGTTCTGAAGAACGTGCAGGTATCTGCAAGCAGCTGAATTCCTGTGTCTTCGCTTTTGATAAAATTGAGTCGTATTTGGGATGGCGCTTAGGTGAGGGATAGGGTCAAGGAGTCTATTCAGTCTATCCTATGGCTTGCTTCTATAGGTTTGTTTGTTTTACCGCGGGTAGAGTTGCTACCAAGGAAATTAATTTAACTTCAATGGCACGTGCAGGTAGGTCTTCAGAATTCCAAATTTCAGCCCAGAAACACAAAGTTTTTGAGTTGAATGGCAATAATGTGCCTTTGGCTCTTAGTGATGCCTGAATTTGCATTATAGGGGCCTCTTGTCCATTCTTTTCGACCAGGAACAGTGAGTTCACTGAATGGTCCAGTCTCTATATATGGACCATTCAGAGACTTTGTTTATTGAGGGCCCTCTAGAACATTACCATTCGTTAAACTATCTGTGTTTCCCTTCATTGTTTTTGGCTGGCACGCGCAACGTAGTTCCTTGGACAGTGACACCGTCTTCTCATTAATAAGTGGTGAAATTTATTTAACTCTCTGACCGTCCACATAGCTTTGCACCAATTTCCTCTCCTTTGTGATTTAAAGACCTCAGGTTAATTAAGGCTCTAGAAGTCGACCAGCAAATGAGGTTGTCAATCTGCTTGTTACAATGACTCAGGCAGTTATGACATGAAGCATACTTCCGGAGTCCTTATCACAAAGTATGTATGCTAGAGCTTCAGCCACACGTATACCCTTCGCGACCTTACTTCGTCAAACCTGAAGCTTGATTTTTAGAGCATTTCTGTGATTGGTGAAAAGGAACGGAACTCATATCTTTCCGTCTAACAATTAAAGTTGACAAAGCATGATCGCCGTTGACCTTGGCACTGATTGTAGAAGACAAGGCGGAGTTAGTTAGTTAACAGAGAAGCCAACTTGGATAGTTTTACCTGTTGATGAGCTCGTGCATGTTTAACAGGGCGATGAAATTGGTATGCTTTTCATATTTACATTGAAGGAATTTACATTTTGATGCCTGATGAAACATGTGCAAAATGATAATGCCATGAATTTGTAGATGCAACCAGTCAACAGTCAAGTTATTGAAGCACGGGGTTCGAATGATGTTCCTCTTGTTTGTTGTCGTGCTGCTTGTTCTCAGCCCTTTGTTGCAAGGTATCGGTTTGGGGCGGTGGCTGTTGCCCACAACGGAAACCTTGTGAACTATGAAGACTTGCACGTCATGCTGGAGGACAAAGGATCCATCTTCAACACCTCCTCCGACACTGAAGTGGTCTTGCATCTTATTGCAATGTCTCCGGCACGCCCCTTTATCTCTCGTCTTGTTGATGCCTGCGAGCAGCTGGAAGGGGCCTATTCCCTCGTGTTTCTGACGGAGGATAAGTTGGTGGCAGTTCGCGACCCACATGGGTTTCGACCTCTGGTCTTGGGGCGGAGGGAAAATGGCTCCATAGTTGTGGCCTCTGAGACTTGTGCGCTCGATCTCATTGGAGCTACTTATGAGAGGGAGGTGAATCCGGGGGAGGTAGTTGTAGTAGATTCGGACGGTGTGAGCACCCTGTGTCTGATGCCACAGCGACAACGGAAGGCGTGCATTTTCGAACACATTTATTTCGCTTTGCCTCATTCAGTCGTTTTCGGGCGTTCTGTTTATGAGGTGACATTTCATCAACCCCGATTCCATCTCTTTTCTTATTCTTCAAAGGCCAGTGGAGTTACATTGTGCATCCTGAGTCAGATTCATTTGTTATACCTATGTCCATGTTCAAATCGACACGGGGTCGAGGCAGATTGTCTTTTCTGTTTTTTTTGAAAATGGTCAGGGACATAACGCAAGCAGATAAGGACTGGGATAAGGGAGCAATCATTCATCGCCCGCGTTTTGTTTAGCAATTATGTCATCCTCCCTCAGCTAGTTTCTTAAGTGATGTCAAGCAGAAGAAGGCTCTCCAGCTTCTGATTGCGTCCAGGGCCTAAGCTATAAGAGCTGTACTATGATGTCATGAACCTTTGACCTGAAATACCTGATCAAACTGATGAAAATGCTTGATTTAGCAACTATTGCTCCCCTTTCTACTTATGCAACCTTTGCTGCGCCTTATTTCTCTTTTTCTGGCTTGTTTCAGTCGAGATATCGCTTTGGCGAGATTCTGGCGGAGCAATCACCTGTAGATGCGGATGTCGTTATCGCTGTTCCTGATTCCGGGATTGTCGCAGCGCTGGGCTACTCAGCGAAGGCCGGAGTGCCATTCCAACAAGGCCTTATTCGCTCACATTATGTTGGCAGGACTTTCATTGAACCTTCCCAAAAAATTCGTGATTTTGGTGTGAAGCTGAAGCTCGCACCTGTGAAAGCTGTACTGCAGGTACTAATATCAGCTTGTCCTGTATTTCAGGCTTTTCATGTTTTTGTTTTTTGACATGCAGCGCAGATGGAGCCCACCAAGCTCTCGTCATGAATGATGTCTTGCAGCAATGATGTGTTTCCTGGCCTTTCAATTGAAGGTGGCCAATACTTAATTGTTTGATTGGTTGATTCACAGGGCAAGCGAGTAGTGGTGGTTGACGACAGCATTGTGCGGGGCACCACGAGCTTTAAGATTGTTCGCCTCATCAAGGAAGCAGGGGCTACAGAGGTCCACATGCGGATCGCTAGCCCCCCCATTATAGGTTCATGTTATTATGGAGTAGACACACCTTCTCGCAAGGTGCGCCAACTTCTCCACCTTGCATTGCATGTTTACCCAAAGGAACAAACTATTTGCTATCAAACGATAAGAGCAGTACTCTGTCTACCAAGGTGCCGTTGATCTCTGTGATAAACGAAGGTTGGCGTTCCTCTTATACTGAAGATACATGGAGATAGCTTGCGACAATTCTGAGATGAATCTGACTGCGTCAGAGGACCGAATTGCATCAAGACCACTGGCCCATGCATCGTAATACTAATGTTTATCGTAAGCTCTTACAGATGTTCACAAGCACGCCATACGTCATAAGGAAAGGTGCTAATGATAAATCCTCCGGGCTTCTCTGTGTTACAGGAACTCATCTCATATCGATTAGGCTTAGAAGAGACACGACAGTACATTGGTGCCGATACGCTCGCCTTTTTGCCCCTTGACAAGCTGCATGGGATGCTTGGCGAGGATGCTCCTACATTCTGCGATGCTTGCTTGTCCGGGAACTACCCTGTGCCTCCAGCGGAACTCAGGAACGGGTTTGAGGCACCTGAAAAGTATCTGACAGGAGGGCGGCTGCTGGATGAAACGAGCAGTGATGAGAGTTCAAAATCTGCCGCAAGCAATAATAGCGGGCCTAAGGATGTGCCCGTAGCAGCGTAATAACCCTTGTTTAGGCGGGCCACTTGGGTATGAGTCTGTGGGACTCGTCGTCTGAGTGGGAAGGGCAGAGTACTACAGTTAATGGGGGGAGTCGGAGCCTTCGCTTTTCCATTCCGTTGAAGCCACAAAGGGGAAGCTTCTATTACATAGCTGGGATTGATTGATAAGAATTGCATTGAAGGAAAGGCGAGGGATCAGCAAAAGCGTCGGCAGTTATATGAGGCAGTGGCTGTTGTTCTACAAGGTGAAGGTTGACAGAGATTCGCAGCAGGTATGGCAGGCATGGTGGTCCCGATGTAATTAGCAGGTGCAGGGCAGGGAACTTTTAAGTGATTTGTCAGCTTAATTTTGCAATATACTTTGAAAGGGCACTGGGCAAATATACACCTGATTTTTCCAACTTCCAACGCTCTTCAAATCTGGGTGTTCGGTGTGGTATGTTACTGTTGTGGTGTTGGCTTGAGTCTGTCCTTAAGTTTCACTGCAAGAGTGACTCGTTGTCCAGTAGTGCTAAAGGGATACTACTGTCACATCTATGACTACAAACGGTGTTTGGGCACAGATACCACAGAGACCATTGACTAGACCTCGTAACATGCGGGCTTCAGGGATAAAATGGTATTGAAATGACGGAGAACGGTTGATAAGTGTACTAAGGCCCGTGAACAACCTTTGTTAATGTTTATCTCGGCCAGTTAAATTCAACTTCAGATTTTTTGACCGAATCAGTTCTGGCTTGAACTTTTGGAATTGCGGCGTCGGCTTTGCTTTCAATTGTTCACCCGCCCGCTTTTAACTACGCCTTGAAAATTCCCCGCTGGGCAAATTTGAGACTTTGTTTCACCATGTTCCAAAATGTGAATCGGGAGGATTGCAATCTGTGCGGAATCTGAAATTTGCCATTTTCCAAATTGTTGAACGTGTTCAAAGCAAGTTCTACCTCGAACCTGTTCACCATAGGGATGGCCCGCGTTATAAATTCCGAATATATTATATAATTTACAACGGGTTTAAAATTAGTAATATATTACAAAGTAAAACACTTTATTACATATATTATACCCACTCGTTTTGAACAAGTAACGACCGTACGACCGTACGAGTACGGTCGTACGGTCGTACCATACCAAAATTAGGTCGTTTTGGCGTTGGCGTTGCGAAATGCGTTCGTCTGGTTTTCTGTCTGCTCGCGCTCGGGCCGCATAATACCGTACAGTCGTACGACCGTACGACCGCACATGTTGTAAAGGCGTTGTAAATTAATATATATCAGCCGTTATCTATTCGTCACAGTTGTATAATATAATATATAATATATAATCGTAACTAATCCATCCCTAGTTCACCAAAAGTAATTTTCGTAAGACAAATGACAGTCAGCGCCATTTAAGATTTCAATTCCAGACGGGTTTTTCATTTTGAATATTTTTCTTTTCTCGCAAAGACCGTGGTACGCTACACACATTCTGATTCTGTAAAAGTACAATCAGCGTTTGATGGGGGAGTCACAGATGTGTCGAGTCAGCATGAAGCGCAGTCATGAGATTGAGGAGCTGACATTGAGGGGACAAGGAAACTTGACAATGAAAAACATGTTCACCTCGTCGACAAACATCCTGGATTCAGAGAGCTTCCGCACAGAAAGGACTGCAGCCCTCGCCAGATCCTCCTCATCTCCACATTATTACTTCCTAAATCCCCAGACAAGTGAAGCATGCCCATGCCTGAGGGTCACGCCAAAGCAATCGAGGGATTCTGGCCAATGCAGTCCATGCATCCACAAATCCATACATACCTGACATCAGAGAGCTCGGGTGAATGTGAAAAAATCTTACAATCAGATCCACTGGCATGTCCTGGTTGCTACTGAGACTCAGACTAGCTAACACTGTTTCACGGCAGAGAGCGGAGAGAGGGCTAGCTAAAGCTATTTCACCGCAGAGAGCGGAGAGAGCAGAGAACACCCATCCAAACTCCTTACAGAATGGTATTCTCGATGGTACACACGATGCCAGAAATGGCAGCTCCACAAAAGAATCAAGACCGGAGATTATTAGAATCGATAAACCATTCTGAATGTGGGTATATCTATCTTTAATGCATAAATAACACTAGATTCCTATAAGTCCTTGAATAAATAAGTAGCCCCTTATTCTAAGGGCCCTCTCTCCATTCCGCGCCGTTTAAAAATATAAGGATCCATTCGGGCCCTCCATCTCCGCAGCAATCCACACTCCTTTCTCCATCATAACCAGCTGATGTCGCGTGAAAAGCCGCAGTTGAAGCCCTGAAGCGATGCTGTTTCTGCCACCGTTTGTTGGAACCGAAAAGTCTCATGCATACCTGTGGGAGTGATATTCCGCATCCCTCTTCCGGCACCGAAAGACATTCCACTAGGAGACCCCCTTTGCTGGCCGCTATTTCACTGTCCCTGGCTGCCTCACTGCTTCTGCGAACTCACAGCACCTGTACGGTCATGACACTCAGCACCTGGCCGGACCTGTGTACAGCTGTACTGAAAAACTTCCGACTGCGACAAAACTGCCACCACTGTCACCTTCAGCTTCTGCTAGTGTTGCAGCTGCTCACTCACATGCAACTTTCGTATCGAAGCTGCTGAGACATATTGCAAACGCCTGCAGCAGACAGCAAATAGAGCAGAAAGGCTCCCATAAGCCCATCAGCTATGCAAGATAAGGATGAAAACTGACTTGCAAAATGCTGCAATTCCTTTCGGAAGGTTCTGAATACCCTGACAATCCTTACCTGGAAGGCAGAGAGAGGATAACGGTAGTCCATGGTAAAAGTGTCTTTGCCAATCTTTCCAAACTGCAGTAGAACCGGTTTATCTGCATCTGATGCACCGCCACATTCCACCAGCTGGAAGTTCTTCACAGAGGCCACTGTCACTCGACCGCGGAAATTCAAACACCAGCACTGCAGCAAAAAACACAGTAAGCCACACACCCTTAGCCTCTCAGTTTTCCATGAGAAATGTACACCTTCAATGAGCTGAGCCACCATATTTTTTGAAACTACGCCTCTTTCAATAAAATGCAACACCCCTGATCCCAAAACTTCTATAACGTGTATGATCCGCACGGTTTGACTCCAGCTTTCGCAAATGCAGCTGTTGTAGGGCCTTAGAGGTGGCCTTCCGGCCAGGTTTACACCACCCACTACCAACTAGCCTTCTCCAGCAAAAACTCCGTTTGCTCGTCTTACGCACCTGCAGCTGTTCATGCCAGCGTGGAGGCTTGTTCTTCAGCACAAGCGGCTCTGAAGGGACGCAGCCATTGCAAACAACGCAGCCACAGTCCCCCACACTTGCACTGCAATCTGCCACCGCTCCCCTTGATCTGCTTGCAACTGCAGCACTACCAGACGCTACTGGCACAGCTCCCCCCTCCAAGTGCTCTGCTGCCTCTTCTGCGCACCCTGTGTGGATTGCCATGCCCTCTACGGAATCCTCCTCTGAGGCCACACCATGAAGAGTGCACTGGATGCGGCGGGGGCCCCGAGTTCCAAGCACATTGAGCGCATATGCTACTGAAACCACAGGGGCTGCAGGCTGGCTGCCCCGGGGTGGGGAGACGCATCCCGCGCCCCATGATGGGCTGTTATTGGAGGCAGCTGCAGGCACTGAGGAAGCGCCGCTAGGCTGGGCCACCTGCACGCGAGCCCTAGCTCGTGTAGGTCAGAAGTAGCGCATATGAAATTCCGTAAGGATTTCTGGGAGGCCTACAGTGCATAGCCAGATTCCTTTCGTCTAGTCTACTAGCAGCAAGGATGAATTGGCGAGGTTGAAGTTTAGAAGTCGGATACTGAGGTCAGGTTGACGGTGACAAGACATAAGTAGAGCTTACCGGATGAGAGGAGTCAAAAATTGTGAATTTGGTGCTAAGGAAATTGGCCCGCAGGCGTCCCAGGTAGGCGCTGCTCGTCCGCGAATATGTGTGCGGGTCCAGAGAAATGATGTACTCCGTACTGCAGTCACATGTACACAGTCAACATCACCAATCTTTATCACATTGCGGTTCCCCCTCCACTCTTCGCTTCAGCTACATTGCAATCCGGAACACAGGACTAGCTAAGCCCCCCTACCCTCCCAACCACAAGTCCTGAAGCCGGATAGGGAGACGAGGAGGCGACGCTGACCAGGAGGGCCTCCACCCGCACTTGCGCGCAGCCATGAGGAATTTGCCATTCTCCGTGGGAGTGGGCGGCAGGCCGAGGTAAAGTGTGTAGATCCCCGTCTTGCGGCTGCGGCGTATGAAGCACTCGATGCACTTGTCCCGCGGGCCCGCCTGCCGCAGATGCTGCGGAAACGTCAGCGGACTGCAGGCCGCCTCGCTGCTGCTCGCGGCCGCCAGATCCCTGCACACCCGCGTCGCTGTCAGCCTCTCCTGCCCGGCCGCTGCAGCCCCCCTGCCCGCATCCCTAATGGCGGCCCCCTCCCCGCACCATGAGATGTCGCGCCAGGCGCGGCACACGCCCGCCGCCGCCACCACGTTGCGCCGCGAGGGCCACTGCGCGTCGCCTCCCTCCACACGTGCGAGCACGTCGCGCAGAAGCTCCGGCGGCAGCACGCCCCAGTTCGGCGCCTCCTGCCTCTCCTCGCGGGCCCTGCGCTGCCCCTGCGCGGCCGGCACGCCCATCTCCTCTCACTCTCTCCCTCTCCCTCTCTCCCTCTCCCTCTCCCACTCCCTTTCTCCTTCCCCCTCCCTCTCTCCCTCTCTCCCTCTCTCCCTCTTTCCCTCTCTCCCTCTCTCCCACCTACACCCCCCGCCTCTCCCTCTCTCCCTCTCTCCCTCGTCTTCTCCTGCACTGGCAGGAAGGGCGGGGTCACCAACTCCCGCATTCCGAGCCTGGCCCGAGGCTCTCAGCCGTGCCGAGCCTGGCCCGAGGCTCAACGATCTTTCCCGCGCGCTGCTGGGGGTGGCGCGCGCCCGCCGCCGTCCGTCCGTCGATCGATCGATCGCGGAGCGATCGGAGCCGCCGGGCGGCGTGGCGCTCATCAATGCGCCTCCTGGCCACGTGGCCGTACGGCGGCTCGCCCTACCTCCAGCGGCGCTATCCCCAGCGCCAAAGCGACCGCCGCAACGCGCCAAGCGGCCGCCCGTCGCGAAGCGCGGCCGGCCCTCGCCGCCGCGTACGGCCCCGCCCGGCGCCGAATCTGCTAAAGATTTTTGGGGATCCAGAGTCGCGCTTGCCGCCGCGGCCCCGGCTGCCCGGACGGGCCCGCGCGTCCTGTAAGCCAATCGGGGGCCGTCGCGCGGCGTGCGTTCTTTTTCGGGCTCCCCGACGGGCGGGGCCAAAGGTTAGGGTTTGACTCCGTCCGTCCGTCCGTCCGTCCGTCCGGTCGCGGCCGGCGGCTGTCGCTTGCGGGGAAAGGCGGCGCCGACACGCGGGGCAGTTGCCGTACGGGCCGGTCGGTCGGTTAACTGGCCGGCGCCGGCTGGCGGGTCGCTGCCGGCCGGTACCCCCCCGGCTGGCTCGCGGCTGGAGGGCGGGCCCGAGGGCGTCCCTCCCCCTTGAGCTCGCACTGCTCGCGGTGAAGTGTGATTTATTTTTAGGGTTTTTAGAAGAATGGAAGTGGCGTTGACCTCACGCTGGCGAGGCCACTTTTAGGGTTTCTTAAGGGCCTGGTGTGGATCCGACTCCGGCACGCTCTCTCCATCTCTCCCCTCATCATGTTGTAAGTGCAGCCCTGACCCCCCTCTCCTCTCCTCCTCGCCTATCCCTCCATCTCCGCATCATCTTGTTTTCCTGTTTTCAACCCCCAGCCTCTCCTCCTCCCCTGTCTTTCCATCTCTCCCTCAACATGTTTTGAGTCAAATGCCTACCCCTTCTTCCCTACCTCTCCATCTCTCCCCTCGTCATGTCGTGAATTCAACTCCTCCATGCCGTCCTTCTCTGTCTCTCCACCTTTCGCCTTCCTGGTACGTGGGTATCATTCTTCTCTTCGCTCTTCTCATATTCTCTTCTACGTCACATCCCTCTTCATTCCATTTCACACACGTAACACTCAATGACTTTAAAAGCCTTTGACCAACAGAGCGGCGCGGGCCATTGATTGAAGAAACACATGCCATTCTAGACTTTGAGGTTACATAAATTAATTTGAGTCCCAAAACATGTTTTACAGGTTACATAAATTAGTCTGCCCTATACGAACTTTGAGCCTAGACTATTTGTAAAAAGGGAAATGAATATCTCTCCCCCATGCAAGGAATTGCAGATATTGGCTGTGATGCCAACTGAAACATGGCTGAAACCAGGCATGCCCCATCAAGACTTGCAAGAGGGGAATGACAATTACTTGACTTGCAATGATTGAAAATAGGTAGTTAGTCAGCCAGTCCAGAAAAGAAGATATTACTATCTGTGCTATACATAAGGTGCACAGAATTTGGAGCATTCCGATTGGTAGTACAGTCCTCGCTCTTTCTTCTCCGTCCATATCGTGAGACAGGCAATTCATCCATCGCAAGGCCCTCATTCTATAACAGATGGTCCAAACATCAAAGAATACGCGAACGCACAGTACAGTTTTGCACACATTCATGATCCGCAGGGCAAATCCACCGATTCATTGCGCGAGGTCAATGATTAAAACGGGAAACCCGAAGCAAAATCTGCCCCTATAAAGTAAGAGCAGGTTATGTCGTTGTTCATCCTATGCCTCGCAACTTTCCCAATAAAAAAAACCTTGATCTACGCGAGATTTGGATGAGATCCCCTCGGCAGTAGTCACTCGCAGACACTTGCGCCCTGTGAAGATGGGAAGTCGCCTGCAGCGATATAGTAGAGCCGCGGGAGCCGAGCTGCACCCCCACACAAACTGCAGCGTCAGACGTGGCCGGCATCCCCCGTACTCACTGCCGCCCAAACAACAACAAACTCCACTACCGCAAAGAGATTTCTACCCTGAAAACTTTCCCACCACCTTCCAACAGTGATGACAGACCATCTGAGGAGTGTCCAGACGATAGCTTCCTGTGCATGACTCAAGAGCGACCAGACAGCCCCACAGAACAGGACAACATGACGTCATGCTTACGTGACAGCTGTCCTAGCAGAGGCTTCCTGCAGAGTAAATCGCAGTCCGCAGTCTTCTGCAGCCTCTAGCCTTCACCTCAGCAATCCCTCCTGCACCCATCACTCAAACAAGCCCAGCAGGTACCTCAATTCCATGAATTGCGGCTTCTCTGAATGCTTTCTCTAATCGGAAAAAGAAGAGACTGCGAAAAGCAAAGGGAAGGATATGCCAAAAGCACAAAGTTCTGTAGTCTTCGTTCTCCAAACAATGTGGTCCCTGAAAATTGCTGAGTTTACCAGAGCTCCATAATAGGAAACCAAATGGACTTCTCCAACCCATTAAAACGGCCCGCCACCACACATCGTGCCCTCCCTGTCTACTCCGGCGTTAGACCTGCCAGCAGGACCCGCCACATGTGCCAGCAATTCGAATGAGATGCAGCACATTTGCAAATAAATTCTCAGAAAAAAGGGAAAAAAAACAAAACGCAGATTGACAACAAAGCAAAGCCGAAATCTGTCCTCCAAAATATCTCCATGTGCGATAGGAATCACCGTCATTACAGATGCCACATCCTCTTTAAGGGAGACCAAGAGAGACAGAACAAGGGAATATCAGCTGGATACGGCACCACACCTCGTCTTAAGAATTGCCACGTCCAAATTTCTCAACCTCTCTCCATCACATAAAGAACAGAATGGTCTGCACACACAAAACCCAAACTGAGCTTCTGCACGTCCGACTGCCGCAATCTTCCATTTCTCAAATTACTGTGCCACGCTGGTTCATTATAAGCTAAATTGCTTTCGAAAAATCCATGTGTGAACTACAAATCGGCATCAGTTTCCTTCACATCACGACTGGTCCCAGCCACTGCAGATTTCTTCAGTTTCTTTGCTTACTCTTCAACTACATAGGCGTACGGATGATTCGGCAATTTTCTGTTGACCTGGATCGAAAAGGAACTTGAGCAAAACGATTGGCTACGTCTTTATGGAGTCCGTTGACCAATTTGACACATCCCCAACTTGAAACTTGAAAGCTCATGCCCTATCAATGACCGTCATTTTTAACGCCCTTGATAAGGATGAAGCGAACAAAATCATTGCGCCAAATGAGACAAGCCGACCATAATGCTAAAGTTTCTGTTTGAAACCGTTCTTGGGCCATCGTCTGACTCTCAAGCTCGACCATGAAGTCTTGAACTTGCACGGCTTGGTGGCAGCATAAAGTGACAGGAAAGGTTACTAATCCTCAAGGCATGGAAGGTGGCGGAAAGAAGCACCAACCTGCCGAGCCAGCCAACGCAGCCGAGGGTGAAATGGCAGCCAACAATTTCACCGGGGCATCCGCCATTACTACGCGTTCAACTGCAAGCCCATAGACAAATGCAACTCAAATGCTAAGGGCTGTAATATGCTGGGTGTACATAGACAAAATAATAAAAATAATTGGGGGACTTATGTAGACTCGGGATAAGGATGTCGACCTGCCTGCTCCAATCAAACCCACAATTTCAACTATGACATCAAGATCTGATGCAATAACTGAGACTCTTGCCAGTCTTCCAGCTTAAACAGGCAAAGAACAGAGCTTATCGTCTATTGGCAAAGTGAAACTACGTGTCGCCCACAATCCTCAAATTTCAGACAGCTACTTCTCAGTTGTCAGCCAACCCAAGTTCTTTAAATGCCAAAATATTTCTTGTAGCATAAATTTCTGCCTCCTTAAATTGCTGTGCGAAGTTCAAAGCGAGGTAAATAGAACGCGAATCTTCTACGTCCTCACCCGCAACAGTCAAAATCCACAACCTACACGCATTTTCAGTCTAATCCCATAAGAACGTCTTCTTAAAGTATGAAATGGCAGCGGCAGGGCCAAAGGAGGGCAGCCACTACAATGTCGCCATCTGGATGTTCACTAACGGGAGGTTGAATCAAAACAAACGCATGCCGAGCTTCACAGCTAGCAATGCTTAACCTATCGGAAGAAGTTGGCAAATTACTTTGGAGCAGTGAATATTGTCATACCTTCGAAACGTACGCCCGACGAAATGGCTTCCAGACCAAGTTGCTCATCTTCAGCTTCAGCTGCTTGCAAATGGAGACAGCCAATGTGGATGGACAACCCTCCATCTGATAGCCATATGCGTACGACTTCAAATGCACCTCCTGCAAATGTGTCCACACGATGGGGGTGTAAGGTTTCAGGCGGGCATGGACCATGTCGCAGAGACGCAGACACCTCACTGTCATCAGAAACTGCTAGAACGTCCTTGCAATTTCAATTTCTTGATAGCTTCCAGTTGTTTCTGTTCAGACGTACCAAATGCCGTCAGAGCTGGTTGAAGTGGAAACGCCGTGAAACTGTTTACTGACATATCCATTGGCAGAGACTGCAAAGTCCAGTGCTTAGCAAGTTTTCTACTGCCACCGGTCGCATTTTCTGTGGCTGGCCTTTGTTGTGAGGAAGCTGACGAGGCGACACGGCAGAGCACATGTAGACTCCCTTCAGAGTCCTGAAGCAGATAATAATTGCCCCCAAGAGCCTCGATAGACGTCACCGTCCGTTCCTTCTCGAAGGAGGCCACCGACGGCTGGCCAACCCTACTTTGACCTTTGAAAGTGGCTGCCTGCAATTCCGGATCACTACTCTTCGTTGGGTGCCTGCTATGTTCCTTTCCAGCATGCGGAATGGCTATAAACACGCTTTCAGAACGTTTGGAACTGAAAGAGTTTTCCATATTCGACTCAGTTTGCAACTTTATTTCCATATTTAGAGGCGTAGCTTCGCCTTCTGTGATCGGGGGATGCCACCCAATGAACCCATTGACTATCTCTTTCCTAGGGATTTTCTGTTCCTCAAAGCATAAACCCTTTTCCAAAATGTCTTCCTCTGCAAGACGCAAAACATCTGCATTTCCCACGCTATTCTCAATCCCAGCGACAGGACTCCTAGTGTCAGACTCGTCTGCATCCTTCAACGGAATTTTCCCGTGTGATGTGCTCTGACATGATAGTGCACCCTCTTTAGGCGCCATGCTCTTCTTCGAGGACCTGGACTTCACCAGATGCCGCAACCGCCAGATTCGAACACCACCCGCCGCACCTTGCAGCAGGTATTGCGGCGCCAGATACAAATTTGAAAGCAGCTCAGAGCAGTCTATCACGGAACACAGAGACAAGGAAAGCATCCCGTCCATTGTTCTCGCAGACAGCAGCCAGATTTGAGCTATCACAGGGGAATATATAGCGAGAAAATTTATGGAAGCTTTCAGCATGATGAAAGGTTCCGGCGCCAAATCAAGAAATACCTTGGCCCCAGCCCCTTCAATAGCACCAGGCATTGTGCTCGCAGAAAGCGAGACGAAATCATCGGCCGTCCCTTTACCTCTAAGCTGGATTAGTGTTGATGTAAAAGGCGAGTTACTGTCCGTCTCTTCTAGCGCAAGGCATTGCCATGCTTGCAACTGTATACCTCTTCCTTGTTCATAAGGTATCGCTACAATAGCAAACAAAGATGTCTTGTTCAGCGTTTCTGACACTACGTCCCCTTCATCCTCCTGTTCTCTGGCCTCTCTTTGCGACAACGCCTGCGATTTGCCCTCGGTCTCCGCAGAAATAGTGTACAGAAACGCAGCGTCAAGCGCGGCCGAGATGCTCACAGATGCACGGTCCTTCAAAGTCAGGCACTGCAGGTTGCAGGAGCCGTCCAGAAACAAGAGCGCTGCAAAGGTCCCAAGCGAGTTGCAGACAGTGGCGCGGAGAGGGGGCTGAATAGCAAGCCGATGCGCCTGCATCCCATCCCGCGGCGCAGCTGGGCGCCGCGCTAAGCTCGAGGTCGGAGCGTCCCCATGGCGTCGGCCGCTCCGCAAGACCACCCTCCCCCGTCCTTCTCGACCGCTCCCTGCGCCTAATCCGCCTGGCTCTACCGTATGGCAGCGTCCTCTCCGATGCGCAAGTATGCCGTTTCGGACGTCCGGGGATGCCCAAGAGCAGCGTGGGGACGCCGGTAAATCCTTTTCAGGGGCGAGGACAAGGTGTATGCTCTTCCAGTTGCGCTTTTCTAGACATCTCAGTTGAAACAGAAGGAAGTTCTATGTCAAGATTATGGTATATGCGAAGATTTTCCAGTTTACGGGACAGGCTCGTGACGGCCCTCAAAGAACGGGGGAGGTCGCTTTAGGGCAAAAGCGGCGTTGGGGAGGCGGAGGGGAGAGGAGGCGCTGAAGCTCGACAAGAGGAGCCACGTGGCGGCCGCCCGCACTGCGTCGGCAGGCTGCAGCGAGCGGCTGTGTGGAAGAATTCCGTCGCCTTCGAGTGGAAGGGAGTCGGCCATAGCCTGAGCTGCATACTTTGGAGGGGGAGCCATGATACGCGATGAAGGAGAGCGGGGGGATGGTGGGGTCAGCCCGTCGGAAGGGCGGCTGTACAATCCGTATGCAGATCTGTATCCCGGGGTCGAACCTCGGTCTCTGGACAACATCTACCGCCTACCAAACGCGCCGGAATTTGTGTTTTCGGAGGAGGCAGCGGTGCAGAGGCGCAGCTTTAGTGACAACCTGACCTTCTATACGGGCTGTGCCTGGCTGGGGGGAGCTACTCTCGGGGGTATCAGTGGGCTCGTGGAGGGAATACGGCTTCGAGAAGAAGGTGACACCATGAAGATTCGTGTGAACCGGATGTTGAATTCAACGGGGCATCACGGGCGAATAGCTGCAAACACCATGGGCGTTTTGGGACTTCTTTACAGTGGTATGGAAGGGGCCGCATGTCATTTTCGTGGAACAGATGATCTCTTTAACAGTATTATTGCGGGACTCGGAACGGGGTCAATTTACAAAGCTGCAGCTGGCCCGAGGACAGCGGCGATAGCTGGAGCTGTGGGTGGCGTGGCAGCAGCAGCACTTACTGCAGGGAAACATTTATCAAAGCGATATTTGGCTTTTTAAACGAAGGTTTTAAAATAGTATGAGGCCTTCCGAAATGCGAATTTCACAGCATTTAAGTCCAATTGTCGCCTAAAATCTAAATTCTTTCCATTTTTGGCCTACAAACTGCCTCCGTTGTATCTGCGTGGGAGCCTCCTTTTTTCATGTCTGCTGTTGATGTCTTGCTGTCAAATTGTCTTGTCAAACCACTCTTAGCAGTCAGGGCCTGTCGCAGGCGAGAGGTTGCATATCCTGTAGGAGTTACGCGAAACTTGGCTAAGGCAAATACTCAAGTTCTGGCGTATCTGTGCAATTTGCAGCAAGCAATGGCACTTGTAGTACATGCATAATTGTGGCCCATTCGGCCCCGAAAGTGCTTCCAAACGTTTACTGAGAATAACAAGCAGAGTTTGCTCAATGGCTCTTAGTTTATGGCTGACCTCGAAGAAACGCTACGAGTTAGTTTTGTAAAGTAGCGAATTTGACTAATAGAACCTTTAAATTTTCTTTCATATACATATATTCAGTCTGCAACTGCCGTCAGATATTCTTTTCTGAATCCTTTGAACCCTGGTGTGTGGTTATGGGATAAAAGTAACACCCAACCTCATTTTATCTCCTCCACTATGGTTTTTATCATGCAATATGAGATTCCCATGAGGAGATTACGGTTGGGTTTAAGTCCTGCCTGACATTGGAAGGTTGTCGCTGCTTTCTTCGATTCATTTTCCATGTGCAGCTCGACTGAAGATCTGAGGTTTGGCCCTTTGAGGTATCACTTGCCGATTATTTAAAAGTGTAGTGGCATCAAAGTTCTTGGCTAGGAGGTTTCCAGGGATAGGATACCGCGTAAGATTGCTTGAAACCTGCCATATCTCCAAACTGGACACCGGCATCTCGCATTCTTGAGCCGTTGAGTCCCGATGGCCTTTACCCAGTAAAATGTGTTTTAGTGTTTTCCTGAGATTGGATTCACGTGCCACGTTCTTTTATAATATTTTTGGTTGCGTGGCTGTGACTCCTATGAAGTGTTCGATGCTGAGCTGTTGTAAGGGCTTATCAATGACGATTACTTGTCAATCATGCATTGGTCTTATTTGAATCTGTTAACCATTACGATTGGATTCACACCGCTGTAAGGTTTGTCAGTGATGCACTTATCTTGTTGATCATGGGGTCATGATGTTAATGAGAGTAGCAACAAAACGGAATTCCTCACCGAGGCACAACATGCCATTTTCAGTTGGAGCCTCCTCACAGTAGCAACGCCGTCGTGAGACCCATTGTGGAAGCAGACGTGGCAAGCGCCTGAAAGGTAACCCATTGGACCTGAGAAGGGCTTATCACCAATTGCAGTGCCAAACCAATCTTTACGCTGGACCCAATGCCCGCCTTTACTTCATGCCACCCACTCCAAAAAAAATGGGTGACAACGACCCTAATGCCTTTTCATGGAATCTGCTGCCTTGATAAAAGGAAGAACGGGCCACTTCTATAGCATACATAACTCTCGGCTTTACAACACTGACACTACCGACGTACATGTTAGCTTTCCCATTATGGAACACATCTACACTTGTTCACGAGCTACTCTAGCTACAATATAAGACTTGAATGTTGGATCCTCAGAAGATAGTCACGTGTTGTCAAACGCAAGCTCCTCCCGCGCACAGACCACCCCTGCATGCCATACAATTGTGTCAAACCATAGAAGAGCGCCTGTGACAAGCAGACCTGCTACATGGTAAAGCGTTCGAAGTGATGTACAACCAGTTCGAACACGCTTTCCTTTGGCTTAGACACAGCAACCTGCAGAAGCATAAACTATCTTCAAGCTTTGACGCTAAAATTGTAAAACCTGGGACAAGAAGGGTGCCACAAATGAGCTTACTCAGAGGGCAGATTTTCATCTGAAGTAGTGATCAAATTTCTTGGCCAAGTCTTCATCTTCAACCTCTATCAGGCCTTCTATATCAGCGAGAGGATCTTCCATTGCATCTCCCTCATTATCATACTCTCCTTCGGCATCAAAAACTTCAGTATCCAATAGATTCTCCTCCTCTCGATGCTCTACCTCTGCCTCGATTCTTGTCCCTTCCCAATTCTTGTCTGACTGTTCTGACTTTTCTACAGCATCCCGCCTTCGACCCCCTATATGCACGCGAGAAGTTTCCTCCATGCCCATTTCAGTTCCATGATCAATACCGCCAACCTCATCTACGTCTACTATTGCTATATTTTCGTTGTTAACCAACCTCTCTTCTACGATTAGCTTGCTTTCTTTCGCCACATGTTCAGAGTCACCATCAACAGCTTTCCGCTTCTTTTGAAGTAATTCAGTTAGTGGCCTCGGTGCCTCAAAAGTCGTCGTCGAACCTCCTCCAAGAGGCTTCATGTGTGTTTGGCGCTGTAGCAAATTAACGGGAGGCCCCAATGTTTCTACAAGAGGGTCTGATCCACCTGCAATTCTCCTCTCAGATAGCTTCTGGCCAGCGATCACCTTATGAGAAACCCCCTTATTTTCGAAGGCGTTGGAAGTTTCTTTTGCATGACTGACCCCCATTTCTACTATGGCCACCTTTCCTTGCTCGCCTTTAGCCTCCTTCGGCAGAGTTTGCACGGGAGGCGCGATCAAAGCAACTGCTTTATGCTCCTTTTTCCCCGCTTGAATTTCTGCCAATGATCGTGGCCCAGAAAACGCAGCAAATCCCGTGGCTAATGACGGGATTCTTGCAGTTCCGTTTAACCTCTCACTGCTCACTTTCGGCGTTACATTCTCATCAGCGGACAATCCTTCCGAATTTTTCTCCTCACTTGTGCCGTTGTCAGCTCTCTCTGCCCCCTCTGCAACCTTTGCTTCCAGCAGACCATCCTGGCTTTTGACCACTTTAACCTCCTCTCCTGCCTGTGCTGATCTCTGCTGGTAATTCTGATGCCCGTTCCTCAGCTTCATATGATCCTCCTGACTTTCTTCTTCTCTTTTCCTCGTCAAATGATTGCTTTCCTCACTCCTTATGTTTCTTGCATCCCTTTCAGAGGCCCCTGTTATAACATCGAACCCCGGGGAGCTCTCTTCCCGTAGCACTGTTCCGCCATCTGCCTCTCTTTGCTCTAATGCGCTAAGTGGAGCATTAGCTATCCACACATTACCTCTTCCCTGATAAGCATCGCTCATGACTTGTACCTTCCCTTCAACCTTTTGAGGTATTGATGTCACAGCATTTGAAATACTTCCAACTAAACCCTCCTCAATAGCAGCTGCAGGGCGAACATGTGCAAAGGAGCACGAATCCCCTCTGGCGCAATAGCCTTGATTGAAGTAGAAACAGGGTACTGACGTCCTATCCTTTACCGGGGGAGGCAGTAATTTTTGGCCTTCTTGAAGCTGCACTTACAGAGCCGCCCTACAATGAGTAAGAATACTTACCACGGACCATCAAAACACTTATCTCTTTGAAAAGCGAACTCCAAATCAACTGAATGGGCTACATTACTTTGACCCCTTCGACAATATTAGTTAGTAGTATATTAGTTATTAGTTAGTATTAGTTATTAGTTAGTTGTTAGTTAGTTTTTTACCATCTTAGTTTGCTGATATTATTATTGATTGCACTCAAGTGGGATGGTGTTTGGGCAATGTTTGCACAATTTAACCTTTCCAGACTGAATTCTACGAAATTTATCTTTCAGGATAACATCCCACAGAATAAGCACGGTAAGCAATCCACCTGGTGACGGTAGGCACAGCCCTTGCCAGCCTTGCAGATACCTCGCAGCCAAAAATGACAATCTCTTCCACTAAGACGTGCTGCTTCGTTGTGACGAAATGGACAACTTTCTCCCTGCAAAGCTCACCACCTTCATTTTTGTTTCTGCGGGTTCAGATCTTAAAAAAAAAGTAGCAGAATAAAACTCCAGGCTTTAAGATGGAGCCCAGAAAAAGTGATTCAAGTTCTTCCCACGCCACAAGGTCATTCTTCTTAACCGAACTCCCCTTCGTACCCCACTTTCACATTCGAAAATGTCTCACCTTCTTGCAGGTCGAGAAGAGGAAGAAACTGCAATCCGTAACGCCTTTTGTGGAGTCCTCCAATGCAGGACTCAAGGACGGCCGATCGCCTGTGGAGGTCGAAGTAGCCATTCAACGCAAATTATCACAGAATAACTTTAGACAAGCCTCGTGGAAGACCTGTCGCTGCAAGACTACGGTGCCTTCCTGACTTTTGCTTTTTGCAGAAACGCTAAATTCTATGAAGTTCAGCCATACTGCGCCCAGCCCCCAAACCTCCCGCAGTGTTGCTGCAAAAAGCTGCTCTCATCTGCCTACGACCAAGCTCACGTTCTGACATGCTCGCAAGGACGGGAATGTGCGTGGCAGCAGTCTATATTGAAACGCGATCCAGCTACTGCGGTCCCCCCTCCCTCACAGCTGGCTCCCCTCCCTCTCCCTCTCCCTCTCCCTCTCCCACTTCCTTCCTTTCCCCCCCCTCCCCGCGTCCCCCAGAGCCCATCCCGCCGCCAGAACTCCCCCGCCCCTCCGCCGCCCCAGTAAAAAGCCCTACCGTACCGCACGGCACCTCGTTGAAATGGAATACCCGTACGGTGAATATGTACGGCGTGTCCCTGTACCGTACAAAAGTGCGTACGGCATGATGATGTACGGCTTGCGGCGCACAAAGGGGATTCGAAGAGGGAGTGGGAGGCAAACCGCAGACGACGGACGAGGACGACCGAACCTTTCTTTGATTGGGACTTTGGGCTGTTTGGGTGCAGGTAGCCAGGGCCCGCGCAATACATTTGCATTCCTGCTTCAATGGCGGAGCACTCATTCGGAGGATGCGCTGCACACAGGTTTGCACATACCATTCTCAGCTTTGAAGTAAATTTCAATTGCAGGGGAAAACCGCTATACACAAGTATAAATTCCCCTACACTGCAGTGAGTAGTGTGATGAACAAAAACTGTCCTTCAACAAAAAAAAAATACCGAATGAAGGTCCACTGACTCCTCTACAATGTACAGAGCGAACGTTCTTTGCCTCCAGAAACGCGTCGATAAATTCCTGTTGTTGACTTAAAGCTGTAAGAGCAGATCTCAGGCCCTCCCACCCCACCGTCCCTCGTATGGAATCCCTACGAGCTATTTCACGGAAAAGGCCACTAACAAAGAACCAGGAAACTTGCAGTCACTGGCGCCATGTTTTCCACAAGGATGCCATGTCTACCCTAACCGTACATATTCACACTTCTGACGCTTTGAGCAGCTCCCCCTCAATGGGTGTAAGAGGCAGGGGAGTGTGGCGCAGACCCTTGGCTGTAATTTCCATGTGGTGGTACGGGACGGTGCGCAGGATACCCTGCTGACGGATGGGACATATAGCCACCGAATTGCCGTCTGTCACTGTCGTCCCGTCTGCTCCACTCTCCTGCGCGACTATCAGGAACCATCCGGGCAGAGTAAGGCAAGGCTTTCTCTTCTCCGTGCCACCTTCTATCTCTCTCCCCTCCAAACCCTCCTACCCCACCCCAGCCACCATTCGTGAATTGGGAAGCCCCCCCCCCTTGGCCTGGCATGTGGCCCCTTTCTCTATCCCGAAACATTCCCTCCCTGTCCCAAGCACCACTATGCTCCGAGCTGTCTTGCCAGCCCGCATCACTTGCTCTCCTCCTAGAGTCCCTCACCTCTCTTCCCCCATAACCACCGTGGTAAAGAGACCCCATCCCTCCCTCCCCTCCTTGAGGATCTCCCCTATACTCCCCCCTTAACTCTCCACGAAATTCGCCCTTTGGCTCCCCATCATGGCCAACATCTTCTGCTCTCCTCCTTTTCCACGCTTCCGTATCTCCCCACTCCCTCTCCCTTTCATCATCTCTGTACTGCGAGCTCGTGCCAAAGCTATCTCCTACAGCTGGTCGCCGCCTCTGGTGGGCCCACTCCCTGCCAGGGCTGCCATGATGGTAGTCGTGTTCCATGTGCTCTCTGGGGGCTCTTCCCGCGGGCTGTGCATGTGACAGGCCGCCATGGTTGTGCTCGTCAACAGATGCGCCGGTCGCCTCTGCTGCACTGCGCTTCTCTTCCTTAAGCTTTTTGAAAATGTCTGCCAGTTTGCTTCCAGGCAGGTTGGAATATGTCGCCACATAATCCCAAAGCTCCTCCACCATACCTGCAGCATCTCGACCAGCTAGCTCAAATAAATCTGCAAACTCAGTCATGCACAATCTGCCACCTTCTATGGAGGATATAACGTCGTACCCGTCTAATATGGATCCCTACGAGATGTCGATCAGTCCCTAACTTGCCGGAATTTGCCTCTGTAGGTTGACTCTGTCTAAAATGAGGTCAAATCGAGGAAATAGTACAGAGAATACGAACAGCCGTATGGACCGAAGGGGCAAATTTCGATGCACCGTTGCATGCCGACTGTTTGTCTGCCATCAAACGGTTCCCATGGCAGCCGTTCCATGTTCTCACGTCGCCGTCCAAACACCAGCGTGACAACGATACAATCACATGCCCATGTGATTGCAATAACGACAATTCCTTTCATACTCATGAGTGAACTGGATAACGATGATTCGCTTAACGTGCCAATGTGAACGCGATAACGACGACTTGATGTCTGCCGTCCGCATTCGCACGTCAAACGTCGTTTTGCGTGTGCATCGCTGAACGTGCATCGTACGTAATGCACGTGCGCTCGCACAGTTCATTCCCCTAACTTGCACCCCGTCAAGGCATCTAGCAGATGATTGACATGTACCCCTACAGATACTGCCATCTTTAAAGGAGTATTACTGTACAGCTGGCATAAGCATACGCGTGCCAATCGTCAAGATGGCAATGGAGGCAGAATACCAAAACATACCGCAGGGAAGAAAGACCCATTGTTACCCCAAATCTCATTCAGAGATGCGCTTTGTTTGATTACATACATTCGCAATCCAACATGAATTTCAAACTCTTGCAGCGATTATGCCGGGAGATTATCAAATCAAAGCTGCAGGCCACTGACAAACTGACGACGCAGATAACAGAAAATCAGGACAAGGTTACTAGGTGCTCACGATCTCGCCGATGTGGTGATAAACTCCTCTGCCGCAAGATGCCGTCGATCTCATCTCCTAAAAGCTGCAAGTACTTTTTCACCCTTCGCAGTACCTACAATATAAAAGCGCGACCAAACTTAGCCACTTGATGAAAGCTTGTCAAACCCTTCCTTCAACATTGAAAGGTTGGCAGGTGAATCCTTCAGAATTGTTACAGCAAGAACCATTTTCATACAGCTAGAGAACCCAACAAGAGATGGCTAGTAAAAGACATTTAAATGTGTTGCACGCTACGACTGCGTTTCCTCAAGCTTTCAGTTCTGTTATGACGATCCAAACATATCATTCACCATACCAAATAAAAAGGTCAGTTCAAAGGGAAAACCTTTTGACAAAAGAATTCTCACCTTCTCCTTAGGCCAATCTGTCTTCTGTTGGAGCTCTTCAAGCCTCTCCAGCGTCTTCTGCTGTGGCTTCATCTCCTCCCTACACCAATCATTCCCTGATCCTACCGCACCTCTCACTCTGCTTTCCTTTCCTTGACTTGGCCGGATCCTCCCTGCATCACCTTCCCCCTCGGAAATCTCCCCTTCTTCCTTTACTTTGGGCTCCTCTTTGAGCCTCCTCTCTCTCTCTCTTCCTCTTTGCCTCTCCTTTTCTCTCTCAAGCTCCTTCGCTCGGTCTTTGTCCCATTCCTTCTCTCTGTCGCGTCTTCCCTCTGCTTCTTTCGCCCGCTTTCCTTTGGCCCCTGCATACTTATCTTTTCGTCGATTTGTTGGCGCTCTTGCAGAATCTTCGACAAATGCCGTTTTTTTCGGTTTTGTTACCTTGAGCTTCAGCTTCAAGGGACCGGAAGCAGCCCCCGCGCCTCCTCCTGACACGGCCACCTCGGTCTCTAACTCCTGCGACCATAATCAAACTCGATAACGTGCATGTCATGATCAACAGGATCAACAGGATCAACAGGATCAACAGGATCAACAGGATCATGTCATTCAGACAACAGCTTTGCCCGAACTTCCGACATTCTGAATCTTGAACCGATCAAGTAACAAACGACAAAAGGCCACCTCAGGAGTCTTAAACGCTCCGTCTGAAGCAAAGAAGCATTGCATGCACATCTGCTCAACGCGACTTCAGTCACGGAGCCGCATTCATCTGCTCATGTCTTGTCAGTCATCGTCCTAAACACTGCACTAGAAGCATAGTGGAATACTTTTTCATCCTTCATCAGCACACTACCATGTCATTCTCCCTGAATCAAATAATACATTAAGTGCCTCGTTGCAAATATCTTCAGCAAAACTCAGTAACCTTTATTGGACTGACCACGAATACACAGCAGCGAAAAGTACTCCAGGGCAGATAACGTTTCTGAGTCAGCCTATTTGACAAGCAGCATAAGGACCAGCTACCTTTCGCTCATTTCCATTTACCCGACTCTTGTTGTGATTAGCGATTGTAATCAGCTATTGTGATTATTAGGCACACACGTGCATGCAGTAACATCGCAACAGTAACATGAAGTGACTTGGTGGCAGCTGATCCATAAAACTGCTCCTTTCAGATGCTTCTTCCTTCATTAACGTCTTTCATAGTCCTTATTAGCATTGTCGATCAAGATCACAAAGCGAATTTACATTTTCCAGCAACAGAGCTGAAAGTTTCCAAGTAGTACCTTCCGTAGCAACGAACTAGCACGAACTTCCATATGGGTGTGCCGTGGAAGAGAAGTCTCTGCTGCTGATGCTCCGGCAGGAGCGATCTTGTCTGTTAACTCTAGTCGTTCGTCAATTCTGATCTTCTCCCAGTTTCCAAAGCCATGATAGTAAATTCCCAATAGCAGGCGTGCATCGTCCACTGTCGCGTCAAATCAGATTGAAACAGCTCAATGTTAAATCTCTACAGCAATTGAAGACTAAGCTTTGAAGCCTACTCGGTCGTTAGAGAAGCCATTCAGTTATGTTGTCAACCCACTCAATTTCAGCATCAAGTTAGATGGCCGTATTATATTGAAACCGCTATTTGGGCGATGATTTATGTGAGTGAAGAAGTGCGTGATTATATTCTGTTGGAAGGCTTCATACCCCTTGTCCATAGGATAACTTTTTTTTCAATTTTTACCAAAGCTAAACAGATTTTGACTGGTCAGGTGCGACTTACTGAATTTGCGCAAGGGGGGAGAGGGCTGTGAAATGGGGCTGTTCTCTCATGAACTTGACAGTCAGCAAACCTCGTCACGCTTATAGTTTTCTACTTCTGCATTGTATAATTTTTCTACATCTTACACATGCAATACATGATGCCAAGCAAAGCAAAGTACAGCCTGGATTGCCTATTGTGTACAACAAAACACGTCATTTCAAAGTGAACGAGAATGGACATAATGACTCCAAAGAAGCCCGCGATGCAGTGAGTACCTTGAGTCCACGCACACGTCTTCGACCACGAGGGATTGCGAGGATGTGACTTGAGTCGAAATTGACGGACAGGATCGTCCTTGAATCGCTTGACTCGCTTAGAGAGCAACGTGAGCTCCCGCACACGCACAAGCAGCTCCTGCGCTTTCACCGCAACGCTGAAGAAATCCAACGTGGCAGCCTGGAAGAGCACAAAGTGCAGAGTGAGAGAGAGACCTGCAAAGCTTGGTCTGGCAGCTGCCAAACCAAAGCAGACAGCAAGGAGAAAAAAAAAAAACAGCAAGTGGCGGTTCGTGTGCAATCTACATGACTAACAATGTGCCACTGTGATGACAAAGAAGATGCTTATATAAGGGAAAACACCAACTTGGGACAGATATCAACAGTGTGAAATTCTATCTTCACCCAGAACAACTATGGACAATCCAGACCTGCGAGACGAAATGACTAAAGAGCTAAATCAGACGAGACTAAAAGGTAAAGCAAGCCATACGACCTGCATTGCAGTGCAAATGGTGGAAGTTACCTTCACTTCATTCTCAGCATTCCTCACAGCCTCCTTGCAGCCTGTAATGAGAGAATTCATGAGCGCATCGCGAGCCTGTGAGTTGGCAGACTCCACTGCGCCGCCTGCTTCCTTCGCTATCACATCCATTCTGCTTGTATCGCCAAACTTCTTCACCTGCTCAGCAGACACACCAAGAAAGGATGAGACCATAAAAAAACAGCAGGGCCTCCTTCAAAGTTAGTCTATTCTAATCCGCCATTGAATTTTCTATAGCTGGAGACAGTTATAACGAAACCTACCGCCTTCACAAATGCATTTGCGTCTCTCTTGGAGAGAATGCTGCCTCCCAGCCAGTCTGTCACACGTGCCGCCGCTCCCTCAAGGGGAGGGGCTGCCTCTACCGTCCGGCCAACCGGCCGCTTCCTCACACGCTCCCTCCCTTCAGCCGCACCCCTCCGCTTCTTTCCATGGCTCTCGTCTATGGCATCCTCGGCATACGTCCCTACTTTCCGTACAGTACGGGGCGCCATAGCCTCCTGCATCCGAAAAAAATGCAAAATGGCGATCAAGATGATGAATACTGATCATATGACGATGATCACGAAGGAAGATGTCCATAAGACACGAAGCATAACATGGTAGAGTGGCAAACAGCAGACGCATCAAGATGGTTCAAAAAAATTGAATTACACTCAGTAGCTTCAGATCTCATTCTTGCAGTCAAACAGTGGCTGGATCAAAGCCCTCGAAGAGGCAAAGAGGACATACACAAAAAAAAGTGTCGTTTGTACTAAGAAAACACGAAAGACATTCCCATTCCAGGCACTCAATTTTGAACAGATGTAGTTCCAACGAGAAAATAATGCTAAGCTTCTACCACCAAGCCGCTTGCCTTACCGTCTCCTTTCCATTCTTTCCTAATTTCCTATGAATGATCCACCTGCTGAAGTCCTTATCACATATGACAAAGTGAAGTGCACCAATGAAACGTGAAGGGGACGTGCACAAGGGTTCTACCTCTGCCTTTTCCACCGCGTCCGTTGGAATAAGCCGGCTCCAAAACGTAGCATCATCCTCTGTATTGCCAAAATTCGCCACCTGAGGCGAACCAGAGAGGAAACCAAATCAGTCAGAATCACCTCTACATTGAACAAAATTGCGAAATTCGGCATGAAAGCAACCACCCCACGATAGGGTCAGCCATGGAAAGTCTGAAGGCTCACTGTGAAAGCACTAAGAAGCTCGTTGCGGCCCTCCACAGCCGCAGCAGCGTTGGTGTCCACCTTCTCCGCTCGTGCGAGCACCTCGTCGATGTCGATGCCCTCCAAACGGCTCTTGCTTTCCTCATCACTCAGTTTCTCCTTGAACAGCTCCTCTGCTCCAAAACGGAGAATTGCAGCCAGCTCGTTCTGCACAACAGTATGCACAAAAGCATGAGTTCCGTTCGTCCCGTCCGTTCGTCCACGTTTCTCAGCAACTCAGTTCTTCATCCCTAGAAGTGACATACAGCAGTAGTTGCAACAAAGTACAACACACCGATCTCCGCTTTTATTCAGGAAGATGTAACCAGAGGAACATTCAACACAAAGTCATACCCAGATTCTCTAGAGCATAGGATCCAAGATTGGGAATGACAACGACCTCATCTAAGAAAAAGAATGGCTAAAGACTAACTGATAGAGCTGCCTGCAGAAAGGACCTGGACGGCTACATAGGAAATACATCCAGTGCCGACAGTGAAAATTTTGTGGCCGATGTTTTGCAACCTAGAGCAAATACAGTAGTCGGGCTGATAATGCGCCATCCACAAGAATCAAACAGCAGACCCTTAACTCTCCCGTCCCTGCAGTCAATTTTGACTTAAGACTTTCTCCCACTGTCAAAACAACACATCTCGTTCATTATAGGGTGCAAAGTCTCACTAGCCTGCGGGAACTCAACCTATCGGCCCGCCAAGAGGCGACCAAAAAGACATCGGCACAACAAATCTCGACAGATCGTTTTCACATCCTTACTCTGCTGGACAGGATACCCTTAAATGAGAAAGGATCATGTCTTCACCTTGTCAAACATTGCCGTGTTCTTCTTAGTTTCCTTCTTCTCGAGGCGTCCCTGAGCATTTAACTTCTGAATAACGAGGTGGTCCAAAACCTGTGCAACAAAGCCAAACATCCTTTGCTCGAATTGAGATATAGCCCGATGCACAAGCACCTGCCCATGAGGAATCTGCGAGATCCCAAACACATACTGACATCTTTTCGAAATTCGAGAAGGACCACTCCATGCTCTCTCTTTCTTACCAATAACAAATTGACATTATGTAGATCATCTCACCATCTTCTTTTTAGCACGCTCCAGAATATCCTCCTCGACAGATGAACTCGTCACAAATCGGTAAATGTTGACCACATCTTGCTGCCCAATGCGATGTGCTCGACTCATAGCCTTTTGGAGCACATGACCCAAAACAATGACACAACTGCCTTAGTCAGTCTCATACTTTAAACCGCATCAGCATGAAAAGCACTCCATGGACTCATGTGGGGCAGAGTGTACCAAGTGGGGCAGGACGAAATACAGGAAATTCAACAACAAAAGCATCCAATCATCGTGCCTAAAACGGGATGACAGCCAATCATCTGCAAGAATGGGGTCTGTGATAGCTCATCAGTTGCCAGAAGGACATACCTGCAAATCATTTTGAGGGTTCCAATCAGAGTCAAAAATGATAACTGTATCCGCTGTTGCCAGATTTATTCCCAAACCTCCTGCTCTGGTAGAGAGCAAGAAGCAAAAATCCTCGCTTCCAGGAGCGTTGAAGTGCTCCATCGCTTGCTGCCGCAAGTCCGCTCGGGTGCTCCCATCGAGCCGTTGAAACTGGAAACCTCGTAAACTAAGATAATCGGCCAAAATGTCAAGCATCCGAACCATCTGCGTGCGAGGAACACCACGAATGTACGGCCTAAGTTTGGCAGGCAAACACAGATACAAAGTACATGTGAACCTCCACCAGCTGCTAAGTTTGCACTCCATTGCAGGCTGGAAGCGAGCCTAGAAGTATACTGAGCAGGCAGACGAGCATTGCCTGTGAAAAGATGAGAACGCGGTGATTTGTCTCCTTCAGCCTTGTGAGGAGCTTGTCAAGAAGAGTAAGCTTGCCGCTGCTTAGGACTATTCCCTGAAGCCTCCTGCTTGGGTTAGCTTCGCCGCCATAGCCATGGTCTGCACTTTCGAACAAGAAAGGGTGGTTGCAGCACTTCTTTAGCTCTACCACAATGTTGAGCAACGAGACCTGCGCACGACACGAGGAACCACTCGCAAAACAGGCCATCAAATTCTTTGTAATCAAGAATAATCTGCAAGACACTGGGAAAAGGTCATTTCTATAGAAGTAAGACACTAGTATCACAAAAAAAAAAGGGGTATTCATACCCTTTGATACTCTTTCATTGAATGAAAGGGTATCACCCTTTCATTCAATGCGGCAACCGGTCACTGCTGAGCAGAAAGAATATAGAATTTGAGCAGAACCAACACTGGGATTGTACACGTATTTATGTATTTACCTATGCTGTATGTCTGTCTGTCTACTGAACCGAAAAGAACTTTTAACTTTACCAAACTACAAACAAGCCAAAGGTCAACCAATGGTCAGATTTCAAGTCTCAGAAGGGTCCCCCTCCTCCTGCTTAAGGTGGCGGACTCTAACCTGATTTGTGCTGCGCACACCCTTATTTAAATCTTGAAAATTTCGTTCTAATATCCACTTATAATACCTGCAAATGGCACGAGATAAGTTAGCTCCCTGTACCCTATTCTCCCAAAGCCCCCGTTTATAGCCATGAAAGCCCCGTCTCATCATCCAAGGAATCGATTCAGTAAACAGCACTAAAGATATCGAGGTCGAGGAATGTTTTGCGCATTTTAGATTGTCAGCTTTGTTCTAGTAAAGTTTCTCTTCCTCCTTCGGAAAAAGTCTGGAATGTGGCATGCTTTCGCAGGACAACATAAACCAGCCAAGAAAAGCAAAAGCCGCGCGAATGATTCAAACAATATTCATGCTCATCGGCCAAAAGCAACAAGTGACTAGTTAGGCACGTACTGTTTCTGTAAAGGCGACATCTGCACACGCAAAATGCGCTCGATCTTTGGTGGAAGCGATTTCTCCACATCTTTAATAACTCTTCTAAGCATGTGAGGACGGAGCTCTTGGTGCAACTGCGAAATCTGCAGCATCTTCAAAAAACACATTAGTTTGGGAGACCCATAGCCGCCATAAGCTCATTACTCTCGCGACAGACTTTACCTTCTAGTTCAATCAATGCAGTTCTCAATTGCTTTTCTTGCCATCTTCTCCTAAAATACCCTACCCCGTTAACCAAAAGAGATCAGCAAAAGTTGCCTACTTTATGACCGATGCGCAAAAGAACAGAAACTCATGATAACAGAGATGCCTTCGTTAAAGCGCTCACAGATCAAATACAACG
Source organism: Zygnema circumcarinatum (assembly GCA_037447605.1). NCBI lineage: Eukaryota > Viridiplantae > Streptophyta > Zygnematophyceae > Zygnematales > Zygnemataceae > Zygnema > Zygnema circumcarinatum. The sequence goes on from CM074806.1 coordinate 1,967,127, forward strand.
ACCTTTCTACGCCGCTGGGATTGAGCATAGTTTGAACAGCACTTCTTGTTGAACCTCACCTCTTTCTCGCTTTGGTGGCCGAGCAGGTCCTTGTACTTGTCAATGAAGTCCTCCTTGTTCTCAAACTTGTGGGAGTCCAAAAAGTGCAGAAGAGCCCTGCACAACCACCTCCCGTGTCAGGCCAAGAGGCCACTGCAACATTTCCCAACTTCCAAAAAAGGCTCCTCCAGATTCGAAACAACCACAAGAAACATGGCTGGAGAGCTCCATGACACACCGCAATCAAAAAATTTAAAATCGATAAGGATGTGAACTTGTAAGCTGAGTCCATCCCTGAGTACCATAGGTCTTTGCAAGCTCTGAGAAGAACATGGAATTGAAGGTCTATTCTAACGATGAGCCAACCTAGGGCCAAATCTTCAAGCTTACCAAAGTTCTTCCACACTATTCTGCAATGGAGTGCCCGTGATAAGAAGCTTGTTCTTGGCCTTGAATTCCTGCAAAGCCACTCCCAATGGGATGGGCACAAAAAAATCATGTTTTAAAGCGAGATTATGCAGACGAGCGGAACTTCGATATCAGTCAAGCAATTTTAATGGGAACAAACAATTTGTGATCGATAGTAGAAGAATAACCTGATAACAATGACCAACCAACTCGGACATATGGCCAAAAGTTTGGACTGAGAAGGCCTTACCATCAGTGTTGTGTATAGAGATGCTTCACTATTCTTGAGACGATGAGCTTCATCCACCATGAGATAAGCCCAGCTGATTTTAGATAGCACAGCTCGATCCTTGAGAACAACCTCATATGTTGTTAATAACGCATTGAACTTAAGCTGCCGGCCTTTGGTTCTCCCAGTACAGAACTCGAACTTTTGGACTATCTGTCAATCCAACTCCCCATTATTTGATGAGCCCCTCCTTGTGCATGGGTGAAAGGGGGAATAGAGGCAAATGAACGTGGATTCAACATGAGTGAACCGTGTTTGTAACCTTTGCCATACTTGAAAAAAGAATGTCAGAATCTATTGTTGGTGATATGAAGGACGATATAGTGTGTTGCAAGCAATGGAACGACAATAAATCCAATCATCAACCGTCCATATAGTACCCTACTTATGCACATAAAAGAATGACAACTGCACCGCAGACGCTATGAGACACCACTTGACGAAATCAACTGGGTGCGCATACCACCCACTTAACCCTGTCGGCCTCATCCAACAAATACTCGTGGTTCAAGTGAAGCTTACTAAACACCTACACAGTATCGGTCGACAACACCGAGAGATCTCTAGGTTCTGATTGAATCTTCCTCCTTTCCCAAATCCTCTGAATGCAATGACCCAATCCAACATTGATATGACACTAGTTTGTCCTCCCTAGTAACTATTACAGACAGTCACACAACAGTGTTCGTGAAGTCTATGCAGCTGCGGATAAAACAGGACCCCTTTGAACAAGAAGCTTCGTGGTTAACATTTTCAAAATCCCCCAGACTAAACTACGTTTCCCGTTTTTCTCTAATCCCTGACACGAAGAAAAGCGCCCGGCTCACCTCCCGGCTTTCCCGGTTGCCAACATATACAAGCACATTCATGCTTGGCAGCCACTTGCGGAATTCCTTGGCCCAGTTACTGAGAGTTGAGAGAGGCACTACGACAATGAAGGGGCCTTCCACCTGCTGCATGTTCTGCACAACGCAAAACCCAATCACTCAAAGAGTAAGTCCACGCAGAACCCACAATAATCTTGTTGAGATTCTCAACGACAATGAAACCCATACCTTATACGAATAAGCACACAAAAATCCAGTTTTACTTCCTCAAACATTTCGCTGCCAGCAAAAGTACGACGAGCCCACCTGAAGGAAGCCCAGCATTGAGACTGATTGCACCGTCTTGCCCAAACCCTGCAAGAAAATATCGCATTAGAAAAACAGTCAGCAAACTATACTATGGCAACAAGAAGTACTAGAGATGCCTAAGAATGCGTGTCGTTCCAATTTGCCTGAATCTCATCACCTTCCGGTGTAAAATAAATACTCGTGCATCCAACAAAACCTTTCTGCAGGGGGCAGAAGCCCTATGAAAGTTCAGCAAAGAAGTTAGGCCAGTCGCACAACACAAATTTGTAGACTAACAGTTGACATGGTTCCAAAGGATGCCAAATAACACAAGACACCGCTCAATCATTGACTGCGTACTCACCATTTCATCTGCAAGAATAACGTTTGTGTCTTTCAGCCAGCTGCACAAAAAAAGTAAGACAAAACAAAATTTACACTTCGAGACAAATATCGCCCAACCAGCCGAGTGCCTTCAGAGAATGGACGATCTCCGCTTTCATTTATAGCATTACAACAATTTAAACAATGATTCGGTTAAGCTCGGCATAGATGCGAGGAAGCTCAAAGAAGTTGCGAACATGTTTATTCCTACAGTAATGCAGACCACAAATGATTGAAGGGATCGTGAAAGGCAGGAATCACCTGTTAATCAGAAAATTTAGTCCCAAGAGCTGATAGTCTCGTAGTTTGCCTCCTCGTAGCCATTCTGGCTGCTCCTCCAACTTCCGCATATCTGGTAGAACATATAACGACTTCTTCAGAAATGCGGACCCACCCGACTACATTCTCTTAAAGTAGTGCCTTTGTCAGGTAAATGCAGGATGTCCGACTTGAACACTGCAAGATGTCAAGGACCTTCAACCCACGAACATGACTTCTGGTTGTAATGATTACATGATCACGATTATTCATCATGATAACAGGAACTCTAAAAAACTGCACGGGCTTTGAAAAGATGTACACAAACTGAGGCGATGTCAAACACTCCACGTAAAAGAAAAGCATCGACGGTTGTTCAGATGACTAGAGCTGACCTCTGCTCAATCGACGCTGTGCCTCTACCGGCTTCCCTTGATTCTGCATGGCTGATTCACGCTCCTGCATGGAACATACGCGATGGCAAGCGCACCACGAGATGAGCCAGAGAATCAAAAGGGTTTTTTCATGTTACTGTGATTTTCATTAGGCTGCCAATGATAATGACACTTGAAATGGACACAAATGATCATTTGAACTGCATGAAGTTTGTTGCTGTGCAAACACAACCTGGCTTCTTGATGAAGCTTACCTCACTGGGTTAAATTTTAATGCTGCAAAATCCATGTCCATTCAATCAAATCATGCAGCTAACTTTCTTGCCTACTTTTGATAACTTACATTATATTCATCTATTGCCTCCTGTGCAAATGCGATATCGGTGTCCTTCTCCCTGTAAAACCCAGAACGATATCGTCAACTAAAGTACTTCCTAATGCGCACAAATTTTGCCTGTCAGTTGACTCCGTTCAGAATTGGAAACAGTACTGCGCGACCTCAAGAGCGCTTGACTGGTTCTAGCTTTCCCAAAAGAGCTCAGGGAGGACACGGGACTCGGATATTCCAGCCATTCCATAAAATTGCAATTTGCTGAAAAGGAAAGGGGAGCAGAGAAATTTGAGATATCATAGTACCACGTAGCTTCTGCATAAGAAAGACCCTTCCACTTCACATAGTACTCGTGCACTTCTTCCCCATCATCTGCTATTGAAGTTCTGTCAGAAAAGACCCGTTCCACCTGTAAAAAGTACAGAGAAAACACGGGCATTCAATTCCAATGCCTTTACTTGGATACGCATTTCGTGACAACTTTTGTTCCGACCTGGACAAAAAATCTGAAGGTGGAAGCCGGAAACATAAATATCTAAAAACATCTCGGCAAAGAAACTTCCCAGGAATCTAATGACTGGGCAACTCTTGCTGGAGGTGTTAAGATGGGCCTTAAGCCTTGTCTGGAGTCAGAATTATCTCACATATGGGAAAAGACAAGCTTCACTGAGTAAACAGAGCCCTCAATTTCCAAGCAGACGACCGTTTGCTGCGTTTTTCTATTGTTCACTCTACTCCTAAACACTCCTTGTTTTTCCCTGATCCTTCCCACTGTTTCTGCTGCTCCATTTGCCCCCTATCGGCGTTTACCTGCTTGTACTGTTTGAACAAGTCTAGCTCCATCTCCTTGCTCACATCCATGAGCTCTGCCTGAAAACCAGCAAAGCAATAAATTTGTCAGCCTGTGAATGCACCCGCACCTATCATAGGACAGATGATGCCAAATGCTGTCGAAATCAAACAGTCGTCTTACGTCACTACATGAACTTTGAACTTGAAGAATACAGAATCCCTACATCAGAACGATTGCACGTCGCCTTAACATGGTGTGTGACAACGGATTATTCTCACGAAACAAACATTCTATGGGTGTCAATTAGCTCTGTTAGAACGAAAAACTGGCCAAATCACCCATACAAAGTGAAGGGCAAGTGCAAGTGCAGGACCTCTTCAGGTGATAGTCGAAGACGAAGATTTCGTTCCTCCTCCACTCGTTTCATATAATTCATCACTTTCTTGTATCCACTCAACTGTACAACAGTGAATTTGGCAGCGCGATAATTGACATGAGAGGATGCAACAAGCCAACCGCTATAAGGCGCTCTACAACGGCACTGGGCCACATAACGACCCAGTCAATGCCAAGCCCCACAAATATCTCACAGGCAATTCAATTCTCATTCACTCACTCGCTCCCAATATCTCCCTCTATTTCTCCTCTTCCTCCACCATCTTCGTCTCTCTCCTTCAAGCATACAGATTGAACCAAGGTCAGTTTTGGTCCAGAAGTCGCCATTGACATTTTCGTACCTGGGATAATTGAGACAAAGGGGCCCATTCACATTGTCTATACGACTGGCCTTTCCACTTAATATAGAACTCTTGCGCATCCCAGTTCAGTGGTGATCGGGGATCATAGTCAATCACCACAGGATCTGTTGGCTTTCCAGCACTCATGAGTTCCTCGGCTCTGCCTTTCAATTGGTGCCACAATACTCGCTCAATAGTATCTGCTTCAGCAACCTCAGCCTCCATTGGTTCCCCCATCTCCATCTCAACCTCAAAGGTGCTGCTTTCGCCCACCTGCCAAGGAACATAGCCTCATCTGAAGTCAGTATTGGAAACAGTACCACATTGCTAACAGCTCACACAATGCTGACTTCCTAAAATTCTTCAATAAACGACGAAAATAACACTTAACACTTATACAGCTTCCTCGTTCATTTGACAAAACACTCGGAGGAAAACATGTGATGCATGTGATGCATGTTAAATTAAGACAGATTAGCCAACAATGATCAACCAAATGTCAGGTCACTATGTGCAGGTAAGCTCCAAAACAATACTGACAACACTGCCGTCCCATAGGGAATGCTGCTGACCTTAGTCTTCTTCATCGCTGGAAGAGCTAACTCATCATCACTTTCATCTTCTACATATGACTTTCGAGGAACCGCCCTCCTTGAGGTTCTTGTCTCTCGCGCTGGAGCTGGTTTCTCTATACTATGTTGACTGCCAGTCACTACCGGTTTCTCACGTTTTAGGGTCCTGCTTTCCTCAATCTTCCGCCCCCTTCTGGAAGTACCTTCCTCGCCACTGTCCCCACCGGAAAGTTCAGCATATTCAAGTTCGTCCTCTTCATCCTCATCCTCAACGACCTGAGCCTCATCCTCTTCGTCTGACAAAACACTGCCCTTCCTTGCACGCTGTCTGCTGCGTTTCCGAGTTACTGGAGCCTCTCGGCGTGCCTGAGCCTTCAATACTTTCTTTTTTTTCTTCCCAGATTCCCATTCACTATCTTCCGATAGCTCCTCACTGACAGCAACATCATCTTCTTCCTCGAGGTCTAAATCATCCTCGTCTTCGCTGCCAGCCTGTTCAACAGCGGCATGTGACTGTTTAAATACTGAAACGACAGGCTCACCTCTAGCCACGCTAGTAGAAATAATCCCTGGCTTAACGCACACGTACTTGAAGTCTTAGCACGTATCCGCAAACATGCCCAGTAATTAGAATTATAGAACCATTCCTTCTCAACTGCCAGCGGCTGCAATCTCTCTATAAGCTTTCACTTTCACAAGAATTCGCATGGCTACGGCACAGCTAATGAGAGCTGTAGTCCATCTGAAGGGAATGAGACTTTTAACTTTGTTGACAAACTTTGTAACTCCATGACAAAAGGTCAAAGGAGAACAAAATTTCATCGAGACGAAAAACTATCGCCTACAAAACTGAGCGGGTGCCTCGTTCAGAGGACTCACAGAGCGAGCTCTTCTGCTCCGAGGAGGTGCCGACTGTCCAGGGTCAAAGTCCTCATCGTCCGGATCGTCGGCTGAGAAAGATGGGTTTCCGAGGAGAGTCCAACATAGTGAAAGCAATAGTCAAGAAAGACAATCAGGGGTTGCACGTCGACCAAATACGATTGACATGGTCCAATAAAATGCCCCGGCGAAGCAGGTCAGGTGTCAATGGTATAAATGACGGGTACTGTGGCTGTCTATTAAGTGTTGTCATCACTTAACATTCGGGGCTTAACAAAACCCATTAAGCTCTAGACGATTTGTCCCAACCAAAATTGATTGGACAATAAACACTGCGGCAAATGTTCAAGGGCATGTTTACTGGCAAGAATCTCCCTGTCCAGCGAAATTATTACTGTCTAAATTTTGAGTGCAACATGTTAGATCCCTCTCCTCGCATTATTAATTTGTAACCTAATAATCCACAATTACAGCTTTTGCAGCTTTATAGCTGAAATAATTTTGCGTTCCTCAGCGTTTTGTGAGCTCTACTATCATTTCTCCTGTAGGTTGAGAAGCCATGGGCAACAGAGAACCTTAAATGCTGATATATAAGTAAGCCATTTTTGCAATTCTCTAACGCTTCCGGAAATGTGAACTCCCCAATCGCTTACCAGCTTCCTCCTCTTCGTCCTCTTCGTAGTCCTCTTCGCCATCCTCTTTCGCACCTTCTCCACTTTCATCGTCGGGATCTTGCTGGTGAATCCCGGTTGAAATATTCCTGAGTTTTTCAGTCTTCACGTCGTCTTCATCGGACACCTCATGACCATTCACACCGTTTTGATATTCCGAGCCTTGCGAATTGGAAGAATCCTCGGCTGGTAATTCGTCCTCTGCACGCTTCTCCCTCTCGCTTAGTTCATCCACACTCTGCTCCTCCTCTCTGCTATCTTTGGATCTCTCACTCTCATAATCTGACATTTTGACCTCCCCTCAGACCCCTAGCAGGTGCTTGCATGAATTTCTCATCCGCCAGTTGTCACCCCGGCTGCCCCCATCCCCTTCAGCTGTGTACATGCCATTAACATTCCCTGTTCAGCATACCGGCTACGTAGTCCCTGCGAGCCCTTTTGCCTCCCTAGAGCGTCTCCCAGTTGGTATCACAGACGCTACCCCTAGTACCTCGTACTGTGCAGGCGGTGGCCTCCCCCCCAGCAGCAGCAAGGAGCTTGGTTCCCCCTTTTCAGCCCTGCCTGCCTGCCTGCCCGCCTGCCCGCCTGCCTGCCTGCAGGGAAACCAAAGAGCTTCTGTGTTGTACCGTACGTACGTTTTGAACTGCGCCCAAAAGTTTTTTAGGCTGCCCAAAAATAACGCCGGAAGACAATCGACGGCGAGGGTGATGCCCAAAAACGTTTTTTTGATGGATCGGACGGTCAGAAGGAGCTGGGTGTCTTGTAACATGCCTATGTTCAGCGCGGAGGAGGGCCAGGAGTCATCTCATGCATCCCATGCATGCGGACAGTACGGAACAGTCCCACAGTGAATGTTTCGTACGGTGCACGACTGTACGGTACTGTATGGATTTTGGCGTAGGTGCCGTACAGGCACCGCGAGGCACCCTATACGGTTCTATGTGCTGTAGTTCACCGTATGTTGAATCGACCTGCACTGTACACGTGGAAGGTTCCTCGCTCCAAGGGAAACTTCAAACTGGTTTGTTGTCGTTCGAAACCAAATAAAATTCATAAGCTTTGGGCCTGTTGGTTGCTCTCCCCTTTTTTCTTTTAAGTTGAAAAGTGAGGCTACTCATTCCCATGGCCGGTTGCTTCTTCCAAGACATCACTCGACGTGATCGGTTCACCTTGATTCCATGTTTTGCCTTTGTCCATGTACACTCGATGGCATCGCCCTTGCGAGATCAATGCCCGCTCATGCTTGACTCCGAGTATCCATCCTACAATAATCGTCACATCGCAGTCATCCCTCGACCGATTTGCAACCTCCAGTCACAAACCCTCCACATATTGGAACTTCCGGCGAACTGCATTCGACACCGAAAAGCGAGCAACGGTACCGCAACACTACGCCGCGGAATCTTCGTTGTGTGGTCATAACGGGGGGAGAACGGGCATTGATCCGATCGTAAATATTTACATTACCATGGTGTCTACTAGGGATGGATTAGTTACGATTATATATTATATATTATATTATACAACTGTGACGAATAGATAACGGCTGATATACAGGGTTCGTCAAATAGGGGATTTCGGCTTAAGATAGGGGACTGTCCCCTAAATTGGTTTTGTAAAAACAATTAAATATGGACTGTACGAACGAAACCGTACACGTACGGACGAAACAGGAAGACAGGAATTGTTTGGGAGAAAGACGAGTTTCGAAAGAGGTTGACAGACTTTTCATTGGAAGGAATTCTTCACTGCAAACAGTTTGATAGTTTGACCGCTCTTTGAGGGTCTCTTTGTGTAGTTTGCATCACTTCTATAGCTGTCTTGTTCAGCCTAAAACTCCTAAGGGAGTGGGACCATTTTTCATTTCATTTCTAATTTTAGTTCCTATTTCAGTTTTTCTTTTGTGACTACACCTAGAATTTCAGAGGTTATGATTTGGAATAGAGTTTTTGTGAGGAAATTTCAAGACTATGATGGATTCTAAAGTGGTACTTGGAGTAATTAATGATGGATGGAAAAGGAAATAGAGAGCTTAGGATTGGATCTACAAAGTTTTCGAGCAATTGGGTTTTTGAATAAGCAATTATATGTTGTGATTGCCAAATGCACAGTTGTTCTAATTGATTGGTAAAATTTACCAATCTATAAGAGTCGAAGAGGTTGCACCAGTTTCTAAAGCCGTGTTGTAATACCAACAAGAAAAGTTCATATACATCATTGCTATCGTGGTTGCAAATGCAATTCATTTCCTTTTTGTTTTTAACCAAAAAAATGCTTTTTTGGGGCTTGTGTGGTATTTAAGTTGAAATCACGTAAACTAATCTCAAAATCTTACATAAATAAGCTATTTACGATATTTAGGGGATCTCCCCTATTTGACGAACCCTGCTGATATATATTAATTTACAACGCCTTTACAACATGTACGGTCGTACGGTCGTACGACTGTACGGTATTATGCGGCCCGAGCACGAGCAGACAGAAAAAACCAGACGAACGCATTTCGCAACGCCAACGCCAAAACGACCTAATTTTGGTATGGTACGACCGTACGACCGTAATCGTACGGTCGTACGGTCGTTACTTGTTCAAATCGAGTGGGTATAATATATGTAATAAAGTGTTTTACTTTGTAATATATTACTAATTCTAAACCCGTTGTAAATTATATAATATATTCGGAATTTATAACGCGGGCCATCCCTAGTGTCTACACACAATATAATATAATGATGGCGTCAGGGCAATTCATGCCAATTCATTGTCGCTTCCGTACGCGGTTACGGGCACGATGAGTGCGATTGTGCCCCGACTCGAACCGGGGACCTCACAATTGCAGCTTTCCCGCGCGGCCCCCGTCTGCTCCGACTCCGAAGCGAGGCGAGGCGAGGCCGGGTCCCAGCCATGGCCGCGACCCGGCCGACCGCCCGCCCGCCCAGAGCCCATGGCCGGTCGCGCCTCGCGCGCTGCTCTCGTCCGCGCAGGCGGGGGGGAGGCGCTGCCCGCTGGGCGCCACGTGGAGACGGAGGAAGGCGCCTGTCAAGTGCGCCAAAAGCTGCTGGACGCCTTTCCTGCACGCGCTCGCCAGGTGTGCCTGCTGCTCTTTGACTTGCTTTAGGGAGGGTTTGCAGGAAGCTCTAGCTGGATTGGCGTAATATAATGCAAGGTAATGATGGTAGTAACTGGCCTTTTATGTTGCAATTAAGGGAGGGATGAGCGACATTAACTTTCTTTGTTCTTTCTGACTAAGCATGTCTATTTTTGTGATGGATCACCATTGCGCAAGTTTATTTTAAGAGCAATCTTTATCCACTTTCGTCTACTTCGTTATATTCTTATTTACCTGAATGTAAATGTATTTGCAACTATGCCGCCAGGAACCTTCGCCTTTTTATGCTTATAATGTTGAAGGCAATCTTTGTATCTTATTAAGATAAGAATATAATTCTTATCTTGATCTACTGTTTTGAGCTTGAAATTGTATTTTAGATGCTTTTATACAGATGTTTTCGATCGCTGTTTTATGCTTGCCGGATAACATAGCTTATGCAATGTGCTTCAACATGAAGCATCACGTTTGCTATGTATTTGTACTAGACTATCTTTATTGGAACTATAGCTCTAGAAGTTCTTAGACAAGGCGAGACAGCTGAATTGCCCCCATTGCTAATTGAGTAGGCTGCGACAATTGCTTGATGCTCATGGACACTCAACTGGAAAATCTTATGTTTTTTCTGTCTGCTTTTCTTTCCTTCTGATTTGATGGAAGTTGAAAGCGGCTCTTGAAGGATATACTCTAATATGTGTAAGGCGCATCCACTTTCACTCGGTTTACGTCTACACATCCACATATAATATTTGACTGTTACTGCCTCTTCTTTTCTACCTCAGGTGGATGGACTATTGGAACTTTTTGGAGGTTCATTTGACGTCATTCCCCCAGTGCTCATTTATGGAGGATCAGGTATATATATCAAACAAATATAGACCAGTGGTCTATATTTGTCTGCAAAACTTGAACAAGCGATGTTAGTTTGCCTGCAGACAGCAATTTTGGAAAGTTCTAGGCTTGTTTTGAATTTCATGTTCAATGTCAATGAAAGGGACCTCAAGCTGATTGTCATCGTGAGTGTGTGATTCTACTTTCGAAGCTGTTACAGTTGATGACTTGCGTTGATATGCATGTTATGAGCTCGGTTGGGAGCTTTCAGGTACAGGAAAGAGCACACTGGTCAAGGAGACTCTGCGCCTTCTTCGTCGGCCACATGCCTTTGTCAGCTGCTGTTCTTGCTTCACGCCAGGCCTCATCTTCGAATCCGTGGTTAATCAGGTACGCCTTGGCTGGCCTTCATCATACATGTGATGAAATCTGGAACCTCTGTGGGTGCAGTGTTCCATTTTCTTGAGGACGAGAACTGTAAGGCAGATGTTGGTCAATCTGGGACTATTCAAAGACATTTTTACTCAAAAAATGGTTGAAGAAGTGGTTTCCAGTTTCTCATAACTTCGTTTTCCTCCGTGGTTACCGTAGATGAACCTCTTTCAAATGTCCCACTTGTTGATTGCTCTCCAGGTCGGACTCGGCAACCATTGGCCAACCATTGTTTGCCAATGGTTGGCCGTCCAAGGCTCGCCATCATTGGAATGGTTGCCAACGACTAGCGATCGCTGGCGACCATCGAAGGCAATGATTCCAACCACTGCGAATGGTTGGCTGGTCCGCCCATCATGGCTCCAACCATTGGCTATGGCTGCAAACTGTTGGACGCATCCAATGGCTGCCAACCATTAGCAATGGTTGGCACCATTACCTAGAAAGCACAAAATTTACGGGCCGACTGGCACATTGAACCTCACCTCAACATTGTATGGGGTCGACGTGTTTTTAACCATTACAACGGTGATTGCCATGAATTTCTGTAAGAAAAGGCTTATGAACTTAGGAAAAGGCTTGAGACTCCCAAACCAATGGTTGGTGCATTGGCAATAGTTGGCTGGATCTCCGACCAATGGCTAGCAACCTTTCCAATGGTTGATCCAATGGTTCAAACCTGCGGATATACCAAGCTCCACTGCCACAATCATGCGAAAACTCCCACTTTGACCACCCGTGAATCCATTGTGACATTGAATCACAAAAGCCATTGCGATCAGCCTTAGACTTTATTGACATTTCTGAAGTGATACGATATGTGCAAGACCCATCAGCAGCCTGTGCCGTAAAACAATTATGAAGCCCCTGATGTGTTTCATGCCCCCTTATATTTTCAGCTTATGGGGCACGTCCGAACCGCAGCCAACAACTATTGCAGTATCAAGCGGCTGAAGAAATTGTCAGAGCTGGTGGAAGCGCTTCCAGAGGCAGTCGCCACAGCTACAAGCCGACATGGTGTGTCAGGATAGTTCCAGCTTTTTCTTGCAGTCTTTTTATCCTCACACAAGCGGATGTAATTGTGCATTGTCATACTCTCAGGACCTGTCTAACTGACCACCTCTTGTTTCTTTTCATACACCATTCTCACAGCGTGCTCTTCTCCCCCCTGTGCTTTATCAGATTTCTCATCAGCTGAAACTGGTGTCAATCAGCACATTGGACAGCAGTCTGCCGCATCTGAAGGGAAACCTTTGACTGCTGCAATGGGAGTATCGGAGTTGTCCACTGCCGCACAGAACAAGGAGAAGCCAGTATACCTGGTTTTCGACAACATAGAACTCCTGAAGACATGGGAGGACGGTTTTCAACTGCTGGCTGCACTCGTGAGGCTTCCAGAACTTTCTGGACAGCCCAATGTAGGCGCAGTATTCATCAGCACTTTGGGATGGGACTGTTTCCGGTGCGAAACTGGCTCACGTGAACCGATCCCGCTTCATTTTCCTGATTACTCCGATGCTGACCTAACTGCTGTTCTAAGCAGAAAGCATCAGCTTTCAGCGCCATATGTTCCATTTCTCAGGTAATGGCCTAAGGTGAATTTTCTTGTAGCCTGCTGCTTTCTTAAAAGATCTAGATTGCAATCTATCCAATTAGAGGAGGATGGTACACGAAATTACTTAGACTTGCGCCTAGGCTGGCTTAATGCACGGTCGTTTAGCTCAGTACGGAAGTCAAGAACTTGCACGTCAACCCACTGCCTGTATCTTTTCCGTGTCCTATTTCAGTTTCGCTTTCCATTTTCGTCATCCATTTTCCCCCATCCGACCCACACTCGTTTGATGTTTGTGAGCAGTACTATATTGAAAACTGTGTCCCGCGCCACACGTTCATTAATGGAAGTGGAGAGTGCTGTGGAGCTGCTGTATGACAAGTATTGCGAACCCTTCACAAAAGGAAAGGATGTTGTGCCAGAGAATGAAGATGGTCGGAGGCGCCTCTTCAGGTTGCTGAGACCGCATCTCCAGGCAGTTATGAAGGACCCGCTTCAGATGCACTTCTGGTAAGAAACAAGAAAAAGTAAAGGTTTTCTGGGTAAAGGAAAGGATATTGTCAGAGAACGTAACGAAGTTTGTGCATGCAGGCCAAGTCAGTGCCAGCAAGATAACAAGGGGACGAGTAAGAAAAGGTGGAGGTAGTCAGGGATGGATTCTCCTTGAGGACTCTGTTTGCTCTCATATCTCGTTATGGCAAGAATTTAGCAGCCAGGGTTGGCCAAGATCGTCAAATTGCAGACACCACATTTGCCTCAAACCTGGAATGAAAAAGAAAAAAAATCATTCTCCTTATAAGGCCGGCAGTTGCATTTTATTCCTCCTTATAGCAGGTCAGAGGTCTCTAGCGGCAAAAGCGGTGGCCTCCTTCTTCCTATCACAAGCACATTTCTGCTACTCGCTGGATACATTGCCTCTCGGAATCCAGCCACGCTGGACGCTGATGTTTTTGACTTCAAAGATACGAGAGAAAGCAAACGAAAACGGAGGTAATTGGTTTTTGTGCCCAAGGAAGCACGTATTCCTCATATCCTTGGCTCGTATTGTTATTAGCTGCCTTTCTGGTGTGACTGAATCAATGACGGAAAGGAATATAGCATGGCTAGCATGATGAAACGTGTATCTTGTGAGATGACAACGCAAGAAAATAGCAGGTATTCTCTTGCAGATTTTCAAGAGTAAACGCTCTGTGCAGGGCGCTGAGGTGGATTTCACCAGAAGGGACTGTAAGGAACTAACTTTGCATGTTTATATATCTTAAAAATGCCAATGATTGATTTGCAATTTGAGGTGTCAGAGGGGAAAGCTGTACTTAATGGTGTGCCATTTGCCACATGGCTTGTCTTTAGTTCAAGATTTGAATGTGTATGGTTCTTCGCATTTTTTTGATGGTGAGAGGAAGAGAAAGGCGCTGGGAAACCACCAGCTTCTCTCGTCATATGTCTGCTGTTGCTGCTTGTGTTGTGTGTGATGCCGTCCCTCACCAATAATTTCGTATTTCCCGTCATCAGCAATTTTTCCCGCACTGTGTGATCTTATCGTTCCTTTACTCACCCACGCTTTAAGGAACCTTGCTCGTTGTTCCAGACGGTCTGCTGCTGTGGAGGAGAAAATTGAGCGAGAAGTTCAGGAAGGACAGTTACGGGGTCCAGGACACTTTCCTCTTGAGAGAGTGCTTGCAATCTATTCCTGCATTGTTGAGAATGAGGGAGATGACTTGACGGGGGAGAGTATGGGAAGGAGAGTTCTGCCCCTTCCCACGACTGGAGATCCATCTGCGGTTAGTTTACACCAGACATTTGGCGATGGTGAGGTCAGAGTTGGCGAATCATGGAGACAAGTTTCGGCAGAGTTGCTGATGCAGGTAGCTACGCTCGTGAGAGCTGGCCTGCTGGTGAAGAGTAACAGCGATCCACTGGATGCAGGAACCAAATTTTGGTGTATGGTGGATCAGGACCTCATTCGGAAGGTACTGTCACTTTGCAGTTTATGACTTCTTCCAGCCTCAGCAGTAGTTAGTGTTGAGCTTTCGTCCTGTTATGTGTGTAAGAGTGTTGTGTTCCTGATACGCAGTTCGTCCTGCTGAATTTTTTTCCTTTTAGTATCTTTGAGTAAACACGAGGTTCGTTGCTTCTGACCCATGCTTGTCGGTGTTTTTATTGGATCTGCAGATTGCCGCCGACATCAAGTTCCCGCTGGATCCCTATCTGAGGTTTGGTTAAGAGCGGACAGCAAGCAATAAGCTCGGAGTGATTATTGCTGTTTGGACTAGTTGCCAAGCTGAGAGAATTATACTCAGTATAAATGTCCAGTTGAGCGGCTCTGCCTCAAAGCTCACTTCTGTAACAACGCAATAGGTAGCTTTTCCTTTCACCGTTTAACGGAACCTGAGTAGGTGTCACTCTTGCTGTGGTTCCAGAACCACCCTTACTGCAGGAAGCAGAATGTCCAGTTTTTGTACAGTCCATGCCTCATTTTCACATTGACAAACTTAGGTTAAACATTACCGCTAGTGTTCACGCATTTGGCGAGTGTTCATTGTTGTCAGATAGCCACACTGTCCGCGCGCGTGCGAAGGTGTAAATTTCACAGCAAAGGCTTTCTATTGTAATCCAAAAAATCATAAATTTCCTCATGTTTGACAACGATGACGTGACTGAGTTGAGTTTACCTCTGTGGGGAAGAGGGTGGGAGGGAGAAAGTGAGCTGGAGAGAAAGAGAGAGGTAGAGATGCCACCAGTTACGACTTGCGCCAAAAAATATTCATTTGCAAGCTTAAGCAGCTCTTGGAAGGGGGAGCTCAGACTTGGAAAGGTCAAATACTCTCATTCCAGAAAACAGTTGTCAAATAAAGCTGATCTCATGTATTGTTTGTTTGACAATAGAGGACGGTAAGCAACCTTAAAAACTTGAATCAAATCGACGAAAGCTCTTCCGAGGATGTAATAGCGGTACTCTACTCCCTTTCAGCAGCACCACGACTCTTGCAAGAAGTTTCCATGCGCAAAAATAAAATAAAGAGCATTGGCTACAGAAAAAGGACCAAGTTAGGAGCAACTACTGACATAGTAGTGCTATGTACAAAATTGCGTCGGTAAGAACTTATACGGCAGGCTCAGAATGAAAAAATAAGGGGGAGCATTCGCTGCTTAATCTGCAGAATATCTGTCCCTAAAAATGGGAGCTCCCCCCTCCCCGTGTCGTGCAGGTAATGAATTCCCGGAAAAAAGTGAATGATCTTCCTCGGAATGAGCAGAGCGGCCCAACCGATGTCCAATATACAGAGCAAGAAAAAACCCTCCAAGTTGCAAAACACGGCCAACGACATTAAGTAGACTGTTGCGTCGCACTCCTATCAAGGCTCCGTCACGAGGGATAGCTTCCGTATCGGAGTGCTCCCCGGTAGGAAGTCGTCCATCTGAGTCTGTCACGCTGAGTTCCTCAGTTATCTGTTTGACGTGATGAAAAAGTTAAAACACGTGAATGATCTTCCTCGGAATGAGCAGAGCGGCCCAACCGACGTCCAATAGACAGACTAAGAGAAAATTCAATTCGCAAACTGTTGCGTCGCATTCCTGTCAAGGCTCCATCACAAGGGATAGCATCCGCATCGAAGTGCTCCCCGGAAGGAAGTCGTCCATCTGAGTCTGTCAAGCTGAGTTCCTCAGTCATCTGTTCGGACAAGTGTTCCTGAACTTGATTACCATCCACAACAGTGTTGGACACAGTTAAGGCGTTTACGTCACGGTTGCGATGAATTTCGTTTCCTGTATCAGCTGGGACACGTGATGAAAAAGTTATGCTTGAATCATTTTCACTCTCTATCTCATTTTTGTTGAGAATCCGACATTCTCAGTTTTGTCGTACTATTTTGTCGTTTTCCCAGCCACGTGTACTTACACCTGGCTGTGCTTTTAGCTTGTACTTTTCTGTTAGTTTAGTTGTACCTTTGCGGCTGTGTGCTTCACACCCGGCCACCCTTGCTCAGGCTAGTTCCACACCCTTTTGTCGCGTAGCTCTAGCCGCAATGTATATAAAACAGATTAGGACATTGTACACTTTACCACGTTAATCACACATCTGTCTTTTTGTGTCAACTCTCTCTGTCCTCACTTTGATCGTACAATGTCCACTCCGTCTTTTTCAATAGGTTATGGAGCGCTCGTACCGATAAACGGGGTGACTGGGACAAACTGTAGCGCATTTGGAGTTTAGGTGCGGTGACTTTTGAGGAAGAGAATCTGCAGCTGGCCAGTGCGTAGATTCTTGGTCTAGAGACACATCCTTTACCACTTCCTCCACCGCCCGGCCAGCGACGCCTTGAGTACTTGGCAGCGCGAAGAGATCACCGATTGGACAAAACGCGACAAGAAGGCGTTTCTCCGCATCACACTCGGCATTCAGCGCAGTCTCATCGGACACGTCCGTGACGCCACCAGCTCCCACGACGCTTGGACTCTTCTGACCAATGCGTACGAACCTCGGAAGTGGTCTCACAAACTCCGTTTGCGGCGTGCCTTCACTAACTGCGTAAAGGAATCCTCTGAAACCATCGCGACATATACTGACGCGTCAAATCGCTGCTGACGGCCGCGGCATTGATTCGCGTAGTTACGTGATGATGAGATCATCACGTAATCTTTTAGGCGGGCTGCCCATTTCTTTCCGGTCCTTACGTCTACCGTCCGGTGATCGCGCCTCGATCTACTAACGAAATTCGTCGGCCGACCTTCTTTTGAGCAGGAGGAAAAAGATTCCACCCCTCGGATCCTCCCAGCGGCGTCCGGCTTTTGGGATCTGGTACTCCACCGTAAGTCTCCGAAGCCCTCTTTTGTATCGGTATTGCAAAGAACGCGGACTACGCGTAAAGGACAAAGCTGTCGCTCGGCGGGAAGCGGCGCCGACTTTTGCGGCGCCCGTCCGTACCTCCGCCCGCTGGCGCGGCAAATATCGCGGCGCCCTCCGATTTGGCCCCTGCGATTCGGTCCCCCGCTGAACCTGTCGTACAGCTTACGTGGCCACCCTCCCTCACGTTCCCTACCGCTCCCTTGGTCCCGCTGCCGCCCCCCGCCGTACACCCCTCTCTTCACCCCGGCTTTCCCCCCCCGGCCGGCCCGCCTCCCACCCCGGGTGTCGTCTATGGTGCTCCCGAGTTCGGTCACGCTTTCCTGGCCGCGGACCCTTTTGGGTATGACCCTTCTCTCCCTGACTCCACTTGGCTTATTGACTCGGGTGCCTCCCATCATCTAACTTTTCGTCGTGACTGGTTCTCTCGGCTTTCTCCCCTCCCTCTCCCCATGACCATTTTCTTAGGGGATAACCGCTCCTTGACTGCCACGCATGTCGGCCAGGTTTCCACTCTAATTGACGGCCAGCGCTTCATCATCGATGACGTCTACCTGGTGGATGGCCTCGCGAAGAATCTGTTTTCAGTAGCCTCCATCCTGATTTTAGGCATTCGGCTCTTTTAGGCCCGAGGCAAGGTTACTCTTCCACCCAGGAGGAGCCGTAGTTAGACGCGGCCTTGAAACCGACGCTTGTTTTCCTTACCTCTTTTCGCGGCCTCCTTAGGCGCGCCCATGCTCACACCGCCCGGCCCCCCTTACGCTTTCTTCGGTGGCACCTCGCTTTGGCCACCTTGGCGAAAGTAACCTCCCGGAAGCTCGGACCGGGGCTTGGAGTGTTAGGTTTAGACTCTTTCTCTGGAATACAAGTTAGACTTTTGTTCAGTTGTATTCAGGAAAAATGACAAGATTGCCTTTTCCTCAAGCTCCACCCTTGTCTCTGAACCTCTGGCACTCATTCATTCTGATGTCTGTGGCCCCATGCGCGATGTTAGCCTCGGTGGCGCATCATATTTTGTTACGTTCATTGACCAAGCGACTCACTTTTCCCATGTTTTTCCCATAAGCTCACAAAATTAGGCGTTTTTCTCCCTTCAAGAAGAGTTCAAAGCGTCGCGAGAGACCACTTCTCGGTCGCGCCAGAGACCACTGTAGCGATACTTGGCTGACGAGTTTGTAATCCACACGCCTTCTCCACGTACACCTTCGCCTTCCGGCATCACCCATCGAACTACCCGGCTCACTACCTTTGACAAAATGGAGTACCGCCCGGCCCGGTTTAACAGCGCCGATTCGACATGGCTGCGCTCATGCTTCATTTTGCCGACCTCCCTATGGCCTTATTACGGTGGGAAGCCATCTCCTGACCACTTACCTTGAACCTTTCCCCCACCTCTGCCCCTGCCTCACAACACTCCCTACGAGGCCTGGCAGGGCGGCAAGCCCTCCGTCTCCCACCTCCGTATTTTTGGCTGCGAGGCTTGGTAGAAAGATCTCGTCCAGTCGTCTGGCAAATAGGGACCGCGGGCCGTACGCGGCATTTTTCTTGGCTACGCGCTTACGTCCAAGGCCTATCGTATCTGGTGTTGTGCGACAAATCGAATTGTACTTTCGCGCGACGTCGCATTTAATGAGGCTCCTCTCGTCGCGCGGCTTCATTC
>CM074806.1:1986437-2020447 GCA_037447605.1 Zygnema circumcarinatum
CGGCTGTGTGCTTCACACCCGGCCGCCCTTGCTCAGGCTAGTTCCACACCCTTTTGTCGCGTAGCTCTAGCCGCAATGTATATAAAACAGATTAGGACATTGTACACTTTACCACGTTAATCACACATCTGTCTTTTTGTGTCAACTCTCTCTGTCCTCACTTTGATCGTACAATGTCCACTCCGTCTTTTTCAATAATTTTCGCTTCTGCCCGCCTCTCCAGGCGCTCCGTCTCACGATTCCCTGCAGTTACGTCAACTCTTTGCCGACTTTCTCTTGACCGACGCTGCTCTTCATAATCCTGGTCATCAGTTGGTAGTTCAAACCGGCACACCGGGCACGAATTTCTGATTGATAACCACTTCTTAATGCAATCACCATGGTAGAGATGTGAGCATGGCATCTCCACTAGCAGTGCTCCAACTTCTGCTGTATCTTCGCAAATAGCACACAGCGACACTCCACTGCTCACGTGTGCTTCATTAACAAGAACTGTTACCAATACATCGATGGCGGCCTTCGACGCAGGTGGTGGGCTCCTCCAAGAATTATCATTGGCTGCCATGTGTTGAACAAAGGTCTCAAACCCCTGGGCATCAAAGTAATCTCCTGGATTTTTTAAGTGATAACTCCTTCATGAAATCGCGCTCTGCGTGCAGTTCTGTAGTGGCAGAAAATTCTAAGGGAGACAAAAAAAAAATCAAGGAGCCTTTATCAGCACAGTAAACTAAAGCTGCTGCAGTGCGGTGCCTGGCACTGGGCGTGAACCGAAAACATCTGAAAGAATTGCGCGCATATTTGAGCCGGAGAGACCACGGCGCCGCTTCAAACAATTGTTTCAAAAATAGAAAATCAACGGCCACGATGAAGTTGCTGAAGGGATCGGACGGCGCAGCATTCCCAAGCTTTCCCGCCGTGGGGGGGAGGCAGCAGCGGCGCCTGGCGGAGGGAGGGAGGCGCAAGGAGCCGGCCAGCCGTATATATGAGCAGAGCTGCACGGCGTGCAGATTCGCTTGATCGATCGTTCGGCACTCAACCTGTCAATGAGATCACTGTTACGACGCGCTTACATCTTGCGAGCTTCAGATAGATGAATCATTCTACACCAACCATGAGACTATCTGTATTTGAATTCCTCCCGGACGAAGTAGTCATAAAGATTTTGTCTGGAATAGGAGCTGGCAAACATGTTGCTTGGGCTTCAGCAGTCTGTAAACGGTTTTGGATTCTCACACAACAGGTGAGGTATTTCTAGCTGGTGCTTGTGGACATACCAAAACTGGAGCATGTACGCGCTTTGCTAAGTCTCTTATAGCGTTCCTGGTAGTTGTGTAGGTTCACCGACTTGAATTTTCACGAGCAATTTGCGACGAGGTAGGCCCTCGCACCGACGGGATCATTATGAAAGCAGTTGCAAGAACGTCAGCCTTACGCGAATTAGTGATCTACTGCAAGCTTGGGTCTGAGCCCTTGCTCAGTGTTCTGCTCCACACCCGGAAGACTCTTCAAACACTTGAGCTTCGGATGGATGAACGTCAACGTGGTGATGTAGAAGGTAAGGTTCGTATGGTGGACATGCAGATGAAGATTGTCTGCACGATGTGCCATGCGATATGATTATGGTGGTGACTTTAATCGACTAAAAAATTTCGATGGAAGGAATTGGTATGTAAAAGCCGTATTAGCTGACCATCTTAGTGCTGGAATTCGTTGCGATGCATACATTGGCTTGTAATCATTACTTACACTCTATCTGTTCCATTCTTAACGTGAATGATTCAATCATTCTTTTGTCTTTGTAATGTTTGTACATTTTTTGTTGTCAATCACAGCCCTCTGAAATTCTTTTAGTACTTTGCATTCGTACGGAGTTATGACATCTTTCTTTCTCAAATCCATTCCGCGAACGAACGACGCGCAAATTGATCAAGCAAGGGACGACAGCAAGTGTTTCGAACTCATTCCAGTGTTGTGTGTCTCTTCCAGGTGCAAAATCACAGCTAAAGCTGGAATACGTAGGGGAGGCAAAGGATTTAAGGACTTTTCGGCTTTGGGGGGCCTGCTTTAACTTCCTCCGATAGGGAATACCATTTTCAATGCGACAGTTCAAGCACCTTACTACTTTAGAGATTGTCGGCACAGGCATCAATGATGAATCGCTGAAGAATTTGCTCTTACTGTGTCCTTTGTTGAGGTGTCTTTCCCTGGTGTCTGCCGAAGGCTTAAGAAGCTCTGCGATCAATGCTCCTCGCCTTGAGTTCTTAAGGCTGGGCATCTGTGGCTGGGGTGAAGCGAAACTCACCATGAAGGCGCCTTGTTTGTCCGCTCTGGATGTAAACGGGGCATCGTCTATCACTGTATCCGGTCAACATTTGTTACAAGAATTGACCATTGGCAATCTTCCAGGTAGAGAAACATATAGTGAGCCTTGTGCTATGTCAATCTGATGAAAGGCTTTCACGCTCTTAGTGATATGTTTTTGCGCCTCTTCACCGAACCGATAAATTACTGAGCTTTGTTTCCTTCTTCAGCCATTCACATGTTTTTTGCCACCGTAGACTCCAAGTAAGCTGGATGTATGCCCCGGGTAAAATTTGACAGAATTGTGCACCTTTCTTGCCCCTTGCAGGAAAAGTCAAATGCTTTTAACTTTTCTTCCCTTGCACAAGTGAAACGACTCGTCCTGCATGGAGGGCACTGGAGATGGGAACGGGTCCAGGAAATTCTGAGAGCAGTGACAAATATGGAAGAACTCAGCATGAGAGTGGAGTTTTGTGGCGATGGCAGCATGCCTCAGGTAAGTGCAGGTGTGACACTTTTTCATAACCCTCATGCTGCGGACGCATTGCTGTGTGATCTTTTCTTGAACTCGTTAACTGAGTGAAACATATTGTTGGGAGGACTACTCTGAAGATGCAAGAGATGAACAATCATCAATGAGTTATAATAGTCACTCTTAGTGCTTCTAGTTTCATTCACCACGAGGCATTTTGTGTCCACTTCTTGATGCAGGCTTTCCCAAGTCTGGATTTTGTAAACTTTTTTGGATCCTATTCTAAACTACGCGTTTTTGACAGCCGAGGAGCAATGTTTGCTTCCATCGCCAGCAGCACGAGCTCGCGTCAGGTATGTCTCCTGTTTGTTGATTTTATGACAGCCAGCGATTGTTTGCACCTGTGTTCGGGACACGACTGGAAAACATTGAAGTGGATGCGAGCTGCCTTCATTCGTGGCTGCCACTGTTGCTATGCAGGTCACAAGGAATTTCACCATTCCATGCCTTGAGGAGGCCTCAGTTCTTGTACGTAGCTCGCTCAACTGGGAAAGCAAACTTGCAACCCTGCGAGCCCTCATTCAGTGTGCCCCCCGCTTAAAAAACCTTTCTGTCAACTTAACGCAATTGCGGGATTGTGAAGACGGTGCCGACAAACTCTTCAGAAGCCTTCTTAACCTCCAGGTTCACCATCCCTGTGTATCGATCCTGTAGGCAGGTCGGCTCAAAGCGCACCTGCCTTCCGTTCGAGCAACCATCCATTATTTCCCTTTCCTTGACGTTTATGACTACAGAATTTAGGTGGCCAAGCTTACTCTATATTTTCTGAGGGCAGTCAACCAGTCAGCTTCCTTTCAAGGTGTTGCAGGAATTAGAAAAGTTGTTTTCTTATTTCCATTCTTCCACAAATGGCAGTGCTTTTTGTACGCTCTTGACGTAGCGGGTTAACGCATAGAAGCGGCTCTATGTCACGTCATCGTGTGGAAAATTCACCAGCTATTAAGTCACGGTCAGTAAGAAGTCACCATTGAACAAAATATTTCAAGATCTGCAAGGAATTTTCTCGAGAAATATCTTTTTCTCACTCGGGAAAAAGAAGTTAAACGTTTTTTAATTTGGCAGCATACAGATGGTGACCAGTTTTGCCAAATGCTCACTCTCCCAAACTTCCGCTCCCGAAGCTTGTTTTTTCCCCTCAGGTCCTCACGCCCTTACCAGCATCCTGCATTTCCTCTAGGAAGTTCTGCGAACTCTGCACCTCATGGAAGAGCTTTCAATTCACCATCCTCTGGACTAGAGAAACGCGACTTTTAGAAAGCAGCGATCTCAATCCACAGCTTGTAATGGCGTAGGCTCTAGTTCAAGATACGATGCCCTGAAGACATCTACAGCCCATACATTCTTCTCAGCAGAGAAGCGAACACAATTTGTGACCAACGAGAGCACGTATTTCAGAATTCCACTCATGGAACAGGCTGCAAACCCAGCAGGAGATACATCACAACCCTGATCCATCACCTATAACCAAATGGGTGGGAAGACAGATTTCTGGAGCAGTCGGAAAATCTTTATTTTTTTCACACAACAAAAATCCACACAACAACGATCTACTTTGCAAGCGCGCTTATGTCACACCTCACATCCACTTATTCGCTACTAAGTTTACATTGGAAGCGGATGATGCTCGCCTGCAGCCTGCCTGCCTGCCACTGCTTCAGGGCGGGCCTGCTCCAGATGCTGCGCCCCATGCCTCCCTCCGCTGTACACGAACACAGAGCGCTCAACTCCGAGACTTGGACGAGCCCACTAGTGAAGCACGACTTCACTTCTGCGAATTGGCTGCTGCGCTGTCAGCAGCACACCGCAACATCACCCGCAGAAAAAGGGGCCTCCGTGGACAACCTGCTGCACTGTACATAGATATATAAATACCGCAAACTTTGCGAGAACCCTACACAGTCGAATTCTAACTCAATAAAAACTGGACATGTCGCAGCCGCAGCTCGAATGATCTTTCGGAAATTCCTAGTTGAAATTGCCCGGGTCAGACCGGGGATAGTAAAATTCCCGCAAAGCATCCCGCGATTTGTCGACCTCTGCCTCTCGCAGGCCATAAACTCGAATCGGAAGCTCTCCTTCCGTATGCACTTCTTCCTCCCCTTGCCCAAAGGCTGCCTCTACTGCATTCGCACGGAGTGCCAGATGGTCTGTCCACCTGACATCAATTAAAAGAATTCGAGCCAAGAAAATTTAGAAAAGTTCACAACGCCCTTGCGATTCACTTGGGGGGAGGGTGATGATGTGACACCATGAAGGAAAGGACGCACCATTCCTGAAGGCGGTTGTGCTGTTGGCTCAGAAAGCCCCTCTTCGTCCACTCCGTATCCTCTGAGTGCAGAACTCGCTCTGCTGCGATTACGGCTACCTCCCGGGCCTTCCTCTCGAGCTGTTCCAGCAACCTGCAATGGAGGGAGAAGTGGCAGGCCAGTAAGACTCCGCCACACCAACACGACACTTCCGACATGGTACACAATGCTGTCAAATCGCGGCTCGAACTGCCAAAAACATGACCTCTTCCATTGTCAGAATACAAGACCACATCGAAGAACCGCAGCGCCGCGGCAACTTACCTCGAAGCAACGGCTCTACCACTTTCGCTGTCTGCGCTCTCCACCGCCGGCGTGGCCACGGCAGACCTGCACAGAGGCGCAATTCGCACGTCGCCGTCAACAACCACATCAGCCAATCCAGGGAATACCCCGTCCCGTCCTTCCCAGAGGAACGGCCCGCTTGCTGCGCCAACAGCCCGCTCTCCTGCCTACAGCGCGCCGCGCCCTGCATCGCTGCACTCACCAGCCGCGGCGAGGCCCCACTGCGGCACCCCCAGCCCTCCTTCCGCCTCGCGCCGCGGCGACCGGGCTTTGAAGCGCCACAAGCGGCGTAGCACAGAAGGCCGACCTCAGCATCACTGCCTCCATGTCTGCTCTCTCTCTCTCTCACTCTCTCTCTCTCTCTCTCTCTCTCTCTCTCTCTCTCTCTCTCTCTCTCTCTCTCTCTCTCTCTCAATCTCTTGCTTTTTGGTCTTCTCTCTTACCGTCTTCCCGGGGATATTTTATCCTGCGCGGCCGCCCCTCCCTCCCCCCGGAACGCGCCCGCGGCCGTATGCGCGCGGCGGGCCCGATCCAGATCCCACCGACGGCTGCGATTGCGCGGCCGAACACGCGCACGTGCGCGCCGCGGATGGGCATGCCGCCGCGCTGGCGCTGACGTGCCACCCATCGCGCCGATCTAGAATCGGTACGCGCACAGGGACGGAGAGAGGGGACGCCGCCCACGTGGAAGGCGGGTGATGTACGGCTTCTCGCGGAAGGGTCTAGACGACTCCGGCGGGCGGTCGCGCCAAGGGGACCGCCGCCCGCTCGACCCCTAGGGGAAGATTCGCTCGGCATCTTCTCCCGTCTGGCGATTGGACCACGTGGCATGAAGCACGTGTCCCTTTCGTGGGAGCCGTACGGTTTGCGGTACGTGCGAACGGTTTGTTTTTGTCTGTAGAGTTGGCCGTACACATGCCGGCGTCACGGAGCCCTAACTGCGCACGGAACGGCCATCATTGCCGCCCTTGCCCGAGTTTGCTTGCCAGATGCTGTCGCCGCTAACCGACAACAAGACGCGCCACGTGTGACTGCTGCAGCCGTTCGCCGGAGTATTCATAAATGCGAGGCCACGCCGGACTCGGCACGTGTCGCCCAGCCTGCCACGTAGGCCTCGCCGTCAAAGACACGTGTCGTGACTTGAGATAACGACAAATATCCAGTAACTTCTTGCTCTTGATCTCGAGCGTACATACGTGTACGGACGCGGCGGCAGGCATGCTTCCCCCCGTGGGCCCGGATCCCGGCGGCGGCGCCGCCAGCGGCCCTCCCGGCCCCCGCCCCGGGCCCGCCGGCCGCACTCGCAGCCGAGGGCGGAGGGACCGAGCGGGCGGTTGGGCGGTTGGTCGGTGGGGTCGTCGGAGAGAGCGCTACGTGCACACGCGTACGCGGGAAATGAACGTGCCAAATCTGTCGCAGCCAATCAGAGCACGTAGAAGATTGACGTCACTGGCACATAGAGCGCCAGTTCTACTGGGGAATAAAAGGTCACGTCGGTTGGATACCGAACCGAGATACCTCAATCGGAAGGGACATCGACAGGCCTCTACATTTAAGGGAATTCCCTTAAAACCGTAAATCAACGTTGTTTAAGGAATTTTTTGGACCTTCTTAAGGGATTTTATTGGATTTGTCGCAAAACACCTCAAAAACACCCAAAATGTGACGATCCTAAAGCTATCCTGCTATGCTCTCCCCCAACCTACCAAGAGATCGTTCCCTATCTTCGCCGCTGCTGCTGAGAGGGGGCAGCAGCAGCACTAGGAGGAGGAGCAAAGGTCTCTTGGCCCCTGATGCTGCCCCCGCCCTTACTGCCCTTGCCCCTGCCCTTGCTGCCCCTGCCCCACACATTTTCTAATTACCTCAGTCGCTTTCATGCATATGGATATTTTACTCCAAAGCAAAAGAAGAAAAAATCACACGAATGAAATATAAAGAAAGAAACTTAGGAAAACTCTTTTTATATTTAACGAGAACCGTACAACTTAGATATACTTGGACATGCTCATCCAAAGACTGCAAGCACCAGCTTCAACTACACGCAATGGAGTGAAGCATCCTATTACAAGCTTGAACACTGTAATTCGACCAAACAAATATCTTGAACCACAATACTAATGTGACTACTCGGTTCAATTAAAAGCACACCCCAATAACTTAATACCACGTAATTTAGCGTATTTCAAATCCAACTATCCTACACTAACACGTGCCACCCATCTTCCCATCTACCCAGCGCTCTAACTTTGATGGACCTCCCTTGAGCCTTCACACGACCAAACTGCTGAAACGTCAATAATGTAACCGTAACTGTAACCATAGCCGTAACTTTAGTTTCTGTAACAGTGGTCATCAATTTTTTGTGCGATTATCTGATGTCTGATAGTCTACATTTTCCTTGATATGTTTTTCCTAAGGGACGGCCAAGAATCACATATGGGATTTAAGGGACCCCGTACACGGTTTCCCTTAACTGTACAGTAGTGGCCTGGGCATCGCGGTTCGGCTGCAGAAGAGTACGGCACTGCGTCTAAAATGGTTTCAGTAATACTGAAGACGCATCTTCCGCTCGATTTCGGTAGGTCTGAGGAGCGGTCATAGTTCGAAGTGTGGGGTACAACTTCCAAGGGGGAAGGATGTGGCAATGGATCAAGGGAGGGCCATGCTTTTAAGTTGATGAGGTTCATGTTCCAGGGGTTCGGGTTCAGGCGTACGGGTTCAGGGTTCAGGGTCCAAGAATTCAGTTCCAAGGTCCAAGGATAAGGTTGTCGGGTTGATGATGTCGGTGTTTAGGGTTTTGCGGGCGGCACCGACCTGTCGCCGCTCCGCCCGCCCGCCCGCCCTGCGGGACAAACTGTCGAGTCAATAGCCGCGCCGCAAGTCGGTTACCGCGCCGCTCAAAAGGCATGGCTTGCCATGCTGCCGGGGCCATAACCATTAGCGACATGCCGGTCGGTATTACCTGACCTGACCTGACCTGACCTGACCTGACCTGACCTAACCTGACCTGACCTGACCTGACCTGACCTGACCTGACCTGACCTGACCTGACCTGACCTGACCTGACCTGACCTGACCTGACCTGACCTGACCTGACCTGACCTGACTTAACCTGACCTGAACCCCAGCGGCCCACGCGAGGCGAGGCGCGCCGCGCGAAAAGCGGAGCCGCGTCCAACCGCCTGCGCGAACGACTAGTTCGCGCGCCGTGGGCCAGTCCGCCGGGTGCCACGTCACCCCCACCGTATTACTAGGAGGACAACACGCAGCGTCGCCTGTCACCGTGAACTGCAGCACGGAGCGCGGCCACCCTGGCGTCAGCACCTGACGTCACGAGTTCGGCCAGGTCCCCGAGTGCGCCGAGCTCCGCGGACCTGGGCTGTGCCCGTCCGGCCGGAGGTGCCCGTTCGTACAGTACTTGCTGTATTCGTACAAAAGGAGGTGCCAATAGACCAGTTGGCAATTGCCAAAACGCGCCCAACCCGAGTGCCCGCCTTTGTGGACGGCCCGACCGTACGGTACGGTACGGTTTAGGCCTGTACTTTTGAACAGGGCGGCGAGCGGAGGTGGGAAGGGAGAGGTCGGGAGGAGGCGCCGGCGCCAGCCATGGCTGCAGGTGGGCCGCGGCCGGCGGAGGGGCTGCCCCTTCCGCGGCTCTCCTTCCCCTTCACGTTCCGCTTCGCGCAGATGATGACTGGCATCGGCGTTGGATGCGGGATTGGTGTGGGAGTTGGCCGCCCCGTCAACCTCGGTCAGTCTTGCGTCTTACGCATGCCAG
The DNA here is from genome assembly GCA_037447605.1 of Zygnema circumcarinatum. Taxonomy (NCBI): domain Eukaryota; kingdom Viridiplantae; phylum Streptophyta; class Zygnematophyceae; order Zygnematales; family Zygnemataceae; genus Zygnema; species Zygnema circumcarinatum. Next base: position 1,995,640 of record CM074806.1, read on the forward strand.
GGCGTAGGAGGGCCACCCACATGGAATAACTTCTGAATTTTATGTTGATTTTTAGAGAAACTATTTTGTAAAGTAAGACCTAATGGGTACAGTAATGACGCATGTATGTAGTGCATAGGCTAAGACTCTACATTTATTGCTTGTTTGACTCTTCTCCACATCGGCGTTCCAAGCCGGCGAAGTGATTTGAATTTGTGCTGGCGGTTTTTCCAGGCGCATTTCCCATGGGAAGGGAGGTGATGAGCACTGCGTCGTCTTTGAATCAATCCATGGCCACATTCACTGGACCAGTCAGAAATGCTGTAAGCCCTTTAAGCCAGAAATGTGCCTAACTTTTCAAGTGAAGTCTAAGTTCGGCGATGAAAAAACGTTGACATCCACCGCTGGCACTTATTTTTTTGGAAAAGATGTGTTACTGCAGTCTGCTAGATTTTCAACAGAATAGTGTTGCATTATGTGTGCATGATAGAAACAATTAGCGGTGGAGTTACGCCGCCGCTATCTTTTCTCTGGATTGCATCTATTCTTGAGTGTTCAAGTCATTCGAAGCCATTCAAGCATCCAAAAGGACACGCTAATGGCAAAGGTAAAGGTAATGGTGGAGGCTCTTGGCAATTCTTCACGATTGTTTAGTTCAAGTTCATGGCTTTCCGTGCTGTGACATGTTTCACCAATCCTGAGAAGTGAGGCTTTGTCCTAGTCAGCTCAAGTCTTTGCAGATGTTATTGTGGCATCAAATGTTCATAGTTGGCAGAGTTGATCTATTTATTTGTTTTTTACGTTTCATTACATGCAATAGCACAGCACTACTTATGCTGTATGAGTGTAACATCTACATGGGTATCTGTGACCTCTATTCTTCCGTATGCACAGTGTGAATGCACAGCTGGCATTCATTAGAATGATGGGGGGACTTGAAATACTGAAGTTGACTTCCTGGATGAGTACTTGGGGCCACTTTAAGAAGGCTTAATCTTGGAGATGGAGTACATTTGTGTTCTTAGAACTTTTCTATGGCTCATTGGCACCTGTGTGTTTCTGAAAAGACGGTGATGGCAGATGTTGGAGATGGGAGTAAGCGATGCGAGACCGGGATTGGCTGATCGCAGATATTTCAGATGGGCGTGAAGAATCTGGAGGCTGGCATTGGCTGTGGAGTTGGAATAGGGTACGGCTTTGGAGTCGGTAAGCTTGAGAGACAGATCTTCGATTAAATAGCAAAGTGAAATTAGGTCATTGTCATACTCGAATGCTTTCTTTCCTCTGCATGTCTCTGAAGGAAACTGGAATGAGCTTAGCAGCTTTCTGGCCAGCCTCGAAGTGCTCAGTTTCTGAGTACCACTCTTCAAGTTTACAAGAGAGGATTGCGAAAAGAGGATTGTCTTGTGTGTGCTCAATGAAAGACACTTGGCCGATTGACTTTCTTTGGGGATGCCGACACGCGTGGCAGAAGTTCCAAGCTTTTTAGCTGCTTTTCTCAAGCGGATGCTTCCCTCCTGTAATGATTTTTGTGGGAGTTGAAATGATTGAACTGGACACCGTTAAGCTGAACACATCACAACGTTCTGTCTGGCTCACTGACTTGTGTTGCAGGTTTGGCTTTGAAGCCTGGAGTCAGTGAACAGATGGTTGAGTATGCACAGGTGTGAGCCTAATTCCCTTCCTCCCCTTCTTTGTTGTTATCTTTTCACAAGCCGGCTGAGTCTTTGAAGCATGCACGATGGTGCGCGTATCCGCCCCTTCCGTACTCCTGACTTCCGTCCTCCCATGGTTGCTGTCTGCAGGCAGTGGCCGCCCGCCTGAAGGACCAGCTGGCGCCACGTCTGCAGGCCATTGGTGGTCCCTCCCCCTATCCTGCAGTGACACCTGGCACGGCCCTCAGTCCAGCCACCCCTTTGAGTGCTATTGGAGGTTCCACATCATCCGGATCCGCCTTACCGAGCATGACGACAAAGCTGTCAGAAGCGGAGGTGAGTTATTGATACGGAAATAGCACAGTTTGTTGAATCCTGGACATGTTTTTCTCTGTCTAGGATTCCAATTATACATTCTCTATACGTTTGTTTGGTTTGTCCTGGTCTCTATGGAGAGAATACCGGCAGACTTTCACAAGACTCTCCAGTCAGTACGTGGCTGGCATGTTTGCAAAGAAGCAACTGGTAGAGGCTACATCATGGTCTTGACTAGTGATAGAAATCAACGTGGCATGGATTCTGCTTTCGCTTTTTTCTTGTGATCAACTATGTGCTCATCTCTGAAGCTTCTTGGAGTGATATAGGGGTTTTGCTACAAGATGATCTTGCTGGTGAGTTGCGTATGGACAGAGATGTGATGGGTATTTGAACATTCTGAATAAGTGCTCTTTCTGGTCGATGCTGTGTTGAATGGCCAGGTCACACAACTTCAAGTCAACCAGAGGCTGATGACCTCGGTGAGTGCTGTATTTCAGGAAGTAACAAAGTATCCTCGTGGCCAGAATAAGCATATGAGTGGGTGGAATTCTTGAATAAATTTGGTGCGACAGCTTTTTTTTCTTTTCTTTTTCAGCTGCCTCCGGCCATTCTTGTTTCTGGTTCAGGGAGCTCTTCTGTATCTTTAACTCAGCTAACTGTGTCAAGTTCTCTCAAATGTTCTGGTTGTGTCTGGCAGATCCTAAGGCAAGAGGAGGAGTTAGCGAAGCAGAGAAACGAGATTCAGGCCCTCAAAGCCAAGATATCCGCCATGGAGAAAGGACCGGCTGGGAGCGCGGGACCTTTGGGCGCTGAGTTGTTTGGTGTGAGCTGCATAGAGAGCCGCCCTGGGGCGACGGACGGGCTGCAGAGCCTGGTGGAGGGCAGCTTCTACGAGAAGAAGCAGAAAGAAAGTGCTATGGAGATGGTTAGTTCAGAGGGTGAGTTCTTGAATGTCGTCTACCAACGACTCGGAAAGCCTTGTTGGAAATGTTGGGGGAGATGCCGACGAATGATGAGGAAATAAAAGGTGCGCTTTTAGCACTGCAATGTCCGTTCTTGTTATGCATGAAACGGATTCAGTTGGATTCCCACGTGGATATGTTTGCTGTGGTGCAATGCACTGGTTAGATCCTGCAACTCTGGCTGTACGGAATGCGAGGCACAAGCCATTCCTCCGGATTTAAACCCATCCATTTGATGGTGCTCCATCCCACCAGCTTCTTGTTCGGTAGGACCAGTCGTAGTCGTAGCAATAGCAGCCTCCGCGCACACCATCTCACGATCAGAAAGGGTCCCATCCAACGGCTCAGGAGGCGCCAGGCGGCTTCCTAGGGCCTTTCCCCAACCCCCGCCTTCAACTCGTGCCTGCCTGCCTGCCTGCCGGCCAAGAATGAAAGAAAGAAAGGAAAATCCAATCCCGTCCAGGCCCGCCACCGCCCGGCAAGCAAGCAAGCAAGCAAGCAACCAAGTCGGCCCTCTCTTGAGGCAGGCACTCAGGCACTCAGGCACTCAGGCAGGAAGGCGTACAGTATCAAATGTGAAATTTACAAAAAAGAAATATTTCACCATATTTCGGGTGCGAGTCCGATTACGACGCCGCGGCCTCCAGTTGCAATCTGGGAAACCACGCGTGCCTGCGTTGCTGACGTATGTAAGTCGTCACAAAAGTTTACATTCTGCCCGCTTGACAACGACCAGTGCTCGTTCAGTACGGCCGCTGCAATGCGCCGTACAGTACAGAGAAGGACGCTCGCCGTACCGTACGCCATTCGGATCGTACTGCTGGTACAGTACCGTACCTTCGGGCCAACTGTAATGTACGGAGACACCGATCGCGGCGGAAGGCAGGGCACGGTTTGTCGGTGCGCGCGGTTGGCAACAACTGTACGGACGGGCTCGAGGGACGGGACGGCCCCAGAACCAGACGCAGCGGGCTCCCTCACAGTGGCAACGCCTGGCAAGGAGCAAGGCTTGGCTTGGCAAAGATTGGCTGCTGGAGCGCCTGTCGACGTCGCCTCGCCAGGTAAATGTGTGCTCCGGCCATGGCCGCATGGCTGCACCCTGACCGAAGGAGGTCGTGAATGTTAGTTCTCAGATGATACGGATCATTGTGCCTTGTACAAACTGGTCAATGCAGCAGTCGTTAGGTTCCTAGTTTTCTTGTCATCAAGCTTGACAGATCCAGCTCACCAAGGCGCATTTTGTCCATGCGGGATCGCTCAAACTTTATTTTTTAGGGTTTCTTCTCAAGTTAAAAGCTCTCTGCGGCTCTTTGCCTTTGTTCTTTTGTGTGCCGAGTAACTGCGTCCTCAAGCTGTTAAGCTTTAAATTTTCGCTTTGCCATGTAGAACCTGTTCTAAAATCCGAGAGCTATCTTTCATTGAGTTTCTTAAAGTTTGAGGCCACCTGGCACGAATCTGCTTGACTCCCAGTTCGTATTGTTCAACTTTCTCACGTATGTTTTTAAAATCCTTCCTCGGTCGTCTCGGCCATTTATCAGCTGCCTTTTGCAGCCATACCGCGGACTGCCATTAGTAACTTAATCCAGATAATACGAAATGCGTCTTCCTGTACTTTGACAAATCCAAAGTATCGTACTTCGTATCCTCCGCAAGGTCATTTCTCTCGTTAGCGTTTGGACTTGCGTTTTATTGGAAAGTGTAAATTAAAAACTTTCTTACTCTACAATCTTTCTTTGTAAAGTCGGACGCATCGCGCGATACATTTGCCTTGCCAGTATGCGGCTTTATTTCTACGCTTTCGTCGTCAGCATTTTGAGTTTCGTTTCCATTGATCGAATAGAGACATGCGTAAGCATTAACGTGACATGACAAAAAAAGCTGTGAGTGGCAGTACGCCGGATCAGTGATGGACATTTCGTTATTCAGTATGCCCTGCTAACGTAACCATTTCCTGTTTGCAGATTCTATTTTCCTTCCCCAGAGGGGTTGGACCTTCCTATTTGGCACTATGGGTTTCATCAAGGATTTGTAAGTCAGTAAAGCCGGTTACGTTTCCTTGTGGTTGTGCTCATGTGAGCGCTCACAGATGCTTTGACACTTTTTGGAGCATCGGTCTTGCAAACCTCTGTAATCCCAGGCAACTGAGCACACTTCATAGCAGTCGTTGGAGCTGGTTGAGAGGCAGTGAGACCTAAGTAGCCGTATTCTGTATTTTCACAGGATTGTCCTTTTGACGTGTGGACTTCCCGTAGAAGATTTTGCTCAGTGCGTTGAAGACTGCCTTTGCTGCCCATTCCACTGTTCGGGCTGTTTCGACGGAGGCGAGCCCGAGCTGCGCTGAAAGGAGCTATGAATTTGTTGGTTGGCTTCTCAGAGTACCGTTTTTTCATGACTTTAAGTAAGCACGTATGGTCGTCTATTCTAACTCTATCATGGAATTTGGATCAGGATAGTCATGGCAAAATGAGCATGCCAACTTTTTTTCAGAAACACTTTTCAAATGAAATAGCTTGAATAAACTTCTTTTTAGCTGTTTACCATTTTTTCGTGTCTTTCGTTGAATAGACAGAAAACAGGGGATTTGAAAGTGACTGTTTGGACAGACTATAGCTCATTTGCAGGGTGCCTTGTGTAAGGCAGCTCTGCTTTCTGTTTATATTTTCGTGGTAGCCGCGGATGAGGCCCTTAACGCCAGCCAAGATGTCCGTTGCCGCTCCAGGGAACGGTAGGGGACGGTGAAAGGCTGCAGTTTGTATATTTTTTTCTGAGGAAATTTTGGGGCGGCAATGTCCGCTTCAGTCCGGAGTGGCTCTGCGTTACATCTGGCAGTGTTCAGGGCAATGAAACGCCCCCACTTATGTTCCGTTGGATTCCTTTTAAGAGTGCGTGTGTGCCTCTTGAAGTGAGCATTGCTGTTGTTCTCGGAGCTTGCCCCTTGCAGCGTCATTCGTGAGGCTTACAGGTGGAGCCGCAGGCGCCCTGCAGGACCGAGGTATATCGCCTTTCAGTTCCATAGACATTCTGAGTTTTTAAGCTTTTGTTGTTGATTCATGGTGCAACGATCGGTCGCACTATGAATGGAGCTGCACTGTCTTGGGTCGACTGATTTTGCTCCTGAAGACAATACACACACAAAGCAGACTGTTGCGATTGTTATGATTTAGTCGATGGTTGACACTCGAGTTTTGTTCAACAATTTCAGCGTACGATTGTATTTCTGGAAAGACGCACAATGTTGCAAACACATTTAGATTTGTATCCATGAGTTGGAAGAATTTCCAGACTTTGAGTGGAAGGTGGGAGCGAAAAGAGAAGTGAATGCCACATCCGCTGGCAGACCATGCAACCATCAATTTTTGTTGGTCACCTTTTGGCATGAAAGAACAGCTTGCAACGCCCCACAGCGCATGCCAACGGCAGCCCCATCCATCCATCCATCCATTCGCCACGAGCATGCTCGCGCGCCGCGTGGCTGCGTGCCATTGGCTGGAAGCTCAGTCCACGTGGCGCCTGATGGCCGCCCGGCCCCTCCCGGCTCCCGCGCTTCCATTTCCAGCCAGTCTGTGCCTCAGCCTTCCTCCCCTCCTCGCCCAGGAGCCTGGCAGCCTGCAGGCAGGGCTGAGGACGTCGCTCGGCGGAGCCACGGCCATGGCCATGGCCAACAGTGAGATTCTTCTATGAAAGAGCTAGTGAGCTGGTGGAGAGCTTGTGAAGAGGGTGGATTTATTGCTGCTTATGTAAACCCTGGAATTTTAAAAGGCGTTTGTCAGAACGAAGGCTTTGCAGCAATTCGCATAGCTCTTGTCAGAGTGTTTGAAATTCTAGCTCTGCTCGTAGAGTTTGCTAAGTAGCAGTAATTCTGGAAGGAGGGAAAAGTTTGGATGCGGAGGGAGTAGCTCGTAAGGACTTGAGACTTTTTTAGGCAGACTCCAATGCGTGCTGCTTGGACGAGCTAGGAAGCAAAAGATCATTTTCATGTCAGTAGGCATGGCTCTTCCTTTGGATGCGCGCTGCTGTTCAGGCGTGCTCAGCAAGCGGCAGCAGGTGTCCCATATCAGTGGCAGCGCGCCACCAGCAGCTTTGCTTTCTTTGAGTCCTAGGACTTCGTTGAGTTGGCAATGCTCAGGCAAAATGACAATCGATTCTGGCCTTTGGGGTCAGAGATTGCGTTACTTTCCATCTCATCAAAGGTTAATATGCAAAGAAGCTAGAGATCAACGGCTTGCTTACAGCAGTCCAGTTTGTGGTCCCTTACAAGGCGATTTACCCGCACAACTTATACAGAGAGCTTCGCACGTCACATCAATTGAGCAGCTTGTAGAGATTGGAGAGGATGCCTTAACAGCTGCAGGACAAAAATTGGAGCAAGATTTTCCGGCATTGAGTTTTCCTGCCCATCTTCTAGAAGGATCGTCAGATGCCCTTAAAGAGTTCATGAAACTACCAGGAGAAGAGAGAACAAGGGACATACTGCTCTTCGTAGGCGCTTGGGTTTACATGACAGCGAGACCCGGAGTGCTGGCAGGGGCTATTGATGCATATGCCTTTGCACCATTACAACTCTTCATTGATTCCGTCAGGGGACGAAGGAATTTCAAGAGAACGGACTTTCTTCTTGGAAGAAGGATGGGAGAGGGCAGCTTCGGAACAGTTTACGAGGCAAGTGGCGACGATTTTCAATCATGGAAATCAGAACATTTTATTTGAATTTTTGCTTGGCACAATGCCTTTGGACGAAGTTCCCTACACTTGAATTACGTTCCATTTCGTGAACTTTTTCTGAAGGCAGTCAAGATGCGCAATTTCATTTTTTTTTTACTGTTGACATTGGACGGGTTAATGCTGGGATGCAAAGCGCTCTATTTTTTCGTCCAGTGCAAGTATTGGAACGTTAGAGGCATTTTAGCTCTTGACCCTTCCCCACTTGTTTCTTCTCTTTTTCTATTTTCGCATTTTGTACGTTAACGACGCATTCTCCACTGTGGATCTTTTAAGGAAAGTATGCCACATTTTGAGGTCAGAACCCCTGTGAATTCCTTAGGTGTAACCAAAGCTCGAAACCAAAATGATTTTTTCTTTTCTTTTGGAGATTGATTTCTCAGAAAGCCTGCATGCTGATGCTTGCAGGGAGGCTTGCGCTCAGGGATAGCTGCTGAAGAGGAGGAGCTCGGTCGTCGATCGAAGAAGCTGTATGATGCTGAAACCCGAGGAGACTTGCAAAGGGTTGTTCTGAAAAAGGTGGGGTAGCTGTCTTTATCCTGTATGTCTGGGAGGAAGCACCACGAGGTGCTTTCTGAAATTGGAAACTTTGCTGCCTTGAAGGACTTTGTAAGATTCACCGAGTAGATCAAGAGGTGGAGTTCATAACTGAAAATGTGTACAGCTTAGCTTCTCGTACAACAATGTGTTTTTAACTGGCCTATTGATGTTAGATTTATTAATAATATGCTGCTGTCACACTCGTTTACAGGATACGTTTCTCGTCTTTCTGGACTGAGATTGCATTCGCTTGACTCCTGCAATTGACTTAATACTCGTAAGGACAGAGGAAGGCCAGAAATTTTTTTACATTATGGAGAATGGACACAATTTAGAATATTGTTGAGAACAAAAAAGCCAGCTTGATAACGGATGAAGGTAACTGTTTGCAGGGTTCGAATCAAAAAAATGTTCGTAGCTAAGCACAACTTGACTTGACTTGGCTGTGGTTGTTGCCAGGTGAAAATGGACAAGAAAGGTGCGGTGCAAAGTGGTGAAGTGGAGGAGTGGTTCAATTTGAGAATGCGGCGAGTCGCACCAGAAGCCTGCGCAAAATATATGGGCAGCTTTGTGGCAGATAAAACACGAGGTCAATTTTCAAAGGGAGGCCAATGGCTTGTTTGGAAATACGAGGTGGGTTCCTTACATGGTTTGGTACCCATCCAATGGGCAAAGGAATGAGAATGACAAAAAGGTTACCGAGGTTGTTGGAACTCGTAATGCTTTTATATTTTTGCTTAAATGCAATCCTGAGCCATAAGAGAGCCATCTCATTTGCGATCATGACCAGGCCGTGGCTTAAACTGTATTTCAGAATGCCTGGCTTCAAGTAACATGGTTTATTTGGAACTACCCTAATGTAGAATTAAAGGCAGCATTTTACTCACCAATTGTGCATGCGTAATAACCAGTGGCTCATTCCACAGTTTAGTACACCGTGTAAATCTGCTTATGCGAATTTGCTGAGTTAGCCGTCCTCGTATGTTTAGGTCCCGTTAGGCTGCGGAGCTATCTATTTAGTCTCTTTAAGGTAACAGTACCATACATCTCATCAATCCGTATTCACTTCAACTGAAGTTGACTAAATTGGGTTTGTTTCTTAGCTGGTTCTCTCTTTAAGTATGGCTAGGGACTGAAAATGGACCAATTAGTTGTTGACTTCTGACGATTGTTTCTGTGAGTTTGTTGGTTTTCAGCATTGTCTCTGCAACTGCTTAATTGGTTGACATTTTTATGGACTGCAGGGAGATGAAACTCTCGCTGATTATATGACAAGATCAGATTTTCCCGAAAACTTGGGGCCCATCCTCTTTGGAAAGTCTTTTTTGGATAGTACAGAAAGCAACCGCCGTCGTTCTCTTATTGTTAAACAAATCCTGAGGCAGTTGATGGTGGCGTTGAAGAAGATGCATAGCACGGGGATAGTGCATCGTGATATCAAGCCCTCTAATATTGTTATCACCAATAAAGGGTCTGTCAAGTTAATTGACTTTGGGGCAGCAACAGATCTGCGAGTAGGAAAGAACTATGTCCCAGACATGGGCATGCTTGATCCTGATTACTGCCCCCCTGAACTCTATGTCATGCCCGAAACTACGCCAATTCCCCCACCTGAGCCAGTGGCTGCCCTTCTATCGCCTATCCTTTGGCAGGTGAGATTGACAAACCTGTTGGCACAATTTGGCTTAGCTAGTTTCAACGTTGTAATACCTGCAGTGTGGAGGTGAACTTGCATTTTAGGACATAGGTCGCAAGATTCTTTCTGCTTATGGCCTTTTTTGTCCAAATAGAACTAGTTGGGATGGACTTTTGAGGCTCAAGTTAATCAGCAACGTAATTTGGTTTATGGCCGTGATCAGATTGCGCAGCATCTCATCATATCATGTTTTTTAATGGCACCAGAAGGAAGTCAAGCGAGTTTTTGTAACGTGTAGCAGGATGGCTATTGCTCGCGAAGAGTGGGGCGTGAAGGGCTTAACTTGTTTCCCTAGACCGAAGAGTGTAGCCTAGAGCCTAGTCTCTGGTGATGTGGATGCTACGTGAAGGAGTTTGTTAAAGGCTCAAGTTTCTGGTGTCCATGTGAGTGCAGTTGAACCACCCCGACCTCTTCGACATCTACTCCGCGGGCATATTGTTCCTGCAGATGTCGGTTCCCAGCCTGCGCACTCCCGTAGGGCTACAGACCTTCAAAGCGGAGCTCAAAGACGCGGACTATGACCTCAATGAGTGGCGGCGACGCACGCGCACAAGACCGAACCTTGAGCTGCTGGAGGTGGATGGCGGCAAGGGCTGGGACTTGGTCACAAAGATGGTCTGCAGAAGAGGCGCCCTCATGAAAGGAAGGCTTTCCGCAGCAGAGGCTTTGCGGCATCCCTACTTCTTGTTGGCGGGAGACCAGGCCGCGGCATTGGTCTCAAAGTTTACTTTATCGGGGTAGTCCCTGCAGCGTTGGCAGGAAATCGAGCCGAAGAAAAGAGCAGCGGAGGGCGTCCATTTCCTGTTTTGAAGTTTGTCTATTAGGCATTACATTTCCAACACCTCCCTGTCGCTGTTCGCAGTCCTCTTTCATCTTGACTTTTGCTTATGTTAATCTATTTATGAAAGTGGTCGGGAGTGTGGATTACTCCACAATCTAACGCAGAGGTTGGCTACACAACACATGTTTTGTTCACCCATCGCCTCAAGGTGAATGACATACTTCCTTCACTAGGAAGCCAAGACGGGAAGCAATGTCAATAATACTTACTCCACTTAACTTCAAAAGAAACATCTTCCGACTTTACTAACTTTGTCAATCCCTTCACTATATGCCCTCATAAATACAATGCAGCGCCAGGACTCAGACACATGTCTGAATAGCATGGAGGATGCATTGCATTGTATTCGTATAAAAAGCGCGCTGCTCCAAGAACTCGCGCTGACACACCGGCCATCACTAGTCCTGTCGCACTATGGGGAAGTGTGTCTATGGGCGCGAAAGTGAGACGCCAAAACCCCTACACTAATGCCCCGCATTGCATGCACGGCGTCGCACACTATGACAAATGTGTGCACTACACTACTTGACATCATGGTTTTTATAACGCACAGTCAGCCCTGAAACCCTTCGGACGGGTGGTTCACAGGTCGGACCATTGGGTCAACCATTGCAATGGTTGGCAACCATTGCAATTGTTCCGAACCATTGGTTAGCAATGGTTGCCAACCATTGGAATGGTCCGGAACCAGTGCATGCCAATGGTTGGCGACTATTCGAATGGTTCGGAACCAGTGGAAGTCATAGTTGGCAACCATAACCATTGAATATCCAACCATTGGATATCCAACCATTGGACATCCAACTATTGGAGTCCAACCATTGGACATCCAACCATGGCCATCCAATGGTTATCAAATGGTTGCCGATCCAATGGTCCGACCTGTGAAGTGGTTGACCAGGAAAACATTGACATGGCAGCCCAGACTAATATCTCCGGACAATTTTCGGGTTTACACAAGTAGTCAGGCCTCCGAAATACTTTTTGCAGGTCACATGATTTAATGTAACATAGGCTAATTTCGAGCCCACATAATTTGCACACCCGCACTAACAGTGATGGTCGGTGTACTGAATGCCTCATTCATACCATTATTTTTTTTCTAATCGCTGGCATCGCCAACCCATGCAAAAATTCACACAATATGAAAAAAAAATCACAGGCGATTATAATTCTGACCAATCATACTTTGGCGCTTCTCTTTCCTACCCATCCAAATGGTTTCTGTTACCGCTATTTATTTTTTGGCTTTCTTTCTTTTCGCACCGCTTTCAAGAACAGCCATAACTGTTTCTAGAGAGCCAATGTCCCGTTTTTCAGCCACGAAAGGGGGCGATATCAGTGAGCCATTGGCATGCGCTTCCTTGGCGCCTTTCCCTTTCCCCTTTTTGTTTGTCCTGCCCGAGGCTGGCTTTGAAAACAAAGCCGCAATCTCATCTTTCCCTCCCTCTGTCGACTGCCCAACCCCTTCGACTCTCCCCACCTTTGGGGCACCTAAGCTTGAAAACATATCGGTATCGTCATCCGAGATTTCGGCTTTCCTAGGCCGGCCCAGATTTCCCTTCATCTCGCCCTTGTTGTCCTTCCCACTTTTCTGCTTGCCGCCCTTCTTCTTCCTTCCACTGCTCCCAGTAACGCCTTCATGTCTGCCTAATGTATGTTTCCCATCCAGTCCCTCTTCATCCGCTTCTTTGATCGGAGAGAGGAGATCTTTATACCTCCGAAATCCCAGCATTGCCATCAACTCCGTCAATTTTTTGTCCTCTGCGCCACGGACAGTTCCAACAACGCTTGATTTGTTGTCTTTGCCATTCTTCTTCTCTTTCTTCTTTTCCCCGTTCTCTTCTCTTAGCTGCACCTCTTCCTTCTTTGTGCTAGCAATTCGGTTCGATCTCCGCTGTAGCACCTTATTGTCTGTCTGAGCTTCCCTTTCCATTTCACCATTACCTTCTACCTTGTCCTGAATTTCCCCTTCGTCCAGCTCTCGCTTCTTCTTCTTTCGCTGCCTCTCATCACCAACCTCAACTCCAACTTGCTCCTCCTTTTCCTCTCCACCTACCTGGGTATCTTTTTTGCTCTTCTTTTGCCTCTTTCTCAGATCTCTATCCTTTTCGGCAGATTTTTCCTGCTCTCCTCCATGAGCACCAACTTCCATCTTCGACTCCCTTTTCTTTCCTCTACTCTTCTCGCTCTTTTCCTCTACCCCTCTTTGTCCTACATCATGACTCTGCTCTTCGCCGGAAATCCTGACCTTATCTTTGTCTTCTGTCGTTCCCCCCTCCCCATTTTCAATACCTCCCTCACTTCCCTCATCTGCCTTTCTCCTCTTGCCTCTCCTAACCTTCACCGATTCCACCTCGTTCACGGCCGGTTCCACCACTTCATCTATTCTCTCCTTTTCTGACGACTCTACCGTCTTTCGATTTTTCTCCGTTTCCAATTCTCCTTCGCTTTCTTCCTTTCCTTTCCCTGCCTTTTTGTGTGCATTCTTTTCCTCCGCAGAAATATGCTTTATCTCCTTTACAGGCTTCTCAGACGATCCAAAAATCTCAGCAAACGTTTGCAGAGTTTTCTCTTTCGTCAGCATTGACTTCTTCCAAGATTCTGGTTGTCTCGCGTACCTGTGACCCATTCAAAACCAACAAGCTAATTCAAACATTTCGCATTTCACCTATGGTGGTATCTCAGGTTTCTCAGCACACACCAATTTACGACGTCAAAAAGAACATGACCGAAAAATGTGTCAGAAGTGATTCTAAAAGTTGGCTGTCCGAGACTTGCCGACTCGCTACCTGTCTCGGCCAGTTAGGGTTACAGCGACTCACTGCTGCACTGCCAGGTGGCGCAACAGGAAGTGTCCGTGTCGTGCATGAGAGAGCGCGGACTGTATTTCGCAAATCTCCTTCACCACCACCTGCATGCACTTTACATCCTATTTCAAGAACACGTCTTCACTGAAGAGAAAAAGCGCAAAACCCTCACGAAGGCAGTTCTTCAGCAATTTCAAGAAAAAACAAGGAAAGTTGGGAGAAAACAGAAAGAATCAATCAGAAAGAATCAGCGCATCTAACGAGAGAGAGTGGAGAGAGTTCGGCTCAAACCTCCTTGGTTGTGGCGTTAGCAACAGCGAAGCATTTCTCCACTGTGTGCGAAGCAATCGCATGCATGGCGAGGTCTGCAAACTGTCCTTTCAGCCTGCAGCTCATGAAACGAGCCCTCCAGCGAACAAATAAGTCACTACCAGAACACATTGAATGGTACATGATACAAAAGGAAGTTTCAGATGATGGAGACTACTCGCGGCCCTAACTTGACCCATCTCAAACACGAGCGAGGATGTACAGGCAGACCCGCACCTCCCAATCATCTTCTGCTTCAGTTTGGCCGCTGCTTCGCTTTGAAGAAACGCCTCCACCACTCGGCTCCCTCCCGGGTCCATGGCTGCCGCCACAAGCTGCTCTGCCGGCATGGCAGCCACGCCTTCAAGGAATTGAGGACAACATTCCTGAATGGAAACAAAAAAAAAAGGAAAGAAAAAAACTCGTCAATTCTAGTGTCGTAAATCAGGTCATAGAGCAGCCTCTGTGAGGTTCAGGGTGGGTTGGAGTGCGCGTAGATCAAACCATTAAAAAGCAAATCAACTATCAGCAAAACGTCAACCTGCAAACGCAGCGTGTGTATAGCTCGTCGTGCCGATCAGTGCTTGGCGATTGCTCACAAACTGGCCTTCACTCTTTCAGGAAAGCAACTGAAAAAGGGCTGAAACTGTGCAAGGGTCCCTTTCTTCTCTCGTTGCTGTGGAAGGTTCACCTTCGGATAGCGTAATACTGTCTGAAGAATGACGCATCCGATAACCGACATTTTGCCATATGCCTGTTCCTGATGAAGGCGAAGCAGCGGCAGAATGCGATTCTCGGGTTGTGGGCCGTCGGTCATGCTCAGGGCGGCACGCATGAGTGCTTTGCAACCCTAAAAGTGCACATAGAGCCGCATGTTTTGAGAAGGTCATCAGTTCACTTGCATGGAATTGTAACCGAAAAACAGAAACAAACTCTTCCGGCCGAAGAGTGAAACTAGATGTTGTTCCACGTGAAGTTACTGAATGCTTTTTTTAACAAGGACAAGCCTGTGTTCGGTCTCCCTTGACCTCTGACTAAAGAGATTCTGGCAAGGGCCCCTCCTCCTCACCTCCTTTTGAAAAGTGTGCCATCGCCCGCATGCTGTCAAAAGAGAAGCGACAACTCCGGCTCGTCGTTGACTCAACAGGTCCGCAAAGCTCGATTCGAGTTCCTCGCCAATCTCCTTAACCTATTCACCGTTGAAGGTATTCACCAACATGTGAGATTCTAAACACTTGCATGTCTTTTTAAGGACAAAAAAATGAACGTTGCGATTTGACGAGTAATGCGGTAGATAAGTCTATTGTAAGCATTTTCAGGGTCAAGTCAAATGACGTTGATCTCACATAGATCCACTGTACTTTCTCTATCGAATACAAAGACTGAAGGACTTTTCGTTCAAGAAAAAGGCCAATCCTGCACCAATCCAAAGAAATGACCTAACGAAACCATAATGCTGTTGAAAGGGCATCGCTGCCCCCAAGAATCTTCCAAGCAGTGAGCATTCGGCAGCGGGGCAGTGCACACCTGCGCGGGTGTGCGCACAGCTGCAATGAGTGCTTGCACAACAAAATTCGCCGCGGGATGCAGCGAGAGTTGCAGCAGGCGGCCCTTGAACACGTGCTCCAAAAGGTGGCAGTAAACGCTGGAAGGGGCTGCCCGAAGTATAGCCTGCAGAAAGCACACATGTGGAAGGCTACTACGCAGAGTGAATAGTCGCATAACCATGAAAATACGAGGAAAATGTCATTGGCATAGACGTGGAGATAAACTAGTTGTAATAGCCTCTCCTTGCTTATGGCTCACACAACACACACAGAGGGCAAAAATCTGCTGAGTGCATAGATCTTCTAGCAACCTCTCCTATCTGTGTCAGCGCAATGCGATACTTCATGGAAGCATGAGTGCATGGTCGCATTGGCATGGAGGGCACATGCCCACCTCGACGAGATGCGAACCCACTCTCTCCTCCATCAGCTGGAGGAGACCCTCCACTTGCAGTCCTTCCAGCATCGCTGCCGGAGCGTCTCCTTTGGTGTCTCCGCATCCGAGAAGGACTGCAATGGCCCTGCTCAGAGTGTCCTCATCGCCCTCAACAGCCTTGAGAGCAGCCTGCATGTGTGTGTGTGTGTGTGTGTGTGTGTGTGTGTGAGAGAGAGAGAGAGAGAGAGAGAGAGAAGAAACGCACAGGGCATGAGAGGACAAATACTTGAGCAGGGTTGGACGACGCCATCGATAACCAGCAAAAGTATAGCTCTAAGTACTGCATTTCGCTTTGCAAAGCCAAAGGTTTGCTCGGACTCGAAAATACACAAGAAGCGCATAATAGTGACACTTGACTTCGGACAAAGTGGTATAGAGCTTGTCTTCTTCAAGAAACGAGAAGCAAAACTTACAACAAAACCTATAAACTCAACTTTGAGCTGTTAGTCAATACACTACGATCAGAATACTATCTGCTCAAACTGTCCACAAAACTCTGCTTCATTGCTGTACGTCTTTTGCGAACTCCCACCAGATGTAGAGGTATCGTGCAAAAAAAACAACTTACTTGGAAGACAGGCGCAGCCGCTGTATCCACTCGTAGTTCACCCAAGCTTGAACTGATAACTGAAAACATTCCTTTCACCAGTTGCTTTGTAGATTCAGGAAAACAATGAACTCGTTTTGTTTGTTGCATGCTCTGTTGATGACCTCCCAGGCGAGCAGCCAAGCCCATGTTTGCCCCATGGCTGGGTTTGCTGCCGGGCTCCATAACGCTTTCAGCATTCGCCCCAGTTCCAAACTGAGACCACAAACCTGCTTGAGATAGTTCCAGTTCTGCGCCGCTAAGGAGGGCAAGGAGGTTTCGAAGGACATGGGAGGCAAAACGGTTTGAAATGAGGTCGAGAGTATGCTCTCCGACCACCTGCGACAAACAGCACGAAGATAGAGCAGCCAATAAGAACTAAAAAGTGATGAAGGGTCAACCAATGCGGGTTGGATAAAGAGGCGCCTACGTAATCCTCAAAAGCACTGCGCACAGAGCAGCAGATGCCCCTACCTATCCCCCCCTTTATACCCTCCTTTATCTTCATCTATGAACCTCCTATCCTGCACCTTTTGGCTCGATGAACCAGTAGAGCTCTTAAAACGAGAAAGCTATTCAGAAGTTGTTCCGATTGAACCGCAGACAGAAGGATCTCGTGACAAAAACGAATCCATATAGGCATTCTTACTCACTTTGCAAAGGATTCGTCCTTGCATATCCTAGTAACCTTTCAAAACTTCATACAAAAACGAAACCTGCATATAATAAAACTAAATGACTCAAGGGGATCGCCCTTGCTGCCTGCGTCTCTCCGAGCTTGCGTCAAGATACAGACATAGTTATTCGGGATCTCCACATATCTTTGACTCGGCTACATGTCTACCCAGCTAGAAATTTACATACATTGAACACATCTGACCTATGCCATTTACGACTCTTCAAACATAAACACGTGCAAACTGTACCATGGTCTCTTTCTTGGAGCCAAAAAAACAATGTGGACGGAAAACAAGGTAGTCCAACCCACATGGCAAATTGTCCGCAGGCCCTTCCTGAGCTTTGTTAAGAGCCGGTTATCGATGTCAACAACCGCCAGGTCTTTTGCTATGGCCCTCATCGAAGTTTCCAGCACATGGGATCCATTCGGATTTTGGGCTAAAATCACAAAGTCATCGGCACACCCAACCAAGAAGTCGACCGCTTTTGTTGGCTCTGCCGATTGGAGAAGCACTTCGAGCACCCGGCTCAGAGAAGGGTCGCACGCCACTTGCACCTCCTTGCCGCTAGCTTCGTCCAAAGCATTTGCACACAAGATGGCTCGTTCTGAAATTGAGAAAAGTCAAAGTACCAACCATGTTTCAGAGTTATGCACAGCGAGTGACGCTGGATGCAGGCCAGCCAGCAACGATGAGTAAACCTGCACAAAGGTTATGTGCAATACTGTGCTATAACACACAATAATGTGTGAAGTTTAGTAAAAGGGGGGTCACAGGTACCAAGTACATTGACGTAAAGAAAGGAGAGCTGCTCATGAGAAAAATGAATAGGCAACAGTGGAATTGTAGAAATGACTTAAGTAACTCTTTGGGTAAGAAACGCAAAAATGTATGTGGGAATCTGGCTTTCTTTTACACTCGTTCCTTTTTACTGAGGTCTAGCTCATGAAACACTATAACCATAGGCAATAAAAACGTAATGCACTGTGAAAAGTTTCAATGTATGCAAAAATAACTATCATGATTAAACTGAACATTCCTAGCAGCGATTATCTGTATTTGGCAACCCCAAGTACTAAGTATGTAATATCATCAAGCAGTATTTTCAGAGTTGCAAAACATTGTTGTGCAAGATTGAGATTTCTCTAATACACTCTACACTTTCGACATGCTCGTTGTAAATCAGGAGGATACAGAGACCCTTAATTCAGCACCACAGAAGAGCAGTGGTTGAAAGTTGAAGCAGATATGAGAGAGTGTTAAGTGAAATAGAACTAAAGTTAGAATGGATCACTCTCATAATGTGTTAGGCGGTATTGGCATTTTGTGCGACCCCGCCACACCAATGAGGTCAAGTGCGTCATTCTCAATTATATAAAAAGACATCCAGAATTAGTGTTAAAACTGTTTTCTAAATGTCATCTTTCAAATTGATTCATTTGAATGCACGTTGTAGCCCATAATGAGTGCCCTTCTTCGAGTTAGTGGCTTTAAAATAGGGCACGAGAAACGGTACAATGGATGCACCTAAAAAGCAAATAAGTGCCATCTTCGAGGTCCCTCTCTCGCTTGGCTTTTACTTTAAGCGGTCCACTCAGCTTTACATAAATTGGCAATGTCATTTCTTTAATTTCTCACAAAAATTCTGCTTGATTGTGGATGGGCACGAAAAGCCGTGAACTTGCCTTCAGGATCTTCAAGGGAGCCCTCGGGACCGATAAGAGCAGCAATCTCCTCGAAGTACTGCTGCGTTGCAGCGTCCACTTTTTTCCTGTACATTCCCCATAGTCCATTAACTCAAATTTTCGACAACTAAACAACGGTTTTTCAGGGCCAGCCGCGGTTTCTTTCAGAAAATGCCTTCTAACAAACAATAGAGCATGCACGCAATCAAAACAGCAAGCAAGGAAGGGAGCAGGAATTTACAACAATGTGTGCGATTGCGAGTGATCAGCGACCTCCGCCACGCCCTCATAACTCTTTCCCCCTCGTGGCCGGAGCTTCCTGCCCCCTTCGTCTCTCCCAGACGGCTTTCTCTTCCTTCCCCACCCTCCCTCCAACTCCCTCCCTCCATACTCTTCCTGACCTCCCCCTGCTCTCCTACCGCCACCTTCCTCCCCCCCGGCACCTTCTCCATGAAAGTCTTCTATCACCCGCCCCCTCTTCAAATTCCTCCGCTTTGACTCGCCGCCCTCGCCATGGCCGCCGGGCCCCTTCTCCGCCTCCGCCATGTCGACCACCTCTAGTTCTCCTCTCTGACTCTCCGTTCAAAACGGCAACAAAGGAAACTGACCAGTTCTGCGGGTTCAGGCGAATCCGCATGCGCGAGTCCACCTCAGAGGATCGACATCGGGATCAACTTTTAGACCAAGGATCTACTGTATCCACGTCCAACGAATTGAGGTCAACGCATTGATCTTTGGAAGCCTTGGATCAACCTGATCCCATTGCTCTGCAGCGCCATGGCTGCAAGCAGCTCAGGCGGAAGCCATGGCGGCGGCAGTCAAACTCGGGCGAACTTTTCGCGCGATTGGTTGCAGGGCATTGTGGATTCCGCCGCTTCCAAGAAGCTCAGGTCGCTCAAGTGTTTGGAAAGTTGCAAAGGGAGCGGAGCAGAAAGTAATGGGAAGGGGGGTGGTGCGGAGCAGCAGGAGGAGGGTTTGACTGCGGAAGAGATCGTTTTAGGGCAAGTGTACAGTATTCATGCAGAAAATAATCGGTGCGTCTGCCACCTGAGAGTCAGCAAGGAGCTCCAGGTGAGAGGAGCGTCCGCTTGCTTTAGAATTGGGGTATCCCTGTATGCGTGTTGATGGTGCCAAAGGGGTTGGTTTCATTCTGCGCTTCCGGCGTTAGCTTTGTTGATTTGAAAGCTTGATGGCCTGTAATAATTACAATTCTCTAGCAAGAACCCAGCCGTCCAAGTCACCATACGAAACACGGGACAGTCCCGACTGAACTCACATTTTAGAATATATTCTGTTTCTCACACGTCTCCGGATTTGAGGATGCCCGTCTCCAGTTTTTGTGTCGTTTGACCTGATAAAGTATTAAATAAAAGTCCTTTGGCGCACTGGGTATCCACCCAGATGCACATCTTGATATGGTAAGTTCTTCTGATGCTTTGCTCGTAAATGCTTTCTGACGTTTGGGTAGTTTTAACTCAACTCTTCGTCCTGCAGAACAGATATGGCACCCTCCATGGCGGTGTAATTGCAATGCTCGTTGATGTAGTCGGAACGGCTGCCCTTTTGACGGTGGCGGATCCACCGGGTGGAGTTTCTACTGACATCAACATTTCATATATTTCTTCAGCTAAATCGGAAGTAAGTATTAACAGTTCGCGAGGCATCAGTTAGTTTGGCTTACTACAGTACTAGCGCTCTGTAAGACTGAAACCGTTCAAGGTTGGGGTACACAGACATTATGAGAGTCCTTGAAGAGAGTATACGGTTTTTGGGTAAACCCTGAATAGGGTTCTTAAGGGTGCTATTTGTACATTGGTCGCTGGTTCGTGTCCATCCCTGGCTCTGTCGTCAGCATGTCTCAGCGCGCAGTGGTTTGAAGAGGATCTCTCTCTGTTCGTGCAGGAAGTTGTGGAAGTGGAAGGCCTTGTGCTCCGCGTCGGTCGCACTCTTGGAGTCGTGGAGGTCAGCATACGGCGCCTCTCTACCAGCGAGCTTCTCGCGAAGGGCCGCCATACGAAGTTCCTTGCGGTCACTCCTAAGGGAGCATCGAAACTGTGATGCGCTTTCGTGCTGACAGAGGCAGACTGACTTGCCTTGCATGCACAGACGGGTATCGGATTCTCACGTAGTTACATGTAAAAAATGCAATGAAATATGGGGCTGAGTTGAAACTGCAAACTCCTGTTTTTAAGAAAATGCCTCAGAAGGTCATTTTTTGTTTAGATTGGGTATTGGCTGTGATTGCTGCTCGAGGAGTTGGTGCCTCAAGGGCTGCTTCTGAGCAGCGTTACACAGCTATAGGTAAAAAAAGCGAGACTTTTTGAACGTTCGAACAAGTTTTTTTCAGGCAATTTTTTTATGAGATGCAGAGTTCGAAGTTGGTTAGGTTGAGCTTTTGCACGTTTCATGTAGTTGTTTCAAACTATTCAAAAAAAATATTTCACGTCCGGATTCCAACGATATGGCGGCGCACGATTCAGAAAAGTGTTCCGTTCGATCTAAGCTTAGCTTGTTCAAATGTACATGTTGTTTTGACATTATGGCGATTACGAACTAGACATTGAATAGAACAAGAAAAGGATAATTATTGGTTCAATTTCAAACTACTGTAATTGAATTCGAAGCGACAGTAGATGGTCCATGATGTCGGTCTCTTGGAGCCAATCTTCCGTGTTCCCGCATGTGCTTCTTGAAGAGGCAAAGCCATGGTACTACTACCACATGGGGGAGCGGGTTGGTGACCGTTCAAACATGCGACTGCAGTTGTGTGCAGCTCCATCTTTTCCAACAACACTTTCATGACCAATGTTGCGCCACGCTCCGAACCAACCAGCAACACGACACAAAGTCCCGGCCTTGCCTCAATTGGCCACGCGGCAGCTTCCCATAGGCGGCGCGGGCCGACATCGCCCTCAGATAACACCGCCTCCTGCCGCTTCATATTCTGTGTGCCCCCGCCGCTACCGACAACGCTCTCCGTACCGTCACGCCGCCCCGCCGGTCCTAGTGCCGTACGGCCCACGGCGGCCGCGACCGCTCCGAATCCCGCCGAGGGCGACGCTCGTCATTCGGGCAGTGAGAAACCTTTTCTGCCGACCTCGCCAATCGTCTATCCTCGTCTCACTTGTGCAGTCGTGTCGGGCAGCACGAAAAAATGCGGCCGTACGTCCACCTCGCCTTCCCGAATCCAACCGCCCGCGCCTCCGCCGAATCCCGACCGCCGCCGCGCTGCGGGAGGAGCCGCCAAAAAGGCGCCGGCGGGCGGGAGGGCGGGCAGCCCCGGGCCCTCCTTATAAAGGGCCCGCGGCGCCCCTCGTAGCTCATCGCTCCCATCTCTCCTCTCGAGCCGCAGCAGCCCTCCCTCTCTCTCTCTCCCCCGTCCTCCGAGTTATTTCCAATGGCGAGAAGCATTATGGTGTCGGGAGTGACGTACGCAGTGGCGCTAGCGGCGCTGCTGTGCGTCATCGCGCCCGCGCACGTGCGGGCGTGCCCCAACTTCTCGTGCACGGGAGCCGGGTGCTCCACGCCGATTGTGGGGGCTCTGACGCAGGACGGGCCGGGGCAGTTCGCCACGCTACTGGTGAACCAGGACCAGTCGCCCGTCACGGAGTACGCCGACTGCTGCAAGGCCTGCCAGCTGTACAACTCGACCTGCTCGTATTGGACCTTCACTCTCCTCGAAGATGGCACTGGTATGCAGCAGTGGACTTATTAACCTCAATTTTTTAATGTTTGATCTTTCATGTTTTACTTATTCGTAATAACACGTATGTGTTAGGGCCTGAAATGAGGGGAAGGGCGGCTGCAGGCGTGTGCTTCCTGTACAACCCGCAAATCTGCGCTTCCGGGAACGACTTCGTTTTAGGCGCGGGTCCCCTTCCAGGATTTGAGGGTGCTAGCTTCTTGACGGGCTCCCTCTGCGCATCTCCGGGAGTGGTTGGCGACCCCCACTACACGGGAGCTGATAATTCGCACTTTGACTTCACCGGTATGCGCAATTTCCTGAACTTCAATCAATCTTGTAATCCGCTTGGAGCTGTGTAAAAAGATAAAGAGGCTTTGAATAACCCTTTTTGCGTACTGTCAAAGCTTTGAAGAGTCCCATTTTTCATGTATGCGTGCAGGCGTTCCCGACAAGGTGTACTGCATGCTGAGTGACGCCCACCTGCACATCAACGTGTTCCATGGCGGCCGCTTCGACCAGTGGGGCGACAACCCCCACAAGCCCCTCACGTGGATCCGCCGCGTGGCCGTCTTCTGGGGCCACCACGTCATCCAGCTCGCCGCCCGCGAAGGCGCCACGTGGCAGTACGGCAGCGGCTACATGCAGGAGATAGTCGTGGACGGCGAGCGCGTGGCCCTGGCCCGCCCCGGCGAGGAGGCGACCTTCGCGGGCGGCGCGATCGCGGTGCGGTGGGCGGCCGCGCGGGAGCGCAGCGGCGACGACGAGACGGACGTGTACGAGGTCGCGGTGCGCGGCGCGCTGCGGATGAGGGTGCGCGCCCGCCCGGAGATCGCGCTTCTGCGCACACCCGAGGACGGCCTCGTGCACTTCGGCCTCGAGCTGAGCGAGGTCGCGGTCTCGCCGCGCGTGCACGGGGTGCTGGGCCAGACCTTCCGGAAGGATCACGAGAATCGCCTGTACGTTGGGAGCTCTCTGCAAGACTTGCTGCTTGGCCTATTGCATTTGACTCGTCAATTCGTGCATCGGTCATGTATGGTTTTTTTTTGTTTGTTTTCATCCACTTCACAGTTCTGGGCTTTAGGGTGTAGGGTTTTCTCGCTCCTTCTTTCTTTGAACTGCCTTTATTGTTTTATTTTATTAATTATTGAGCATTTGTGTATCTATGGACTTCTATCTCACATTCCATCTTCAATTCTTAGTTCAACTCTTCTGAAGAAACTACAACTATAGAAATTCCGCCACTTTCCTCTCGAAAAGAACAGAGTTTGGACGGGTTTCTCTAAAACTCCTATAAACCCTAAAGTTCCTCAGGGCTCTTGTTCCTTCTGCCTCTGAACCCCCTCCTCCCTGCCTGCCTGCCCTTGCAGGGCCCTGCAGAAGCTGCAGTACAGCGAGGAGCTGAGGGTGAACCTCGTCCCCGGCGAGAACGCGGAGGGGTTCCTGGACGGGCGGGCGGAGGACTACGAGGCCTCCAGCCTGCTCGCAACCGACTGCCGCTTCTCGCGCTTCGCACGTGCGGAGACGGTCGACCCCGAGACGGCGCAGGCCATAGAGATGAGCCACTCCAACGCAAACGCGGGCTTGCATCGCAAGTTCGGGGGGGGGCTCACAGCGGCTGCTTGAAGAGGAAGGAAGGAAGGGGCACATTTGAGAAGGGAGCAAGCAAGCAGGCTTTTATTTTTTTTATCTCTGTGAAGAAGGTTTCATAGAATCCAGGAGGTTTGAAAACATGACATTGATGATTTTTTTTTTTTGGTATGGTAGGGGCCAGCGGAAATATGAAGAACGAGGGAAGTGGAAGCTGTAAAATTTATATTATAAGGGGAAACCCTCCTTTCTAATACATCTCTGAATTTCTGCAAATGGAATTTTTTTGTCATTTCGCCAGTCAGATCAAACTGAAGATATATATTGTTCCACTAAAGCAAAGTGGTAAAAATTACAAATCCCAAAGATAATTTTTTTGTACTATTTTCCTGCTGTATAGTGCGCCTTTCATTTCGCATCCACGTTCGCCCTCAGCTCCTCACATGGCAAACGCCATTTTCCGAGGAAGCGGAGCCGTATATCCACTGACAACCGTTGTCGTTGTTGCTGCCGCCGCGGCGCTCATTTCTTTGGCCTCCGCAGTCTCTCGGTCCGGCGCGCTCGCACGTGCGAAGCGCGACACGTGGCAGTCCGTGGCGAGCATGTGCGAGGCCTCGTAGTCCTCCGCCTGCCCGTCGATGAACCCCTCCGCGTTCTCGCCGGGGACCACGTCGAGCTGAAGGAGGGCGCTGGGGACCAGCTGCTGCAGGGCCCTGTTGGAGAGAGAGAGAGGGAGAGAGAGTGAGGGAGAGAGAGAGAGGGGGGGGGGGGGGGGG
>CM074806.1:2020457-2055874 GCA_037447605.1 Zygnema circumcarinatum
GGGGGGGGGGGGGGGGGGGGGGGGGGGGGGTGTGTCAAGAAGTTGTATAGCTTGTAAGTCAAAATTGCAGGGCAGATTCAGGAGGGTCAGGCCTGAGGTTAAGGAATTGGAGGCTGAACGTACAATCGGTTTTTGTGGTCGGGGCGGAAAGTCTGGCCGAGGACGCCATGCACATTGGGTGTTGCAGAGAGCTGTTTGAGCTCAAGGCTGAAGTGGACGACGCCATCATCCGGTGTGCGGAGAAGTTCAATCTCGGGGCGCGCTGTGACTAGGAGGCGCATGATTCCATCAATGCTTACTTCGTACAGATCCACCAAGTCATCTCCGCTTTGCATTTTGCCCGCAACCCACTTGACTTGCAGCTTGTTGCTTGCAAAGGCTGCCACATCTCCTGGCTGCGCGAGAACCACCGGCTCGCCGTCCACGACTATCTCCTGCATGTAGCCGCTGCCGTACTGCCACGCGGCGCCTTCGCGGGCGGCGAGCTGGATGACGTGGTGGCCCCAGAAGACGGCCACGCGGCGGATCCACGTGAGGGGCTTGTGGGGGTTGTCGTCCCACTGGTCGAAGCGGCCGCCATGGAACACGTTGATGTGCAGGTGGGCGTCGCTCAGCATGCAGTACTGCTTTCCGGGCAGCCCTGGAGATATCAAGCCAGTCATCACGGCGTCAG
Source organism: Zygnema circumcarinatum (assembly GCA_037447605.1). Taxonomy (NCBI): domain Eukaryota; kingdom Viridiplantae; phylum Streptophyta; class Zygnematophyceae; order Zygnematales; family Zygnemataceae; genus Zygnema; species Zygnema circumcarinatum. The sequence continues at coordinate 2,021,131 of CM074806.1, forward strand.
GATGAATATTATAGATTTTTTGACGAAGATAGAATTTGAGTACAAGGTACAATTCAATGACTGTTGAAGACCGCGGTCTTACCAGTGAAGTCAAAGTGCGATCCGTCAGCACCCGTGTAATGCGGGTCTCCAACGACGCCTGCTGGTGGAGGTGGGGCGCTAATTAGAGGTTCTAAAGCCTGGGGAGGGGGGGTGCTGGGAGTGGTGGAGGTGGGAGGGGGGAGGCTGGATTCAGTGGAGGTGGGAGGAGGGGGGCTGGGAGGGGGCGGGCTGGGAGGGGGGGGGGTATCAAGAGGGGGGGGGCTGGGAGGGGGGGGACTGGGAGGAGGGGGAGGGGGACTGGAAGGGAGAGTATTGCAGATTTGACCGGAGGCGTAGTAGTAACCGGGCGAGGATGTGCAGGTGGGGCTCGGGTCATAGGGGTTGGTGACCCCGCACTTGGCCGGCTTATAAAGATAGCATGTGCCTGCATCCTCAGCACGCGTCCGTCAGGATCGAAAACAGCAATGTGGACTACTACTTTACACACACCTATGGAGCACAGAACCCCACGTGAGCTTCCAAGTGCTCACCGTCGCCAGCAATCTGCAGGCGCGTCCAGTAGACGCATGTGGGATAGTACGAGATGCAGAAGTCCCTGCAGTCCTGGTCAGTGGTGATCTCGCTGGTGTTCACCAAATTGTTGAACTTCCCCACCAAGTTCGTGAAGGACGTGGTGGAGATCATGCGCCCCGGCACGCCCACTGTGCTGTTGCACACGAAGTTAGGGCAAGAGACAGAGCCGGCGCCCGTGCACTGCCCAGAGGCCATCCTCACTGAAAGCAGAGCCACGAGCACAATTGCGGAGAGACGGAGCGCCGCCATCTTCTCGAGTCTCAGCAAGCTCGCAGCGGCTTCCCTGAGCTCAGGAGGCAGTGGCCAGAAGAGCGAGAGGCAGGAAGGAGAGGCGAGAGGCGAGCAGGCAGGGCTGGATACTTGGACATTGAGGGCCTCCCCCCCTTCTTATGGCGGGGCCGAGCGGGCGAGGGAGGGCGGTCGCCGGGCGCGGAGGGGAGGAATGGGGGAGCCCGCCCGCCGCCCGCCGCCGCGCTGCGGCTCGGACGGACGGACGTACGGACGGAGGGAGGGCGACGCGAACGGGCGCCGGCGGCGGCCGCAAAACGACAAAAAGGTGGCGTCGCGCGGCTATGGGTAAATAACCGGCGGTCACTTGTGGGACTCTAGTGGGCGCGCTGCCACGTGGCAGCGAGCGCCGCTAGCCGACAATGGCATTTAATCATGACATTTTGGCGGAGCCACGTGGCGGTGGATGAGTCGACGAGGCCGCGCAGCAGTCTCTTTCGACCAATCACAGCGCGAGGATCGCCAGATATTTCGCATAGAATGGAGGAAAGAGTTAACGCTTAACTATTTTCTATGCATGGGATTATTGCGATTTGGTTGAACTAGACTTGAAACTGGGGACCGAGCATGGAGCCGGGTTTGAGAGGCGCGCGACGGTCCAGAGGGAGGCTGAGGTTGTACCGGAGTGCCGCACGAGCGAGGGCGGTTTCCTTCCGCGGTCATGGAGGGCCGCCGGCGGTTGGCCCGAGGGCGGGGGCGGGGCGGGGCCGCGCACAAGGTACGGAGGGGGCCGGGGGGGGCGAGTTGTGGGTACATTATGAGGTAAGGGGGGGGGGGGGTCACATGGAACACGGCCCAGTTTCAACGCTCTACTGAGCAGGGGTGGTTGCTAACTAAGTCATTCCAAACCAGACGTGGTTGTAAACTAAAGGTTTCTAAGCATGCATTGTTGTTGGTTTGGAGCATTTCTAGGAAAGGGTATGGCCTAACTACAAAAGGTCCTGGCCAGGGGTGGTTACTTACCACAACTTAACTAAAAAAACGCAAATAGAGATGAATGTGCCAACACATGGCAAGCGACGAAGACGAGTCGTTACGAGTACGAGGGTGTTATGGAACAAGGCTCGCTTTTACTAGCGTTGTAGGTAGGCACTTTGTAAGTAGCAGTCTATAGCTAGAAATTTATACCGTATTGTGCCCTTATAACGATTTGTTAGGGGGGTGGCGAATGGATTTCCCATCAATCATTAGTCCGTGGATGGGATAATCATTGGTCAGTTGTCCTTGGCTTGTTATCTCCTAGTAAGTTTGTTAGGATTAGGAACATCCCTCACATACTTTGACGTCGCGAATTGCCCACCCCTACTCTCGTGAGTGGCACGTTGTAAGTGACGATGTAGGTTCCCCCGAGAAAAGGTGCAAGCATGAGAAGACTCGTGACGTAAGCACTACGCTATATTCCTTGTAGAGACGGCAAGTTGGCCAAAATTAGCATTTCTGATGTTGAAGGAAAATTGTCGCATTTGCACTTAAAACGAGTACATGCTGCTCACAGAACAGTGAGCAGAACTTTTCAGATCGTACTCGTCCAATTCTCAGACGAGCAATTTGCTGAAACGTGGGTACGCGGGCATGTGACCGCACTGGCGACAAGCTCACTGTCCTATCCGACGAAACAATTCCCCTCGTGCTGTTCAAGAGTTGCAGTGCATTTCAGTACACTTAAACAGTAAGGACAAAAACCTACACAGAACTATTTTGATATGTTGTTGTGGAAGTGAAAAGAGACGGCGGAAACCAAACAACTGCATGGCAGCTTAGTGGTGGAGCTTTTTACATCATCTAAAATGCAAAACGTGGAAGCTTGCAGGTGTGGAAAGTGCCACTTGACGCATGGCAGTGGCGGATCCGCGGTTGCGTTAGGGGAGACTTACCCCCCCCCTCAAATTTTGAAAAACTGGTAGCCACTAATTGCCTTTGTAAGTTGAATAGCAAAAATACAATCGAATTTCAGATTTTTTTCCCAACTCATCCCCTTAAACTTGGATCTCAACCCCCCCTTGGACAAAAGTCCTGGACCCGTCATGTGGCACGTATCAGAGTATTATAAATAGCCAACATTTCTTCACTTGTACATTGCAACTATCACATACAATCGCCCTTTTTTTACAATCGCTCAACAAAATTCTTCAACTGTGATCGATAAGATTGTCCACCCTGGTGTACGCTACTATCTTTGGGCAAGCAACTATTTGGAACTTGCTACCGAAGTCACCATCTTCCGCGGCAGCTGCTGCGCGTACACGCTCTCTCCCCCCGCGTGCGTACTCATTTCAATGGCCTGCGCCGTCTCGAGGTCCTGCTCATCAGCGCGGGCGAAGCGCGACATTTTGCAGTCGGCTGCGAAGAGGTGTGACACCTCGTAGTCCTCCGTGCGGCCGTCGAGGAATCCCTCCGCGTTATCACCGGGCACCATATTCACATTCAGCGACGTACTCCAAACCAGCTTTTGCTGTGATCTGTAAGAGAAAAGAGACGCATGTAAGGTTATTCACTACCAGAGTTACGCGTGCGCATATCTTATGCGAAAAGAATGAACAAAACGGCTGCTTGGGGAAATGTACGCCTTACAGTCGATCTTGCCGGCCGCGACGAAACGTTTGGCCGAGCACTCCGTGCACGTTGGGTGTGACCGCGACCTCGGGCAGCTCCAAGCTCAAGTGCACCACTGCGTCCTCGGGCGTTCGCAGAAGCTTCACCTCCGGCCGCACCGTTACAAGGAGACGCAGCACGCCCGCAATGGCGATTTCGTACCTGTCCTGGAAGTCGAGCCCACTTCGCAGACGGCCAGCGATCCACTTGATCTTCAGTTTGCCGTCAAGCATAACTGCAGTATCACCGGGCTGGGCGAGGTGCAAAGGCACCCCGTCAATGCTTATGTTTTGCATGTAGCCCCCCGCGTACCGCAGGTCAGAGCCTGCTCTTGCTGCCAAATGGACGACGTGGTGGCCCCATAAGATTGCCAGTTGCCGAATCCATGTGAGGGGCTTGTGAGGGTTGTCCCCCCACCGGTCGAAGCGACCGCCATGAAGCACGTTGATGTGCACATGCGCATCACTCAGCATGCAATATTTTCGTCCAGGGAGCCCTGTATGTATGCATTGAAACAACACCGTAAAGACATAATAAACCAATTTGCCAACACGATGGAAGTCACAATCGAATTACTTCCTGTTTGCGATTTTTTTGAAGTGCCAAGTAAGCTTTTTCCTCAAATTCTGATTCAGGTGCTTCAACGCACGAACTCCTCAACTCCGGCGCAGGCAGAGCCGTCCCCGCGAGCGCGCACACACCTGTGAAGTCAAAGCGCGAGCCGTCCGCGCCCGTGTAGTGCGGGTCGCCCTCCGCCCCGGGGTCGCCGGGCGACGGCGCGGAGGGCGCCGCGCTGCACGCCGCCCCCGACACCGACCGTGCGCTCGTCGGGTTGCCGGAGAACCCTTTTGGATCGCACGTGGCGTTCGGAAGGTAGCCGGACTCGGACGGGCACTGCGCGGCCCGGAACAATATGCACACGCCTGCAGACGTCCTGCCTGTCAGCGGAAATTTTTTAAATTCATTGCAGCATGTGCGAGAGAATAAACAGAGTGTTCGATATATGCAGGAGAGAAAAGGATAAGTTAGCTTGTTCTTACTCTCGCCATCCTTAATGAAGGTCCAATAGCCGCAGGTCGGATAGGCCCCTTCGCAGAGCTGGGAGCAATATTCCTGTCCAGAGACAAGATCATTATATTCGTACAAGACGGAGCGGCTGAAGGCTTGCCCCTGCTGCTCGCTGAACTGTCCCGGTACGCCCACGCGCGAGTTGCATTCCAGGCTCGGGCAGGGCCCTGCGCTCGTGCTGCCGCACTGCGCCCGCGCAGAATACACCGCAGAGAGAAGCAGAATCGCAGATAGGATCCTTCCGGTCGCCATGGCTGGCCCTCGCTCGCCCGGCTCCCTCCCTCCCTTCCTTTTATTTCCGCTCTCCCTCCCGGGCCGCACAGCAGCGCAGCGCGTCGGCCTTGCTGCCGCCGCGCCAATGGCGTGCCGCCGCCTCGTCACGTAACGTCACATCACGTTACAGTACTGCCAGGGACTACGGTTCGGGGCTGTACGTCACCTCACGTCACGCCAAGACGGGGCGATGTCAAGCGGCCCCCGCGGCCCCGCCCCCGGTGTCGGTCACAACGCGTACGGCCTTCTTGTCGTTTAGCGTAGCGGTTATTTACCCGCCGTGGATCCGCACCCAGCCGTTCGTACGGTACGGAGAGGCTGAAACCGGGCCGACCGACCTACCGACCGACCTGCGGTGGACCCGTTCGGCTGCCCATTTGCCAATGTGCCCATTTGCGCATATTAGGGGGTACTAACTTCCTGAACTTAGTATACTAAAAGTCAAAGTTTCGTGTACGAATTCCGGGTCGGGATCCGCTGCTCCGCCGTACACATCCGTACCGAAATACTGTACGTACCTAGCCAATGCTTAAATTCACTCGACAGGCTTTACGAAATTGATTTGGCCATGGTCAATGTCTGACTCCCCCTATTTGGAGTTCGGAGCCGCCTCGCCGGAGTCGCTGCTGCTGCGACTGCGCAGGGGCGGACGGGAACCATCCGTATGGTACTGGCAGCTAGCCCTTTTTTTTTTTTTCTTTCGCTTTTACATAACACATATAACCACTACCACCTGGTTGTGAGCAGTTGCCCAGGACGATTTTGCGCATGTGCGTTTGATGGCATCGCCATTGTAAGATCAATGACACATATTCCTCTCATATAACCCATTTGATGTCGTCGCCATCGTGAGATCAATGCCGCATATTCTTTTTCTCATACCGTATGGTAGAAAGGAGGTACGATTGCAAGCATGTGAGCAGTAAGCACAGTGCTGTGGCAGTGGCACGCATCGCCTTGCTAATTTGCTTGCGCCAAGTCTGCGCTTCTGATGACAGCAGAGGTCGCCAACGCTGCACTAAGACTTCACGGTACATTGAGTCATTCTGGATTAAACGTATGGCAGAAGCACAGAAAAGAAGGCTTTGACAAAATTTCTGCGTCAATTTTGACGATGAACTCAGAATATAGAGTTCAACCTGCACGAGCCCTTACTTTGGCATCTCACAACTACCAGAGGGGTCATTCCTTTTGGCACAGACTGGTTACAGCGAGTAGCCAATATGAATCACACGGAGTTCTCAGTAATGAAGCACGTTCGTAGCTTAGGATCACAAACTGTACACTCTCCTGTAAAACTAGATACAAAAGATACACTACGCTTCAGCATACGGTTCGAAATGCTAAAGTACACTCTGTTATCGAGTTATAACGGATACCCAATAGGCTCCCAATGTCCCATACCCACAAAATTTATCAGCAACACTTCGAAGCTCTTGCAAGCGAACCACGAGGCATTATTTGAGTCTTGGACGGAGGTTGTACTGCTTGCGCTCCTCAAAATGACTCCACTTGTAGCCATCGTCCGGCACATAGTCAGGGTCGTATACCTCATCCTCATCAGCATCAAAAGACATGGCCAAAAACTCCATGGTCCCCTCTCCTCGGACACGCCGACATATTTCCATTGCTTTCTTCATCACTCTTTTGGCCAAATTGCGCCTGTTCCACGGATTCTCCGTCTCAACATCACTCGACGCATTCAATAAGTTCCCAGTTTGTAGCGGTCTGTACGAGAGCACGAAGTTCTCATTGAGCGTGCCCATCATTTCTTGACTTCTTCCGCCATATGAGTGAATATGAGAACCCTGACAATCCTGTTTCCCTTCAACGGCTTGCAGCAAGTGCAAAAGTTGCCGGGAATGGTCCTTTAACATGCCAAGCATTGCAACACCAGGGTCTCTGCAAAATTGGCATTGCGTAAACAGCGTGTAAGAGTTATAAATTTGCTATGAACGTGAGGGAAGTGGACGTTTCTGAGCAGTAATCATCAAACGTTCACGGCTCGACTGAATCCTCACATGCATCGACTCTCAGTACTGTCTGCGCCATTGCGCGGTCATCATGGTGGAGCGTCCAGAAAGCGAAAGCAAGTAGCAATAAAAGGACTCTCTTTCAGAAAGAATACATCCTTGTAATGAGAAGCAAACTTTACCGATATGTTATGGCAAATAGGCAGATGACGAATGCTCCCACAAACAAAAAGGTCAATCGGATATTCCGTGTGGTCGTACTGTCTGCCAAGCCTTTTCCTCGGGAGAGGTGAAATTCCATTGCGAAAGCAGCACATATTCCTGTTGGAAATAAAATTGATAAACACAAAACCATTACATACAATAGTCATAAATTCAACTCCAGAAACGTCAGTTCATTGGACAAAGAGAACCAGACTAAATTAAAAATTCAATCTCCAACACACCAATTATGGATTTGGGTCGCCAGTGGACAAGGAGAATTACGCTTCGTAGAAAAGAGAATGAGCCGCTTCGAAGTCTTCAAGAAGTTTGGACATGGACTTGACATGATGCTTCCACATTGCAGTAACTGATCTATGAAGAGTAGAAAGTGACAATATTTCATCCACCTAGCACAACATCAATATTAGTCATGACTCCTCTATTGCTGTTGCTCTTAGTTAGCAAAATACCCCTGCTCGTCCTTCAGGAATTATTTAACAATCGACACAAGCCAGCAAAGACGTTGGAAGCAGTTGAGCATTTTTACCAGCAATGAGAACCAAACGTGCCTCCCGTGTACGCGGCACACTTGTAAAGAAGTATGTCAGTAACACCATGACTACATAGAAAAGGAAAGCCTTCGTAGTCTGTGCTTCATGAACGAGAGCACCGCAAAGTGTGAAGATCCGATCCAGTGAAGAAAACATGTCGGCCTGCTTCACCACGAAGTCTTCCTGGAAAGCATGCAAGGCGATCCACAATATGGGTGCCGTCAGAGACGACGTGATATGGGAAAATGCTAATGGAGTGTGGAATGCATCAGCTTCCATTTGCGTAAAGTTCAAGACAAGTAAATTCTATATTAACTAGTGTGCATATACTCAAATGTAACACATCCGGTGAGGGCCCTAAAAAAATGCCTCGCTCAAAACTGGTACACTGGATGTTGTGCTGCGACTAGATGTTAGGATAGAGAGCATAGGGTAGGTGGCTGGATACATTCAAAAGTGTTCACACAAGGCCGTCAGCTTGCAACGAGGGCATATGTGCGTTATTCCTATCAATAGATTCTTTGATGCATAGAGGCCATCATAAAGCCTTTCAGACACAGGGGAGTCTAGTTAGAGAAATTAGAGAAATTGAAGATAATTTATAGGTAGCTAAGGAGATGGAGATGCAAAAAAAAATTGCCATGGCAAACCCCATTAACTCCAGTACTCCTACCTTCAGGGTTTGACAGGTAAGATAGCGACCTGAGCTGCGAGAATTGCAGCTGCTCCTTCAGCAAGCCGGCTGTGAGCATTGTCCATCTCGTTGAACCAATCTCTAGTTGCCACGTGGTGCTCCTCTGCGGCACCTGACAGCTCAGCAAGCTCTGCGGCCACCTTGGTATGTCCGTTTAGAAGGCTTGTCTGGCTCCGAGCCATCTCCTTGTGCCACGTGGCTGTCTCCGTCTGGTGTATTTTGGCCAGCTTTGCAAGCTGCTCTATGGCTGCCTTCTGATCATCCATGGCTGTCCTTTGCAGGTGCTTGATGTGCAACACTAATTGAAGAGCTTCTGCTTGACTCTTCAACATCTGCTCTTGACCTGAAATGGAACACAAAACGTCCCGGCTGATGAATTACTATCTGGAGTGCCAGGACAAAAAACGTAGGTTTGGTCTAGGTCAGATTGCACAGTTCGTTCGTTTTAAGGCATCCGAACTGCTCAAGAACGACTTTTCCTGCAAATCCAAAGGGACTACGAGTTTTTCTCACTATTCATGCAGGAAGCTTGTGGCGATTGTCTTCACTCTCACCTGCAGCATGCTTCTCCATGCTGCTGCCGAGCTGGCGTGCTTGACTGTCAAGATTCGCCATCGCCTGCACTAGCACTTCTCCTTGCTGGGCCTGCAACGCCGCAAATTGACGCTGTGCTTTGTCCATCTCATCAAGCCCGAATTTGATGTCGCGTGTCACATCCCCTAAACTTGAAAGTCCATCTTTGAAGCTTGCATCCATGAGCGCCTGCTGCTCTGCCAGCTGACGCTGAGCAGTTAAGGACTCAGCAGAATTTTCCAAAATGGCCTCCGACTGGTCTACCATCGTTGATAGCTCGTCTTCCAACCATTGTGCACTGACCTGGCATACATATGTGGCAGCTTAATGATAAAGTCAGCTACAATCGTGTCACTTGACAGTAGATGTGATAACTCCCGTAGTAGTTAGGTACTCCGGGTACAGCCCATGCTGCCAGCGGGTGAATATTCAAAGGTAACAAAAACCAGGGAAGACTGCCAAGAAATTCCAAGAAGTTGCGGAGGGGACCTTAAGGGCATTCACAGTATCCTCCACCTCCTGCTTGAAGGCCTCGGATCTGCAACACCCAAAACAAAAAGGAACACGTTGAAATTTTTAACATGGTGAAGATAGAAAGTACATAAAGTAGCATTCCAGTACATTTACAGTAAGTAAATTTCGCTGTCTATTTCATAACAGTCGTGTGCATGTTATGGCCAAAGACATTTAGAGCTTTCTGAAGGACATTGAGACAGGGTTCCCTCACCACACTGATAAATTTTGTAGCGTTGGCTTAAACAACTGGGACAACTTTTGCAGGAAAGACAAAACCTCCCTTGGTAATTGGTAAACAATGTAGGCAAAGTTACATCAGCACAACAAAAAGGCAACAACTTGGTATCGTGTCCACCTAGCCTGTAATAATCAAAGAAACAGGACTTACTGTAAGTGATGACATTCGGCTTCAACGTCGAGAAAGAAGGCCAGATAAATCGCATGCTCGTGATCACTCATTCCCCGGGTGCACATTTCGACCGCCATATGCTCCTTGCAAGCGATGACTCTCCTTCCGGAAGCTCTCAAAAAGCAATTGCTGAACCGGATAGCTAAGTGTGATTTAAGAGATTCATCCCTGATAATTTGACGACATGAGGCTGATAACTGATTGTATGCCGTCTGCCAGCACGACGGTGACGCCTGTGGTTCAGCCGGATTTAGCAGCCGGCGCTCTTTAAGACGGGTATGCGCTGTGGCTAGCGAATGGCCATCCGCATCAAAAGGAGACCCTCTCCGATCCTTTCTTATCAAATCCTCTGCCTTCTGCTCTTCTTGAAAATTCGAAGCGGTCGACGCGTCGCCGATGCCTGTGAAAGGTGGCCATGACCAGCACCGAGCGGAGCTGAGGGAGACCAACACAAGCAGCGCGACACAGCGGATGGAGAGACTCCTTCCAGCCATGCCGCAGCTCGGCGTTCAGCGCGGAGCTAGCCTCCAGCCATTAGGGCTGACGTCAGTCGAGGTGGCGCGAGCCGACTCCGGCCACGGAGCCGTTCTCCGATGCGGCGAGCCCTCCCCATCCCCTGGCCGGCCGTCCGTCCGTGGCCGCCATCGGACGGCCAGGGGTCGAGGCTGGCCCTCCCTGGTCCGCTCCCGCGTCCTTGTCATACCGGACGGAATGTGAATTCAGCCACCATTCGCAGTCCTCCGCGAACCAGAAGTGGAGTTATTTGACGATGCCTGGTTGGGGGCATGCCCATGGGGGCATTGGGGCATGCCCATGGGGGCATTGGGGCATGCCCATGAGGGCACGGTGCGGCCCTGCAGTCAGTACGGATGAAGGGAGCAAGCTGTTCCTTAGCGCAGTCTCTAGCTTGGAGCAAAGCTCAGTTGCTGGAATAGGTTTGGGAACGGTTCTTAATGGAGGCTTCAACCCAAGGTTGTGCTGTAGGAATCTGGGAGAAAGGAGCGATGGCAGTCAGCGAACAGGTTAAGCCTGCCTTCATGGTGGCGGATATATGTCTCAGCCTGTCACGTGAGCTTGAAGACGACCTTGATCTTGCTGAAAGGTGATTTTTCTCTCCCCTTTATTTGGGAACAAGCAGGATTGCTCGTTTTGGCGGAGGTAGGCGAGTTCCGAAGCATTATGTTTTCCTTCCATTAGCGCAGGGAGTTGGAAGGATTTGATGCAGTTGGGGACCTAGAGTGCTGACGGAGCTGGCTTTATTTGCAGGTATTTGATAAGTGCTATGTTTGACGATGCCGCCACGACGGCTGCAAGTATTCTGAGAAGATTGACGAAGCGGAGTGTGCGGGAAACAAAAAAAATCGAGGAACGTGCTCCTTGTCCTATGGAATGCAGTAGTAGGCATAAGGCAAAGGCATGCGAATTGGATGAAATAGAGTCTACGGAAGCCGGACGGGCGGGAGAAGAAAATGGACGCTGCAGTGGGAGCTCGAGTGTGGAAAGCGTTGAAGATGGTGAGGATACATTTGGACTAACCAATTCAGCGGGGACCGTCCTCATACAAGCTTACCATGAAATGAACAGGTGCATTGGCCAGTCTACTTTCGGTTGCTCTGGTTTTGAGAGAATAGCCTTCCAAGTTTTTGCAGAAGCTGTCTTGCACATCGTTGGAGTAATGATTGTTTCATTTTTAATGCTCTCATCATACAGGAGAAGTTTTGAATGGGGTTCTGTTGTGAGGAGAAGCTGCTAGTCTCGTTCGGTGAATCGGTGAGTAGACCTAACTTTCTTGCCTAATCCTCTTTTCTTTTTGCAGGCATATGGAGCTGATTGATCTGATGCAAGAACTTTTCGGTAGTACCGCTCATGTACCTGGCGAGCTTCTCCTCATGTGGTAATATTTCTCACAGTTTATATTGCCAGACATGCTTAGTATGGTGTTCGTCTCCAGACGATCAGTTAGCGCCTTCAATTAGCTTCCTGTTTTTCGGTCTCCTTATCCTTTTCTGGGTTTTCTGGCCGAGTTCAGGGTAGCCCTCCAGCTGTCAACACATGAAGTTGGCCTTGCCCGGAACACTCTACTGGAATATCTGGCAGCGGCAAAGGTCTCAAAAAGTCAGAAGGTGTTGAATGATTATACCTCTTCCACTGAAGCTGTGTGCTTAGGGAGCAACCTGAATGAAGGCAATGCAATAGACTTCGACTCCAGCTCAGGAGAGGCCTCTGACGCGTTATGGCACAGACAGGCACACCTGGCAGCGGCAGCGGAGATTTACGCCGTTGATGTGTTAGGGAAAGGTTATAAGGATGGCAATGCCGCGCTGAGCTGGCTTGCGGTGCAGGAGTGGCTTTCACCGGAGGAAAAGCAGGTGAATACTGCTTTGCCATCGACAACAGCTAGAGAGGGAGGCAGTCTGTGAATGTCTGGAAAAAGGGCAAGTGAGACTAGCAATGAAGTCTTTGTTGTGAAGTTTGCGATGCGCATCAGAAAGGCGGCCAATACCATGGACTTGGTTTGTTTTCCGCCCTACTTGAGCATAATTGGTCCTTCATTGGAACCAAGGAAGCATCAACCAAGTTGGGATTTGAGAGGTTCAGCAATACCACTTTTCTTGCAGTTGTTCCTAGAAGCTGTTAATTTGAGTACTTGTTTCCTTTTGCATACCTGTTTCTGATTGCAGAAAATAAATCGGAGAATACAATTGGATATTCGTGAAATGAAACTTCCCTATTCTTCCGACCAAACGCTAGGCCCTGAAGAAGGCTTCTCAAGCAGCTATGCCATGTCTCAAACTCAGAAGGCTACCCTACAGGAGTCGTTCAAGGATGCAGCCTATGCTATTCCGATTTCAAAATTACACGACGAGTTTGGGCAATCTATGTCTTCATTCAGGCAGAATGCAGACAGGGAGACGAAGGGAAAAGGTCGGACTAGGAAAACATCTGTATCGGAGATCACGGAGGCGGATATTTTGCCCAGCGAGACGGAGGAGTTGTCTCACGGTGGTGAGCCGCACTTGCTTGATGAAGGCAAGGAAGGAGTTGCCGAAGTGCAAGGCAACGAGGGCAGAAAGTGGCCGTTGTCACTGGTCCTTGTAGCTGCCTGGCTGCAACGCCACTTCACAAAAACAAGGGGATATCTCGTGGATAACGGGAAACTCACTGAGACTGCCTTACATAATAGTTGGGACCATGTACTGAGGCATAAAAGGGCAGTTTTTGTTGCGATTTTCAGCTCATTGGTTACTTTTTCAGCTATTAGAGAACGCGCAGTTCTTCGAAGGTACACATGCATTTCCTCCCTCTCCTTGTCCCTCTGCACGTGAATGTAGGATGGCCTCGTTTTAACTGGTCTACAAGATGATACTTGGCACTGTTGATTCAAAAATCTAGGCATTTTTCTTTCTGATTGTTTTGGTTCGGAAGGTATGGGCGTCATCGTGATTGTCATCTTTTCTTTCACCTCAAGTTTTGAGGCGAAGTACTTCGCGATTGCATTGCAATTGTATCCCCCTCACTACATACGTTGTCCCAATCTGTGCATCACAGGATGTGGGTAACCTTCGCCCGAGCTCTAAGACAAGGCATCATCGACTTATGTCATCTGGCGTTCACTGTGAACTTAAATCCCTTGGCATCACTGCAACCTCTGCCATCGGCTATGGCATCCCAGATGCTTCGATACTGAGCCTCTCTGAACTGTGCCTGTATATAAGTAGAGAGGTTCTTGTAGATCTGAAGTACACGGCAGTGTTAAAAACAAACATCATTTTTGCTATTCTTTGGACATACTCTCAACCCTGGATCGTTGTAATTCCTTTCTTAATAATTGTGCAGTTTACTGTGCATCTTTGAAAACCTAGTGTGGACGTGTGCAAGCGTTGAAAGTGCCACTTGACATTGTGACATGTCCATGAGTTATAAGAAGCTGTTGGCACGTTCCTTTACCTCTGCATTGCAACTACCGTATCGCATAAATCGTTCAAGGCGATAAACTTCTTCAAATATGATGGATAAGGTTGTACACACTTGCGAGGGCACAAGCAGCTATTTGGAACATCCTACCGATATCATATATTTCGTGGCAATTGTTGCGCATACACACAAACATACACATACCTTCCCCACAAACTACTGAAAACGTCTAGGAAAACGGACCCTAATGTACGGCATCATCGACTCCTGGCATCAGGCTTTGGCTGTAAGCTCAAATCCTTTGGCATTACTGCACCCCAGATGCTGCAGTACTGCACCTCTCTGAGCTGTGCCTGAACAGAAGTGAAAGTTTTTTTTGTACTTCTCTAGTACGTCGCGGTCCTTCAAAAACATCGCCCCTCCTATTCGTTGATGTACACATCTCATGATTTCATCCCTAAATTGTTATGAATGCTTACTCACATCCTATGATGCACAGCATGATGCATTGGGACAACATATGAAGAAATGGAGATACAATCACAATGCAACCACAAAGTATTTCGCCGCACACCTAGAGGTGAAAAAAAAGTTGAAAATCATGATGTCCATGCCTTAGGACCAAAGAAAAATAAGGAAGAAAAATTTGCAGTCTTTCGAGTCAACAATGCCGAGTATCAACTTGTGGACACGGACGAAAGATTGAAAGGAAATTCAGAGCACCAGCTTCCTCCCTCAGCGTCATAAATTGAAGATGCTCCTAGTCATGTCAATCACTCGGGTTGGACTCGATTTCATTTGGCTTCCCCTTCCCATCTCTATACTTGCTGCTGCCTCTGCTCTTCTCCTTCTCTCTCTTCTTCTGATGATTTCGCTTTCGCTCTCTGTGTTCACTGTTATCCGAATCACTAATTTCTTTTCTGCTTTGTCTCCTCTCCCTTTCTCTACTCTTCTTCTTTGACAGCCGCCTGTCACCCTCTGACTCGTCGGAGTAATCTGAAGAATCATCCTCACTTTCTGACTTCCTTTTCTTGCTGTGCTTTTTTGAACGCCTCTTATCCGTAGAAGCCTTCTTGCTGCCTCGTTTCTTTCGCTTTCTCCTCTTCTGGTCTTCGGAGCTTTCCTCGGCATCAGAATCACTGCTGCTCTCGTCGTCAACCCTCCTACGCTTGCGTGACTTTCTCTTATCTTTCTCCTTCTCCCGTAATTTGCTTTTAGATCCTCCAGCAGAGCTTCTAGAGGTCAAGCCTTGAGCTTTTGCAAGGGCACGCTCCATTTCACTGTCCAAGTCACTTTCAGAAATATCACTTTCCTCACTATCTTCCTCTCCTTGACCCCCTTCCCCTTCCATCCGCAAGACCAAGTCTCCATTACCTTCAATTGCACCTACTATCTCCTCCTTAGCCGTCAAGAAATTCCTGCATTGAAAAGTGAGATGCCCTACTCTGTTGCATTTTTTGCAGGATCCCCGCGTTTCATTTGCATTGGAACCAGTCAAACGCGCAAGTGCAAGCAACCCCTGAAAGCTGTCATAAGCATTGTCAGCTGCCGCCTTATCGACCGGCCCTGTTTCATCCTTCACGACCTCCTTTTTCTGCTCCGGCGCGTACGGATCGTACCCAATTGCACTCTGCCAAATCCCGTGCGTTTGCAACGCGGCACTACTATGCACCCGGTTGTTCGCCGGCATGCGCACGCGCCCCGCTGTTGCAGGCATGGTGAACGCCTTCTAAAACCTACCTCAAATAATATGTAATTGGCCCAAAGGAGCGGCGCTGCAGGCAGCCCTTCCTTCCGCAGAGCCTCCTTCCCTCGTTCCTTCCTGGGCATCCAGCACCCTTCCACGCCCTCTGCAAATTAGGTCGCGGGCGACGCGGGCGAAGAGGGGCCCTGCTCGAGTTCTCTCAAAACTGAGGGGAGAAACGTTTTCACGAAACCAAGTTTCGACTGTGCACTCTGATTGGTCGAATCGAGACTTTTTCACTGCCCGTCGCGACGACCCGCCCGCGAAGTTACCAGAAGACATCGTCGTCCGCACACTAATACGGTAACGTACGGCCTTGGGTATTTGCCGTACTGTACTGTACATTGGAGTACGGGAGGGGCATCCGTACAATCTGCCAAGAGGCGTTGGGTCTTGGGAGGCTGCAAGCTTCCGCCGATCTGCTCCGGCCGCAGAAGGTTGGCCGCCTCTCTTCCCTCTCCCTCTCGGCTGGTCCTCCTCCCGGCAGGGAGAGATGAAGAGGAAATCAAAACATGGAAACAGAGGGAAGGAGAAGCGGAGAATCAGGCCATTGGAAGAAAGCTATGAAGAAAAACAGGGTATGCCGGCTAATGCTTGTCCATCACTTATGTGTAGTCTTGCTGTATTTCCAACGATTATTGCGCTATGTGTTTTCTGTTCCTTTGTGAGAAAACCATTAATTTTCTATCATTCTATTCACTGGATCATGGAACGGGCGTTTTTATATTTTCGTGCCAATCCTGAAGATGATCAAAACCAGGTGCAGTTTGAAGTTGTTCAAGAAAATGATAGCTCGAAGATCGATGTCACGACTTCCGACAACATGAAGGTACCGCTGGCCGTTGAATCTTTTCAATAATTCAAGGATAAATGAAATAATTCTCAGAGGTCCCGTTCAGTGTACATAGGCGGTACTTTCTATCGAGGAAAGACGCTTAAATCATCCAAGCTGTTAAGATTCATCAGTGGCGTGAACAAACAAAGAGAAGTCAAATATCCTACCGTACCAGTGTCAGAAAAAAAAAAATCAGCTAACATATCAACAGCAATAAGCAAAAATTGTATGCGGTCATTTTTGCTGAAGCTTGTACTTTTCTTCCTACATTGTCACATGATTCCGAAAAAACCGTCAAAACTGCTGAGGAAGTCAGCCTGCATGGCAGCACTTGTGAGCACATAAATGTGGAGGCGGCGACGGTGCCTGTGGTCGTGTTGCCTGCAGTGTCTAAGCCTTCGTCGTGGTGAATCTTGAGTAGCTGCAGGCAACGATGGCGCAAAACGTGGACATTGCTAATGAAACTATATTTCCGGAGGCTGTACCATTGAATGAAGCAATCGAGGGGAAGGGTGTATCGAATTTCTTACTGAAATTTTGCATGGAAAAGGACGATGCCAAGTACGATGATGGTGTTATAGAGCATCAACGAACGATTCCTGGTAATATGTGCTAAAAATTGAAAAATTATCTTTTTTTATCAAACAGAGACGAGCTATTCATGGTGTGATCAAGTGACGCTGATGTCACCGTGCCGGGCTGCGTCTGTCGGATTATTTTTGTTTTGCAATATGCACGTAGAAACATTTCTTTGCCCGTGTTCAGGAATCGTTTTTACTAAAAAATGGAAGGTGCAAGCTCCTGAACTCGAAATCGGATCAGTTTCTATATGCTATTCCCAAATGCACTTGCTTCGACCAGATATTGATTATGTGCTTTCTGTCTGATGATCCATCTCTTTTCTGTGCAACACGATTTGTAGGCACTGCTCTGGTCGAAGAATTTGAGACAGGAAATCAAAGTGCGATGAAATCTGAGGTAAGGACCAAATGCCAAGCCTTTCTCAACTGAGTTAGTCAATCACCGAGTTGTGGATTTAACTGTTAGAACAGCCTGTTCTAAGCTTATGAAGCCCTTTAAGATATCTAGAAAATAACGAATGACGATGGACTCGGGCATGGAACTGCTTTTAATGCCTGATGCCTACCGCCACCTTTCCTCGTGTTGCTGACTTTGAAATAATTTCGCGGACTACCTCAATTATACCAATTGATCTAACTCTATTGAAATTCTACATATTCTATAAGCACGTAGCATATGGAGAAAATGGCAGGGTTCTCGTCCGGGTCTGTGAACTCAAGAAATGTACAGTCAACACTGGTAAGGATTTCGGTGAGGACAACTTCTTTTCTGCTTACAAGCAAAATTAAGCTTAGAGAGCCTTGTTTTCTATCCGTTTTAAATGTACAGGATACACCAAATAAGTGGATTCCGTTGGGTGAATTTAAAGAATCAGAGAATGGCCCTAGCCTCTCATCGGCAATACAGCGAACGTCCTCAAGTGAAGCAAACGGGAATCCAACCAAACTGCTAGAGATTGCCACAGATCGAAGTGACTTGGGCGCATCCCTTGCAAGACAAAGCAACGTATCAGGTGATGACATTAATCTCTGGTGTCTACGAAAAACTTTGTCGTGCGACATGTGCAAAGGACGATAGGCGTGTTCAGAACCAATCATGGTTCAAGAACCCTCTCGACTGTAGTTAAAATAGTCCTGAACTAGTTCATAACTTCAGTTTTCTGTCCATGGAGCATGTATTCATGTCACGGGGTCTTCTAAGACCATGTTGGATGTTTTCCAACATGTTATCCAAAACTGACTTTCTTAGGTGTCACGTTTTGCAGACGGAACAAAAAGTGAGGCGGATCTACTTCACGACTGTGGGAAAATAAATCTTGTCAATGACCGTGCTGGGATGGATTCCAGCGCCACGAAAGTGATGGTAACTTTATTCACATCTGCTTATACAATTCCGTTTTTGCTAAAGTTTCAGTCACCTGAAAAATGGCGCAATGCTTGATAGCTGTACTTTGCTGCGTCTGATTACATTCGTCGTAGCTTCCGCTTTGCTCATGTTTTCTTGCTTTTGGGTGGAACAAGTGAGGATAAAAAAGATTCACCATTCAGCATTCAGCAAAAATCGTGAAACACTAGGGTCTTTGTCTTTTCAAAAGTTAACCTTAGCAAAAGCATTGGAAAAGAATGGCAGAGTCATATAAGCAATACTTGTCTCTTGCACAAGTCCGTTCCCAGTATGCTAGTGGAATGTTAGATTTTCTCGGAAGAAGGCCTTTTTGACGACGAAAGCTTGCATGTACTATTGTTGAAACAAGGGAATTGGACCTGCAGGACAACCAATTGAACAGCAGGGACCTTATATCGTCATGCGAACCAAAGCAGCAGATATCGGAAATCGAGCCCGTAGGCATTCCTGAAGCCGAGGTGCCAATGACTGACCAGAAAGACCCAAGTCTTTTCCAGCAGTCCGTTTGTGAAACAAAAACAGAAACAGAAACAGAGGATTGTATGGCTCAGCGCCTATCTGCCAAGACTGAGTACGACGCATCTCATCAAAGTAAGCAAACTTTTGCAACTGAGGATTACAATTTTTGTTCAGTAGAGGTGGTTGTGAAGGCGCTTCAACCAGATGATGTTGGAAACGAGCAATACCTTGTAGCTCACGACGCCCATTGTGAGGAGAACTCAAAAGCAGATTCCAAGGATGAAGTTGGCCACATTGAATCAGGAGGACCGACTCAAGAAAATGCCTTAGTGCGGGAGAGACGTACAACTGAACGGATTTTGAATGATGAAGGGCAAAATGATCATTCTGAAGGAAAGGTGACATTAGTTGTGAACCTTGCTGAACTCCAAAGAAATGGTAGCGTCAAGTGCGGGCAGTGCGGGAAGCACTTGTTGTCCCCGTCGGAAGCAGCAAGTAATCCGCGGTTCCTACCACCAACGAGGGTGTACGCGAGTCCGTTAAGTAGTTGGCAGCCTGACGAAGCCCTTATCGCATGGAGTGGGCAACTGGAAAAATCTGACGCGAAACGTTTCGATGAGGGCTTGTTTAGACCTAGGAACTTCGATCTTTGCCCAGGTGATCCCTCTTGAAAGCATCGTATGTTGAGAACTTTGATGGCTCATTCTGCGATGATCGTGTGCAATGGTGTATAATTCTTCCTGATTTGCCAACTGATGGCAACATTTTGGCATTAAGGGCGCTTTCAGTGTACTTTTTATGGATGGCTCACACTTACT
Organism: Zygnema circumcarinatum; assembly: GCA_037447605.1. Taxonomy (NCBI): domain Eukaryota; kingdom Viridiplantae; phylum Streptophyta; class Zygnematophyceae; order Zygnematales; family Zygnemataceae; genus Zygnema; species Zygnema circumcarinatum. The sequence goes on from CM074806.1 coordinate 2,040,644, forward strand.
CTCTTCTGATGCTCTCGTCTTCCTACATGGACCTGTTGTAGGCGGTGAGCGCGAGTTGAAGCGGCAGGTCTCCACTGAGCTGGTAAGCATGATACACAAACTGCAGGGCACATGCGATGTGCTGGAACAGCAGCTCTCCGCTGTTCACCAAAACCAGGCAACGACCCAACTTATTCTGGGCTTGGAGAGTGAACGCGACTCCCTAAAGCAGCAAATCTCTTGCCAGACCAATCAGCTGAGTGCCTGCGAGAAACGAAACTCTGCTCTATCATGCCGTGTGTTCGACCTGGAGGTACGTGTAACAGCTTCTCCTCGTTATTTCTGGGTACAGATTTTTTTTAGTTTGTTTATCTTGTAATCACCTTTTTACCTTCTATTCACAAATGTCTTCCTATTGTGACTCCCTTTGCTGTTTTGAAGCCAGTCTCTGGAACATACATGTCAATTCCTGTTTCCTGTTTGGCTGTGTGGACCTTGCAGGTGGAATGTGCACGCTTGAAATCTGCACATGCCCGATTGCAGGCTAACGTACAGTAAAAATTTGATTGAAGAAATCTACTACGCTTGGCTGCTTCCAGCATAAGCTCACTATCAATTACCAGCCGTCGATTCTCCACCAAGCTTGGGGATTCATCCTGTTCAAATCTCACCAAGATTGACACGAACATAAAATGCAACCAGGTTGTGAGGGTGAGAGATCGTTTTCAGAGCATGAGGCGGTTATTGAATTCCGAAGGCTCCGTAAGCTTTTGCTGTCTGAGTAAAACGCTACTTTTCAACAGTTTTGCGGACGTCCACAGCCTCACCAGCAATAGACTCAAAGCCAGTAACTGCCTTGTGCCAATTCATCCCTCACGATGCAGGACCACCATCTCTTTTTGTGAAATTATTCCACTTGTCTACGTTTTGGGTCATAAAAATGACTGGTATAGTGGAGAAATGCAAGGAACACTCACTATTCATATGGCTGCTGGGCACGAACTCAAAAGATATTGATTAGTTTATACATATACCTCGACTGTTCAGTGAGAAAAGCTAAATAATGCATCATGCATCACTTCATACTCATACATTACTCAGGAGACCTTGGCTGCAGTTTCAAAAGGAACAAAACTTTCAACGGAGAGAGTTGAACAAATCTAATGTCAACCATATAAACCTGCCTATGACTCATTTTTCAAGCAAGTATCACCCATTGCTGTGGATAAATTCTGTATGGAACGTTTCAGTGTTCAATGCCTAACAACCCTGGACCAACAGTCCAGTCTCAGTTGCAGTGCTCAGTCCTCCAGGACTTCAGTGATAACTACAGCAATGAAGAAATCACTACTCAATTCACTATATTTCACATATACAAATCAGCTTCTCTTAAGAACAAACCAGCTTTTCTTCAGGAAGCAGTTCAATATGTCGGCCATGTTTGATAAACAATCATTTATAGGCAGACCTTCCTCTATCCATTGCTCAAAGTTCTATTTTATTCGCTTTGTGCCTCACAATGAACGACCGCCTCCCATGCCCAATGAATACTTAAAAACTACTACTTACTTTACCCCTTTTTTAAATCTTTTGATCAAAAAAAGGGGTGGAAATAACACTACTGTAGACCCCCCCCAATATTTTCGCCATGGTTTCGGCAAATATTAATAGTGGAGAATGATAGACCCCCCACCCCTTTGGATACCCCGTCCCCCTTTTCGGGAAGTTTCACACTTCCATTTCGGCTATCCAGTCCCCCTGTTTTGGATATCCCGAATAGGGATGGCCCGCGTTATAAATTCCGAATACATTAGGGGGGGTCAGACCTTGACCATCGCTTACGAAATTCAAAGATTCCCTATACGGAAAGGTATTGATTTCGTTTCCAGGTTTCGGGTCGGAAGCCGCGGCTCCCCCGAACCTGTCATGTCCCGTCCGTACTACGGAATAGGTTATAAAAATGTCCCCAAATTTCCGAAATCCGCCGAAATCCGCTCGCCGAAACGCAGGGCCTCCGGAGGCCCTGCGTTTCGAAATTCCAGCTTTCCGCCGATGAGGAATCGTGCCCCGCCTTGTCGCCATGCGCGTCACGCACGTGCGAGCGCCTCTCGCACGTGTGAGGCGCGCGTGGCGACAAAACGGAGGGCGGCGGGCGGCGGGCGGCGGGCGGCGGGCGGCGGGCGGCGGGCGGCGGGCGGCGGAGGGAGCGCGGCGGGGCGAAAAGGGGGGGGTCAGACCTGGCTCGGAGATACGAAGGTAAAATAATTATTTTCTTGAATTCGCGGCGCCCGAACCTGCCGAACGGCCACTTTTTGCGAAAAAGGCCTGCCGTACACGGCGGAATAGGCCCGACGGGCTTACGAAATTGGTTTGGCGATGGTCAAGGTCTGACCCCCCCTATTATATACTTTACAACGGGTTTAAAAGTAGTAATATATTACAAAGTAAAACACTTTATTACATATATTATACCCACTCGTTTTGAACAATTGACGACCGTACTCGTACGGTAGTACGGTCGTACCATACCAAAATTAGGTCGTTTTGGGGTTGGCGTTGCGAAATGCGTCCGTCTGGTTCACTCTGTCTGCTCGTGCTCGTGCTCGCCGCCGAGAGGCAGGGACATGACCGTACGACCGTACATGTTGTAAAGGCGTTGTAAAGTAATATATATCAGCCGTTATCTAGTCGTCACAGTTGTATAATATAATATATATTATATAGTCGTAATTAATCCATCCCTAATCCCGAAACGGAGCGCGCGGATGTCGGTGGGCGGATGTCGGTGGAGAGGGGGCTCGAAGGATCGAGGAAGCTTCGCGCGAGAATGAAGCTTTTTTGTACGGACACTCCCCTCTGGCCAGGGTGGTGGAGCGAGCTCGAGGAGGCGAGGAGAGGAGCAGCTCCGATGACATGGAGGAGAGCGGGGAGGCGGCACGCGGCGGGACATGGCGTTGCTCGGTGCTATAGTATTTAGCTAGAACTATGTATGACGTAATTAACTCCTTTTACCTTTGTAGCTTGGCTCGCGATGCTGAGTGCAAGAGGGCTTGCTCGATGGGCAGCGAGAAAATAGGGGCTGTTAGCCAGGGTGGTATTGATGAGCTGCGAGCTGAACTTTCTGCTTATCACATTCCTATTTTTATGAAGGAGACTTGAACCCGTGGGTCTTCTCCTACCTTTCATTTCTCGGCAGTTTATTTTCTGAACTTATTTCTCTTTCCAGTGTGTGCATTTGGGAGAGTTATTTCTTCAGTTTTGCAGTCATGTCAGAAAGTGAAGTTAGTGAGGGAGACAATGCTAAAAACCCTAAAAACACCGTGAACTTTTCTAAGACCCTAAAGCTCCATGGAATGCACAGATTTAACCTCTCTTGCTCACTGCTGCATGCTGTAAGATCTTTAGCTCTGTGGGAGGGTGAAAGCTGCGGCGAGGGAGTGATTCGGCTGTAGCTTTCTGGGGGGTATCGACATAGAGCAGGTGATTTGACCTTTAGGATCTTCTCACACATCAGCGCAACATCCGCAACATTCGCAGAGAGAGAGCAAAGTATAAAAAGAGAGAGAGAGAGTCTTCCGAAAATGAAATGGAAACCTAGTAGAGGCATCTAACATTGATTGCAGCTAGTAGGAGCCAATAACTCGTTTTGACTTTGGCGACCACTATGTTGCATGTCCATCACCTTATGCAGTTTTCTGTGCCAGTTCCATCATAGTCCTTAAAACAACAGATGATTCTTTTTAAAAATATTGCCCCCAACATTTGCACGACCCTTCTCAGCCACAAGTCATCAGGAAATCACCAGGAACGTTTAACAGAGAAAAAAAGCGAAAATTTAATACCACTTTGGACCACAGAATAGGTTCAGGTGCGCCTAATTTCAACATGGAATACAAAAATTGGAAATTTCTCCAATCTTGGAGGTGTAAAATCAACTGGTACTTTCCCACTAATATGTACAGAACTGGCATTTAATAGCCCGAATCTAAGCTCTCTCTCCTCGAATTCGGCGAGCCAGTTGAACATCCTTTGGCATAATGGTGACCCTCTTCGCGTGAATCGCACACAAATTGGTGTCTTCAAACAGACCTACAAGATAGGCTTCTGCAGCCTCCTGCAGGGCCAACACAGCTGAACTCTGGAACCGAAGATCCGTCTTAAAGTCCTGAGCAATCTCACGGACGAGGCGCTGGAAAGGCAGCTTCCGGATAAGCAATTCAGTCGACTTCTGATACTTTCGAATTTCACGCAGAGCCACGGTTCCAGGACGATACCTGAACAACCAGAGACGGAAAGTCAGATTTCTCGACTCAAATGCCCACCCAATTTTCGCAGTACATTCTTGCCATAGTGATTTTCCATTTTTTTTTTCAAACTTAGTCTTGATTACAAAATAACTATTGAAAACACAGAAATTGCAGCTTCTCGAAGGTTGATAAGCCCGACAGACATCATTTCAGAACTAAGAAAAACACTAAATCTAGCTCCTCTCGTCGTAAATCCAGCCAAAATGCTCCACTGAAACCTAAAAAGCACAGCGGCTCACCTATGAGGCTTCTTGACTCCGCCAGTGGCAGGAGCCGACTTGCGAGCAGCCTTAGTCGCGAGCTGCTTCCTCGGAGCCTTGCCTCCTGTCGACTTGCGAGCTGTCTGCTTTGTGCGAGCCATGGCCTCTAACCAACGGAAGCCTTGGAGAGAGTGCCTCTCGTCTCAAATATTCCTGCAGTAAGGATGACTGGCTGAGAGTGGAGGAGAGAGTGCTGCAGCGTTGCCGCCTGCGAGGGGGGCTCCGCCCTTTATAGCCCGTCCGCGGCGCAAGGACGTCAAAACTGAATCCGGCGTCTCGGCGTCCGGCGCTCCCATTGGTTGCAGAGGGCGACGCCGGATCAATTCCGTTTTGGAGAGAGCAGAATCGGTGGATGACTATCCGACGGCTGAGGGAGGACGCGCAGCCAAAAGGTTGTGTTTCGACGTTTGAACTTTCAGCATTAGGGGGTGTCAAACTTAACGAAATCGTACGAACAAAAAAGTTTTGTAAGTACTCCGCCGCACAAGGATTGCGATTTCACCGAAGTACTCGTTCTGGTATCAAACTTACGAACAATTTTTAAGTCTGACACCCCCTATTGAAAAGAGAAAGTGCGCGCGCGAGATTGCGGCTCTCGTGGCCGCTCGCGATTGGCCGGAAATCCCGCCCCTCCCGCAATCTTGTGAGCGGTTGGTTCCTAGTGGTTTTCCATGTTCTTGTTGTTGATGTTGTCCATGTCCATGGCATGGCATGGCAATCGCCCTCGCTAGACCAATGCCAATTCACATAGCCTTGACAAGCATTTCACGGGACGGCAATGGGCCTTGACTTTGCTTTCGCCATTCATGCAGAACCATAGCAATGAGAATTTAGCATTCAAAATGGTCCGTTTAAAAACAAAAACTACAAAATCACAAGTTTTCTAACTTTGTGCGTATGTCAGCAGTACCGCCTTCCCGGTTCCCAGATTTCGATCGAAAGTCTTGATGTCATGACCATATTCGCACTAAAACTAAGGGGTAAACCTATTTTCAGGCACCTTGCGTTTCCGCTGTGGCCAGTTCCCTTCGGTCATCTGCTTTATGCGAAAAAAAAGTAAAAAGGAAAAATCTTTATTTTTTTATTTCAATGTGTTGACCAATGGAGCAAGAGATTTCACCTGCTATCGCGTGGCAACTGTCAAGGGAAACGGTAATCTGTTTTTGTGCCCAGTAGTGCCGTATTCGTAAAAAAATCGGAAAGGTTCTTTATGTCGCCGTGTCCTTTCAAGCCTCCCTCCCCGCCAGCTTCAAGCTGAAGCCGCACAGGCAGACGGACGGCTCGCAGTTTTTCCTAATGGCCTAAACCGGGCTGAGTTCGCAGCTTCAGAAAGAAACTCCGACATGGGACCGGACCCTGAAAGGCCGGACCCTATAAGGCAAACATCTTGCAATGCGTAAACTATTTTTACATTCGTATCTGGTGGACGCGTGCTAATCAGAATTCTTACTCAAGAATCGGAGGTTTGATAAAGCGCTCAAAGACTGCGCCAGGTTGCCCTACATCTACTCCTGGCTCACGCCATGTCGACAATCCAACCCGTGCGCAGACAGCCTGCATTTGCTTGCTTAACAGAATCTGCTCGTTTCGTCTGAAATGTTCCCATACTCTATTTGAATGTCCGAACACACTGAATTAAGACTAGAAATTCTTCTGGAGACGGACTGGGTTTCAACTTACATTGTCCCCCTACAGTAAAGAAACGTATTCAGGACCAACAAGAGGTCTCCACTTGGCAACGCTTCAAGCCTGCACGCTCGATCTGTCTAAGGCACTTTACATGGCGCACGATTGAACTGCACTCCTTCACCCCCTCATCTTCAAACGTGCCGGGGATATGGACCCTGATCCGAAACCTCCATCAAAACAACCAGATGAACCTAGATAGAGAATCACACATAGGTCTATAGGCTGGAATTAGAGTTCCCTTTCACGTGAGAAGTGCGTGAGGGGTATCCCCGACCGTGGCCTCTCCGTGCAGTTGATCGATTCCATTGTCCCGCGGTCCTCCCTCTTGTCTGCAGCATTACTCCCCCCGCCCCCATACTGTCAATACTGGATCGAACAGGCTTATGAAAACACCAAGAAAGTGTACTAAGAAGATACTTCAGAAACAGCAGTATAACGGGATCTGCACAGACGAGTATGCCGCAATCCGGGCCGCAATTCATAATCTACTCATCGTGACTACTTAAACGGTCTCAATATAAAATAGAGTAAATCAGCATAGAAGCGATCTCGACAGGGTTCCAAGTTTTCCTTCAGAGGAGGTCTCGACAAAGTTTCATGTTCCTTTTAGTCCGCGGAACAGAGGGTGCACAACCAATAGGTCTCTCTGTATAAGGACAAGCTGAGCGCAATAAGGACAAACCGCCAATTTTCCCTCGCCAGGCTCCCCTTTCTAAAAACAAAGAACTTCAATGACCAAGGGAAGGAGGGGTGATGCAGCCACCTGTACGCCGTTTTGAGCTGCTTGTGCTGCGGCTGCTTCCAAGCTATAGTCATTTTCCATGCTCTGAGGTGCTCTGATATCGGATATATAATGCTCTGCCCTGAGGTCTCCACCTGTGCCCAATTCTCGTTTCAATATCTCCACTTGCCCTTGCAGCTCCTTCAATGCCTGCAACCACCGTGTGCCCCCTTCACCTTCAAACCCCCACACGACCGATTGCAGCTGGACCCAATGTTGACTCAGAAAGAAGCGTTCCCCTTGTGAGGCCATTCACCTGCCGATTCTCTGCTGCTGCTTGAAGCATGGCGGCGCTCTGATTGAGCTCGCCCTGCATCATGGCCATCGCCTCCTCTCTCGACTCCATCGACTTCCTCAGAGAGTGCGCTTCTTCCTCCAGTTCACGGTTCCTCAGCTCGACTTGCCGCAAAGCCTGCATCATCCAAGTACTCACATTGACCGATTGCATCATTATCGCAAGTGACAAGAGACAAGAGTTTCATATGTTATCCTAAGTATCGCATCCTACAGAGGTCCAAAAAGACAGTAAATAGGAACATGCTGGACTTGAGCAAAAAGTGTAGGGTCGTTGAATTTGACATTTGAGCCCAATAAAAAGCAGAAAGCACATTCTACTAATAAAGGGCAATAATTGCCACTGTAACTGGCATTGCTCTATCTTGCATTGGCCTCAGGCTCACCTGCTCTGCCCTGTGTGCCCTCAGATTGTCTTTCAGCTCCTTCCTCAGCTCCATCAGTAGCAGTTCCTTTGCCTCCAGATCCTCTTGAAGCTCTGCCTCTCTCTCACGCACTTCGTTAAGCTCCTGCGATGTTGCGGAAACATCACAGGAATTCAAAATAGAACAGAAAAAAGCTCACATCTTTCAATCCCTCCTCACTTATGTTTCCTCATTTTTTGGAAACACCAGGAAATGGAGGCTGCAATCGCAGTCCAGCAGACGAAGAATACAAGCTTTCAAGCCACAGGCACTATCCCTCAGAAGCTGCACCTGCTTGTATCGTGAAGCAACTTGCAATGCGTTTGTGCTGCTTCTTGTTTCAGTGCGGATCTCCATTAGCAGCGTATCTCTGGATTTGACCTCCTTCTCCAGGAAGGCAACTTGCCCTGTCAATTGTCCTATCCGTTTCTGGGCAATATCCAGCTCCTGCTCCCAGCTTTATCCCACAACACATCAGGCTGCAAGCTACACCGCATCGCGACATCATAATTTCCCATTATAATCACAAACCTGCTTTTCTAAAACTCCCTATAATCGAGCCACATTGATCCCATACATTACCTTGCGAGTTTGCGCAGCTGCCATAAGCATCTGCGCATTCCGAATAGTCTCCTCCTTCATGACAGCCATTGCTTGCCCTTGCTTCACCATCTCCTCCTGCAAAGAGATTCCCAGGCCCGTCATCAATCAGTGAGCAATCACTACAACACCCCTAACACAAGAGGCAGACGGACGATAGCAATAGCAGCTGCAGCAGCATGGAAAAAATATACGAAACTAATCGCCAAGTACTCACTTCCATACCTTCAGTGTAGCCAATTCAGAAGAAAGCTCCTGAATCGTCCCTTCCGCTCCCCGCAGTGCCTGTTCCCGCTGAGCAGCACTCCTCAAAGCGTCTGACGAGGCTTCAAGTTCTTGCCGAAGCTCTGCCGAACCTGACTCTGATCGCTGTTCCAGTGCTTCTATAGTTTCGCGTGCATCTGCGAGTGACTGCCCATAACATGGAACAAAGAACAAAAATGATAGATCGATGAAATGAAGGATAAAGCATCCATAACGCACACAACTTCGAAACAACAAAGCACATGAGTTGGAAAATATATGTTTGCTTTTCACTTCTGCCGTTGTTGCTTTTAAGTTTTCATAACCATGAGCTCTGCATTTGTAGCAAAAGCTAACTCATGAATTTGACTTTTCCTGTCACAAGTTTGGTGAACTGGCATGATGAAAAGGAAGAACAAAAGCTATTTCTTCCATTTGAGAGTTATCCAATCATAAAACCCTTTTGTTGATGTAATCCGCCGTTTCTAGTGACTGAATGAGAAAAGTGGACGATCCCGCACAAAAAATTGGGAACAAAGAAGTCCACGATTTTCCAAGATTAGTTCATTCTCATACTGAAGGGTTCAAAGCCCACCTTTGAAGTCATATCAAGCATTTCACGCGTCTTTGCTGCTTCCTCTCGAGTGCGCTCCATGAGCTGATCTTTCCGTGAAACCTCAGCAGCGAGTTGTTCCAAGCGTGCCTTCATTGCCTCCGCTTCTTGCCGGGCTTCGGTCAATTCCTGTCAACCGCGCGTATAGATGCCCTCTTGATTTCTCTACATTACCAGCACTGAAATAGCCAGCACGTGTATGCTTAGCTTAGCAATTGGCACAACCTTACTTCTGTTTTCGTTTAAAGGAAACATCACTTGTAAACCATCTACCGAGAAAGAAAAGTCAAAATGCAAGTTAAGATGTGAAAACATGTACACTTCAAATCCCCGCCAAGTGGGATACCTCAATGGGCTAACTAGTAGGGTCAACAGTAACTGCCCCAACGTAGGGTGCTCCTTTTGTCTTTGATGAAGCTGAAATACAGAAATACGAAAACTACTATCCTCATATGACAGACAGCCCCCCAGGCCCAAGCCTCAGGCACTTAACGCCATTGGAGGAATACCATCACCAATACATGATGGGACGACCCACCGTTTGCAGCTGAATTTGATGTTCCCGCGCACGCGCTGTGTTTTGGCTCTCCTTCGCCAACATATCACCCGTGTGCTCCAATTGCTCTTCCATTCGCAGCGTTCGATCTCTTGCAGCCACCATTGCCTGCCAGGTGAAGAGAGCAAAGATGAATAGCTGTAAAGTTCTATACATCTCTAGTACAGTGTTGAGTACTCGGGGGGTAAACCAAAGCCGCATCTTTGAAGTCAACACGCCCGGAAGGACACATCTGTTTGATCATCCTATAGGCCACATTTATCAGGAATTTCTCCCTCCTTGTCTTTGCCACTGCCATTATCCATGATAACATTAATTTCTTTCTCCCTCACCTTTGCCGCCTGCTGTAAAGCACTTGATGAAAGTGCGGCTTCTTGCTGAAGCTGTTGCAGCAAAGAGTCTCTCTGTCCCATGCCGTCCTCCAAAGCCTTCATTTGGCTGAGCAAATCGTTCTCTCTTCCTTTTGCCAAGTTCAGTTGCTGCCCCATCAAAACCCATCAAAATGTGAGGAACTACCACAACCCTTTTCACCAAACGTGACAATGGCTTACCTAGGAACGTGGCACTGACGACAGGAAGACAGGAAGACAGGAAGATAGCCCGTATAGGCATAAACACATTGCAATTAACTGTGGCCAGCATTACGTTGCTGGAAAAAAATACTTTAGGCGAAACAAAACACAAAATACATGCCTACAGCAAACAGCACCCAAAAGGTGGACTGCACGATGATTCCTTCCTTGGCCTTTTTAAAGTTCTTTCCATATTCCATCCTTGACGGAGATCCGGATACTCATCAGCTTTCCCATTCATTATCGCCTAAGTTGCATGTACTCAAGATGAAGGCAAGGAGGATCAGTTCTATGCCGTTGAAGCATTCCAGAGTCTGAAGCTTGCGTATCTTCAAGAAGATTATCGAAATCCAAATAGTTTCCGTATCACTTAAGCGCAAGGATCTACCTTCTGCAGCTCTGCCTTCTCTTCCTGCTGCACCTCCACCACTTGTCGTAAATCCTCCGCCTCCGAAGCTGCCACCTCAGCCTCCTTCAAGCGCTGGCAATATCTCCACCTCCCAACCATCCTCCAGCATCTTGTCACTATGAGAACACTGACAGGGGAATGCAAGGTAGGGCCAAGTTGCCAGGCCACGTAACATTGAAAACTGTCTAAACTGCATTCATGAGACTTACTTCATTTCCTGATAATTTGAATCACTCTAAAACAGTAAGAAATTGCAATATTGAGCAAAAGACAGTCAAAAAAAGCTATCGCAATAAGTTCCTTTCAATTTAAAGCATTTTTACTCGAGAACCCATCCAGGCAGGTGTGCCTTACAGAGAAGAGGGCAATAGCTGAGCTTCACCTGGTAGACACGCTGATAGTCGGTTTGCAGTTTCTGAAGCCGTTGTTCCCCTACTGCTCGGTCCCTTTGCAACCCCTGCACCATCACTTGAAGTTTACGGACACGCTCTTCTGCTTCACGCATTGCTTGGCCCTGGCAGCAGAGTCACAGCAGTTTCAAGAAGTCACCAAATAGTCACTGGAGAATTCCTTTTGAGTTGAAGCCAAGCCCTTACAGCGCCTAGGTGATGGTCAGGAAAAAGTGCCCTGTACCAGCTCCATGTACCAATGAGTAAATCTGGAATTATTACAAATCTGGCTTGTATACGGAATTGCGCGAATATGTGTTAGTGGACTTATGGTGAAGCGACTTGGTGGTGGTGGTCGCTAAAGGGAGGAACAGAGGGGAATGCAAAGTAGCACAGAGAGAGAGAGAGCAAGCGAGGAAGGGATAAGGGGAAAGCAAAAAACAAGACATCGTGCACCTTCCCTACACTACTCATCACTGTAGTCCTGTTGTGTCACGGGGTCGAGATGAGACCAGGTTGTAGGCGTAACTTCTGCAAATCAGTGAACATCATGTGGGTATGCCTTGTGCACACCTATCATAAATGTGATAACACTGGTGAGACACTGGTGTGACCACTGTAAACCTTGCTGAGAACCACTCCATTTGCTCTCAAAACATCACTTTAAACACAAGCTGAAACAACTGCATATGTACAATGCCGCATTCCAAGGTGATCCAGTTCTATTCGCCTGTATGCATATGAAGCTGACGAAGCAGCAAATGAACGTTACCGCTTCCGTAGATGGGCCGGCACTGAGTATGGACTCGATTTGTCGAGCTGAATTTCCAATATCCTGTGAAGCAATCCCCAACCCAATGAATTGCTTAGCTTTAGTTCAGTCTACTTTCTTATCAAATGGCCGACATTTTCAAAATCTCCATACGGGTGAAAACAACGACAGCAGCTACAAAGGCAACACCAAACATGCAAGAGAGGAAGTCCAGAATTCGCTTCAATGCAAAAGCCAAAGTTCATCCTAGTGCATCTCCACGAGCGAAGGCGACATACACGGTGAAATCAAAATGTTTCAACTTTGCCTATCTCACGCTGGTGACGGATACAACTCGAAACAGTTCAAGAAAGTAAACAGACCTAAAGCCAAAAGGGCTTCATGTATGAGGAAGCGTCACGGCTTACTTTCATTGCCAACAAAAGAAGTAGCAAGCTACAATGCACACAGGCAGAGTGTTTACGAACAATTTTTGTGAAAGAAATCAGAATAAAAGTAAACCATTTTTTGGTCAGGAGTTGAGTGAAAATCTGCCGTGTTAACAGTAAACAGTATGGAACACCTAATAGCCTATTCTAGAAGAGCTCCAATACCGAGCCAAAAAAATAGCTGATGTTAGGCATCAGAGGTTTGAAATTCCCAACAAACGATTACAGAGAGGAAAGTGAAATAAAGTAGGTACTTTCACCTAACTCCAAAAGAACAAGTGAACCCTCGTGAAGATGAATACACCAAAACTTTGTGGTCACAGTTTGCTTGGTGCTTACATTTCTTCGACTCGTGATGTCTGTTTCCAGCTGATTGACTCCTTTTGAAAGGGATGACAGCAGGCTTCTTGCTTTCTCGTAAGTGCTGCCCCACCCCTCACCCCCACCACTTGCATCGCTGTCGTCGTTGTCCTCCTCAAAAGCCTCGTCTCCATCGCCACCATCTACTGACAATCGCCTGGGAATCAATCCGGCATCCTGGTGAACAACCTGCACTGACCTGCAGCAAACAATAGCCTCATTGAATGCAGTAATAAATCACACCCACGGCGTATGACTTTTTCGATTTATGCATACGAAGTTTCTGGGCAGGCCAATACACCTTGAGCTCACTTAGTTCACCCCTCCATTCCACTCATTACTTCCAAAAGAAGGGCCGTGAACTTGGGCTATAAGTTTACCGGACAGAAAAATAAAGAAAATTTCTTTCATTTGCTGTGCGTTACTGGTATTAAAATCCACTATGACAGTACATATAGTGAGCTTACTGTCCAGGGGCGATAAAAAAATGGTTTTCACAACAACAGTATTTAGAGAAAGCGCGTCGATTCCTACATTGAACCTTTCGATGCCTGCCTATAGCGTCAGACTTTGCAGCACATAGCCACTTCAGACAAAGCCTGCGAAAAAAATAATTCTTCAAACTAACGGACAAATCTGCAGAAGGAACAGTCAAAAGCTGTTCATCATGCTTTTCATCATCCCAACCCAATCGACAAGTCACAAATAGCTTCAGTAAGGCCGAGATTAAAACTAATGGCAAAGCTTCTGACTGGCGAGTAGCCTTCTAGTTACCTTAGGACTGTTAAGGTGAAATCCTAAGGTGCCAGAAAACTTCTTGAACTTCAAACCCTCAATGGGCGAACTCAAGAGGGTGAGGGAATCCCTTAGTTCTTGAACCCTGAATGTAGAATCCGCATGAGAAAGAGGCCTAAATCTCTCACTATACAGTAAAGCAGAGCTTCATAAGCTTACTTGTCTCGAGCAGCGAATGCCACATGTCGCCCACCGCTTGTTCCTCTCCTTGCACCAGAGCAAAGCTCCAACTTTGGGCCAGCATCGACTCCAGGAAGCCTTTGACCGCAAATAGAAGTGCTCTTCAATGCCAGCCTGGCACTTATTCTCCATGTGTCAGCTCCGCCTCCATCGAGCCGCAACCCTACGAGCCCTAATCTTGCTTGCCACTTGTCAGGATGATAGAGGAACGGAGTGATTGAGTTACTGCTGCTGCAGCTGACAGCCATAGCCAAAAGTTGCCAAGAACCTTCCCTGGAAGAGGAACCTTTTCTCGACCAGGTAGACTTATCCTGCCCTCTGCGGGACAAGCTAGGGCATTTCGAGTCAACGCTTCAGAACGACCGTCCAAACCATGCTTCTTGAATACTGCGCTCACTGCAGCATCTTGCGTCCAACGAAGATACCTTCTTGCGTCCACCCCTCCAAAACGGAAGCGCCATGTTGTAACCCCTCCTTCCCAAAGAGCTCAGCTCAGGCTGGGCCTTTCACCGCCTCCTGGCGCTGGTGCCCACTCTCTCCCCACAGTCCCCAGCACCTCGCCAAGGCCCCCGTTCAGGAGCGGGCCCAGCTCCCCCCGACGCTCTCGCGGGTGCCCTCCCTCCATGGCTGCCCTGCCCTGCCCTGCCCTGCCTTCCGCGGGCCTCCCTTCCCTTCCGTGGCTGGCTGGCTCCCTGCTGTTCCGTTCGCTCGTGCGGACCACGTGACGTGACGATCTCAGAGCTTTCCTGCGCGCGACACGTGGTGCGCAGCACTTTGTCGGCAGCCAAAGGATGATTCGTTTTTCCCCTCGCTCGGCCAATCACGTCGCCGCGTCCGCTGTAAATTTGAGACAAAGAAATGCGCGGCCCCGTTGAACAGTACGGGCTTTGTTACATGGATCGGCGGCATAGAACCGTATGAACTGTGCGGGGACCCCGGAGGGACATCGTTGGTCCTCCCTCTCACTGAAACATCCGTCGCTGGGGCTCCCTCTCACTTCTTCTCAGGGAAGGGAGAAGAAGGGCAGCCCTAGGGTCCGTTTCCTTGGCGGAGTTTCTTCCCGGTTTCCTTTTGGAGCTGCGAACGCAGTCCGATTCGGGCCTTTAGCAAAAGTTGCGCGTGCGGCTCCAGCTGACAAACAAAAACCCTTTTACACTGGGCACAACAACTTCCCGTATGGCCCAACTGCTGCCACGCGATAGCAGGCGAAATCTCTCGCAGCAGTGTTCTGGTCACCACATTGAGGTGAAAAAGTAGAGATTTTCCCCATTTTGTACCAAGGCTTTCAATTGAAATCTGGGTACCGCGCGAACCTAAGCTGCTGATATACGCAAAACGCCAGAAGAATAATTTGGCCCACATGACAACGGAACCTTACAGAAATTGTTTGATCACTTCCCTCAGAGTCTAATCAATCGATTTCTTAGCCAAAGCAAGCACAGCAAGAAGCAAGTAAACAAACCTACACAGCATGTTTCACGACACATTTTTTTTTTGAATAAAAGAATTGCCTCAATGAAAACGACGAAGTAGAAACTTTCGACAGCAATACAAAAATTATGCTCATAGCTCTCTCCCCCCCCCCCCCCCCCCCCCCCCC
>CM074806.1:2055884-2091139 GCA_037447605.1 Zygnema circumcarinatum
CCCCCCCCCCCCCCCCCCCCCCCCCTTGTGGAGGCTCGTACATCTTTCGTACACGTTGACTGAACTAATTTCGATCTCCGGAACCATAGAACGCTCTTAGCTTCCCTTCCAAGTGCCACCCAAAATCTTGTTAGGCTCTCTCTTAAAAAATAAAAAAAAATGGGCTCAAACTAACGTACGATACACAAGTTTTCATCTACATTGCTGCAAAAAGGCAGGCAAGGCTGCCGGAACACACACAAGTGGAAGATCTCAGCAAAAGAATCCTGCTCTATCAAGTACACCATACAAACTACAAAATTGCAGTATTCGCATTGAAAGGGAAAAACACAAAATCGGCAGCTGCGCCCGCCCATGCTCTCACTTAATTCGAGTGAACCACACTCTCTTTAAACGTATCCGCCGCCCATCCTCAGGTCTTCCGTTGCAATGACGCCTTCCTCTACGAGCTTTTCTTCAAAACTGCGCAGCTGCCTCATAAATCCCGAGTTGGGGCACGCCTCCGGTCGAACACGCCTTACTTTGTTCAGAGCCGCCTCTAACGACAACCGCTGACTCTTCATCAAATAGCCCACCATCACCGTTACACTGCACCAAGAAAAGCAGAGCGCCTCCCCGCCAATCTTTCGTTTCATAAAGGAACACTTAAAGCCAAATTCCCACTTGATGCAACAGTCCCGTAGTGCAGTTTCTTCGTATGGTTCTCATGAAGCAAGCATGAACTTACGCCCAAAGCCGTAATACCCTGTGCCTTAGGGGTTCCAGTTCTACATCATATGCTGGGCTTTCAACGCGAGAAGAAAGCCGGAACCACTCCATCATCAGTTGGATGTGAAACCAGACTGAAGCAAGAAACTTCAAGTTCACAACTTTTACAGAAGGAAAATAAGTATAGCAAACAGACAAATTTACTTGTAAAGAAGCAGAATAGTATATATCCTTTTTGTAGTAAACATGCACATGCCCTTCTAATACTGCTGTCCCGATGGTGAGACATCAGCCAATACGAAACGCCTGGGCAAAAAGACCAAAGCTTCACCTTCTCGAACGTCCAGCAAAACAATGGATGAGAATGGCCCCTCCAGAGTTGATTGCGCCGTCTATTACCGCAAAACATTCAGCAAAATGGGCTACCAAGTCCACCCTAGGAGAGTCGAGCACTGGGAGGTCCACGAGCAACACAATGCCATGAAGTTAGAGTTGTGCGGTGAGTCCACACGGGTTTATACTGTCAAAAATCTGAACACTTAGCGAACGTTGCTTACACTACATCACATATCAGAGCAAGGCCTTATAACGTGAGCAAACAGCTTCCTTTGTGCAATCTCGTCAATCTATTGTCGAGAACAACGGAGAACAGTTTGTAAAGCACTTTCAATTATAGATGACCGGTAGAACTATTTTGTATTCACAGGCTCGACAGGGAAAAGTGAGGCAAAGCCTCGCAAGAGAAGCGCCTCGTCTGTGTACTCGGATTTCTGAGCAAGCCTTGTCAAATTCCAATCGACACAATTTGAAGAACTGACGTATTTTCCAGCTATGGTCGGGAAGGGAGTGCGATGCCATACAAGTGTCACGCTTTAGCCTTTCACGTCTGTTGTCAAAAAAGGGACAAAAGGGATCACCTTCAATGACAGTGTAATGAAAAAAGCCCGGCCATGGTGGCGGCAGGTGGTTAGCTACGGTGAGTACGTGAGTGACGCCTCTCTTCTGCAATTCCTGCCGATTGTGTGCTGCTCCCACGGAGCCTAGGAATAAGCCCTGCACCAAGTTTCAATCCCCTACCAACCAAGTTAAGAATACACAGTTCATGAGGTGCCACAGAAAAAAAAAATCGAAACTCTTCCATGCAAAATGTACTTGCCTGGTCTACATACGATGGATGGCAAATGCAGCAAAAATAAAATTCGGGTTTGTCCCTGTCACCATTTCACTCCAATGAACAAAGAAACGCAATAATGAAAAGACTGCATGTGGTACAGCATACCTTATCGACCTCAACGGGCATATGATCTGATTTCACACGTCTTGCCATCATCATGCTTCGCATAATATGCATGATTCTCTCCCTTTCCGCCTGCTCGGCCTCTGTAACCGCACCACTGATCTCCTGCACAAATCTTGGAGGCATTCCCTTCGTTCTGTCGTCATCATCGTCATCTCGACGGTTGATTTCAATTTCCTCTTCATCATCTTCCTCTCCTAGGGCCCACCCACCTTTCCTTCCACCATTGCACGCTCTGCCTATGCCGATGACCGGACTGTGACAGCCTTCTGCATGGCAACCTGCACTTGTACTTCGCCCCGTGTGTATGTTCTGACAAGAGGTACTTTTCCCATCCCTCAGTCGCTCAGCCTGACATTCGATTCCTCCTACAGCAGCGTCAGATTGTCCCCCCAGGTCGTCGCGCCAGCTGGAAGCATCAAAGTGGGCTGCCGAGGCTTCTGCACCTACAGTTTTCCGCTGAATATCTCCTGCAGCCGCATTCTCCCGTTCCTTCTCCTGTTCATTCTCACCATCCCTTTTGTCAACTTCTTGCTTTTCACCCCTGACTCCTCGTCCTGCTAACTCCCGCAATTTCCTTACAACATCTGCGAATGCCGTGCTCGTAATTTCAGTGCCTTGTGTGTGCAATTTTTCATTTTCTCCACCTTCCCTCCACGGCCTTGATCTTTGCCCATTTCCCGTAATGTGCCACATGGTTTCTGCCTTCGATGTTCTTGAAGCTTCAGTGCCTCGTCCGCGCAGTCTTTCAATTTCACTAGCTCCCCTTCCTGGCCCCGAGGTTTGTCCTATCAATGAGCTTGTCCACGTGTCGTAACCATCTACCCTTCGTCTCACTGTCGTATCACAAGCCTCCAAGCCAATACCATTTCCTAAAGCTTTTTCTGCTGTGAAACCATTTGCAGCAGCATCTCCAGAACCATTCCATTTTTCTCTATCCTGCCAAGCAGTGGGATCAAGCACCCCACTTCGCTCACATTCCCTCGCCTCTTCCAGGTCGGCATCCTCGTTTTTAGTTGGTGTTTGCGCACCATCAAGTTGGCCCTCCTCCATAGCTTGCAACTTCTGCGATAGCTGTGTGACTTACAAAGTCTTTCAATATCCCCAAGCGCCAAGAAATACCTTAACTATCCACTTCGCGTGCCCTTGCAGGTGGTGCAAGCGGATGGAATTGATACAAAAAAATTGATAATCATGTTTTTGCCTGCGACCTCCTTTCAACACCTCTCCCCCCCCTCCTCCTCTCCCTTATGCCAAAGGCATGTCGCCAACGCCAGTCTATGAAACGCCACGCCACGCCACGCCACGCCACGGAATCAGCGCATCCTTCAGCCAGCCATCTTCTCTGCTGCCAAGCCTCTGTTCTGCATGTCACTTCATGGCCTCCCCACGGAGACTGTGCGCAGCTGAACGACCCTTCCGGCAGCCTCAGTCATAGCCGTGCAGACGCCAACCTTGAAAAACTGATGGGCGGCGTGACCCCGGACTCTATCCTCTCTCCTGATGGTTACGGTATATGCCAAGACAGAGTTCTATGCAAGAGGGGAAGGGGGGATGCAAGCAGCGAAGGGATGCACGCAAGGGAGGGGAAAGAGAACAGACGCGGCATTGAGGTTCTAGTTACCAGTTCCTCATGCTGATCTTGTCAATGTACATTTGATGGCCTTGCCATCGTGAGTTCAAACAAACATCTTTTACCTTCTGAAGGGAAGAGAAGGCATGAGTGGGCGTCGACCTCACAGTGGGCGATGCCCAGGAATGGGCCCATGGCCATGCCAGTCATGGTAGCATGCCCATGCTTCTCTGTTCTCATGTCCCATCAAACTGTACGGTAAGGCACTGCTGTACTGTACTGTACTGTTACAGTACAGTACTGTAAATGTGTGGGGCATGGCATGAGGGTACGGTATGGTCGACGGATGGCATGCCTTCGTCAGGCCTGCCATGCGCACAGTACGGTCCGGTGTTCGATATTGTACGGTATTCGATATTTAACCCGCGGGTGTGCAACATTTAGGGTTTGGCCTTGACTTACGCCGGAGGCGGCTTACTCTTTAGCTTTCGGAGGGCGCTGTTTAGGGTGAGCGGCATGGCGGACCTCGGCATTGATCTGGAGAGGCCAGCAACCGCAGATGTTGATGATGAGGCTGAGCGGGAGGAAGATATTGAGGATTTGGATACACAAGAAAAGGAGAGGCCCCAGGAGCATCTGAAAGACGCCGCTCCTGAAGTTGATGGAGCCGAGAAGGAGGCGGTCGAGGATCACGGAATGGAGACTGAAGGCCAAAAAGAGAACGGAAGTTCAATCAAAGAAGTAACAGATGCAAAGATTGAGGATGCAATAGTTGTTGGTGAGAAGGAGAAAGCCCATGGCGGTGGACACGAAGATGGCGATGGGAAGCAAGAGCAGCGAGAGGGCAAGAAGAGAGAGGAAAGAAGGAAGGATAAGGAGCCCGAGGACAGGCGTAAATATGATAAGGGTGGAGAGGAACGTCGCCGAGCTGACAGAGAGGAAGGGGACGGGAGGCGCAGCGACCGCGGTGTTAGAGAGAGAGATCGTGACAGATACGAGGAGAGGAGTGGGAAAAGGGGAGATGCAGACGATGATGTGCCACCTGGAGATCCGGAAGAGCTGGATGAACGGGATCGGCGGAAGGATGATCGTTCACCCCCTCGCAAGGAATACCGGGATCGTTCACGGAGCCCTGCGTATAGGGATAGACGCTCATTCTCCCCAAGGTAGGTAATGAACTTGTCATGGTGTGTAGGTATTGCAATTTAATGATAACGTGCATGCTGAGTAGAAATAAATTTGCGCACGGAAGAAGGAGAAGAAGAAGACGAAGAATAAGAAGAGATTAACATTTTTCATGCTTAGAAGGTGGTCGCTGGTGACTTCGTTTGCCAAGCTGAGGAATCCTTTAGTATTAACAGAGAAACTGACTCGTTTCTGCAGCAGTTGCAAAAACGAGCAACCCCGTGATGTAGTTTAGTGATATGCAGACTGCTGTCGGTGGCCCACTGGATTTACCAGTGGGCCCATTGGATATACCAGTATTTCTGAAGCATAATTTCAGGAGGGCACGCATATACAGATATTAAGAATTATTTTTGAAGATAATTTTCACGTGATGCCAGCAGATTGTTAGATGTTTGACTTATTTTCAAGTTTATGCATTATTTGCCTGCAGACGTGACGACCGTTATGACCGCAGTGATAGACACGATCGACATGACCGGAGGCGGTCTCCACCTCGAGATCGTTACAGGTCTCCTCCTCGTCGAGATCACGGCGCTCGTGGTCGGAAATGGTCACCTCCTCGCAATCGTCACAATGGAGTGGGCCGACCAGGGAACAACCTCTTCATTGCGGGGTTCAATTTTATAACTACGGAGAAGGATCTGGAACGAAAGTTTAGTCGTTATGGCCGCGTCTTGGATGTCCGCATCGTTCGGGATGCAAGGTAATGTCTTGCAGTATCACCGACACGGCGCTTTTCTATTGCATGAACTTGAAGAAAGCTTTGAATTTCGTCTAGCAAGGTGTTGCGTCATGGGGCAAACTGTATGGCTTCCTCCACAGTGGAAGTCATTTGTGTACTTTTTTCCTCGGAATCTTGGCTACCTCACGTATTGACCGAGCCCCGATAGAAACATCACAGAGTTATGATGCGCAAGCAAGAGAGAGAGAGAGAGAGAGAGAGAGAGAGAGAGAGTGAGAGCGAGAGAGAGAGAGTCACCATTTAACAACGGAATGTTGCTGTGAGGAACGTATAGAGCAGAAGAACGGGTTCTTCTTGAGGATGTGTGTTTTCATCCAATTGTACTCCTCCAGGGGCGGCAGTTAGCACCTTTCTTTTGGAGCCTAAGAAGATAATTCTGCTGAATTCTACATCGGAGTCCGAATTTCTTTCATGAGGTTGCTTATGGCGACCTTACAATGTTTAGCGAGTCCAAAGCAACTGAAGTATTATGTATGGAAGGTGTCACTTAGCAAGTGAGGCCTTCAAGCCATCAGGTACGGCAGCCCCTGATAGCTTGATTGTGGGCCTATCTGCTGCCTCAGGAGTGGGGAGTCTCGCGGTTTTGGCTTCCTCACCATGGAGCATGACGAGGACGCTGATGATGCAATTCGGGCTCTTGATCAGACGGAGTGGCATGGTCGGACCGTGCTAGTTGAAAAGGCCAAGACTGACAGACGGCCGTAGTTTCTTAGCAAGAACTTCATAGGTGACATGTCCGTAGCCACTCTTTGAGCGGCATTAATCAGCCTCAGAAAGGTTGTTGTCGACTTTTTGTGTTGTCTAAAAAGTTCTTTATGGATTATCCTCAATACGCGCCATTCAGTCATGACATGGCACTTTTAGGTTAGATACGTGAAATGGTTGTCATTCGGATACGCAGGAGAGGATCTTGTCGTATCTGAGAATTGTTATACGGACACTGCACGGTAATTGTTGAAATGCAATTTAGGAAAAGGACTCATATGTTGATTGTGCTGACAGATAATCTATGGGAGATGTTGGTGGATGCAGGACAAGGGAGTCGCGCGGTTTTGGGTTTGTGGCGATGGACACGGATGCAGAAGCCGATGATGCCATAGACGCCTTGGACCAGACTGAATGGCATGGGCGGGTTGTCCTGGTGGAGAAAGCCAGAACAGGGGGTAGAACATAAGCTGGAGATAGCAAAAGTTTTGTGTGATTTGGTCTCTCTGTCTGCACGACATTTTGGCATTTTCTCACTCAGTCGTAAACACTGGAATATGGGCAGGAGAATTATGTTGGACCACTTGCTGGAGGATGGCATTCCTTTCGATAAATAGTTGGTCCTGTCAGCTGAACCTGTGTTATTGCAAATTGGAGAAGGTGTGATCCAGGGGGAGGCAGGGAATGTCGTGGCAGGATAGCAAGGCGCCACGATTCAGCGCCACATGGCGTACTGACCACATCAGCTGCGCAGTATAGGAGCGCTGCCTTTGTTCCTTTCCTCGACACTCGATACTGGCTTGTGTGGAGATGTTGGATTTAAAGCCTTCTTTCAACACCTGCCTTCTGATAGGCAAGTGCAGGTCATGGCAGCTTTTGTAAGCGGGGTTCAGACTGTTCCTAGTAGGTAATCTTTCAACATAGTGATTGGTCTTGCATATTGTTTCAACTCAGCCAGGGTGTTTTTTTCTGCACGTATGGAATGTCTATCAAACGATCAGGAGAGGCTAAACCTGTGTCTCGCTGGTATGTGTCTTGATTTGATTGACAGCATTTT
This sequence comes from Zygnema circumcarinatum, assembly GCA_037447605.1. NCBI lineage: Eukaryota > Viridiplantae > Streptophyta > Zygnematophyceae > Zygnematales > Zygnemataceae > Zygnema > Zygnema circumcarinatum. Next base: position 2,063,155 of record CM074806.1, read on the forward strand.
TGGCATTCAATGCAGATAACGTTGAGGCAGCAATTTGCTGATGTCAATATGGGTCGCAGTGATTCTTGGGATAAGCCACAGGGTCTGTACATTGGACTTCTTTCTATGGGGCAAAGAGACCAAACTGGTTGGTGCACTTTTCTGTTCAGGTCTAAAGAACCATGTACCTTGAGAAATGTGCTCCTTTAGAACGTTCCAAGTGAAAGGGCTGGAGAATCTGTGCCTGCCAACGTTGGATTTGTTCCAGTTCCCTTTGCCTGTTCCATTCCGAAGTACGGACCTGTACGATGCAGTTCCAGTCGGGCTGAGCCTACGGAACCCGTTCGGAATCATGTACCTGTCATCCTCAAACTCACGTGTCATTCTGCAACAGGAAAGCACACCTCCCAAAATCATGTTGCTGCCCTTTGCAGGACGGTCTCCATACCGTCCTGTTCTGACTCCTTGTGCAGAGCCATTGCAGAAAGCCAGTCACTTGGTCTGTGAGCCATGCCTGGGTCGGTTTTGCAAAGAATGAGGGTTACCTATGCAAGGGCGGCTGTCTGTTTTCTTGAGAGTGGTGAAGAATGCGATCCTGTTCATACCCATTTGTTTGTCTACGAAACCGGGCTCTTGTTTTAGACCTTGTCATTTCAAAGATTAGCCTGATGACCTGAGCAGAGGTCTTTTTTGTTTGTCCTATTGAGAGGAACACCTGCAAATGGAGTACTAAACTGGAGTCTCGAAATCATGATTGTCTTGTCTTAGAAATTGGAAGGACTGGTCTTCTGAAACTGCAGAGGTACTTATGGGAAGAAGACGAACGTAGCACCGCCTTTCATAGAGCATGGCATATGTCTCATATATCAATGGAGGTCTGCACGGAGTGTTCGTTGCAGTTCACTTGTTCTTGAATGCGTTCAGGCTGCACCGAGAGTGAGTCCTGGGCTCTGTTCAGATATTTTTAAAATAGCCTGCAAATCTTTACTGTCGAGCGAAGGGGAATTTTCAAGTGTCGCGCAGGGTCTACTTTTCTGTAGCACAAAAGAATAGGTATTTTTAACAAAAAATAGGGCTTGGTCTCTCACGTTCCTTAAGCATGTCCCCTCCTTGCTCAAGCCCCATCTATTGTCTTGCTGTTGTTCGGGCTGGTCGAGCTATCGAAGCTCTCACGTTGAACGAAGGTGATCATTTCCTTTGCCGGAAAATAGGAGACTTCATTAAACATTAAGGTTCTCGATCCATGTAAGGCAGTAGCTGTGCAAAAGACTGAATTATCGGCCATGATGCAGGGCAGGGTGGTTTGCAGCTTACGAACCCCTCACATCTTTGTTGGTTCTGAGTTGTAAATATATTGTCAATGTCGACATTTTTGAGGTGCAGAGCAGGTTCACTCAGTGATGCTGAGTCAAGTCCACTCCTATTGCAACTGTTAATCTCTTTGCTGTTTGAGGTGATACGAATCTTCTATTGTTGTAGGTAAAGTTGCAACTGCAGAAAAGCTTGATTTAATCTACTCCACTTACACTGTCGCATACCACGTAACAAGGGTTGGAATAGTTTTGATATTAGGAGAACAATGCCTTGGGCAGGTTGCCAACTGCATGACACCTGGCATCAGTTATGTGTGCGAAGTCTAGTGTTTCGGTGGTGTATGGTATCGTCTCACTTTTACCTTCTCTCTGGAAGATAATGCTGTGGTTTTCTGGAAATGTCTTGAAAAAAAGTTTAATGGTTCATAATGCCTTGATGAGCTGTAGTTAAACATTCTTGCAATCGGAGGGGAGGCTGATTTACTTTCATCCCTCGCAAGTTTTTAAACCTCGTGAAATAATGTTTTTGAACATATCGTTCAAACACAGCCCTCTGCTGTGTGGAGCCGCTGGCTTGCAAGCGATCATCTGATTCTGACGGAAGGGGTCAAATGTCCATTTCCATTTCCTTCACATCCATTTCCTCGTCATTTCCTTCACGCTCCCGCGCGCTACGTTTGTCACGGACCGTCTGATGGCCTTCCGCCCCTCCCTCTGCGCCCACGTGGCCCACATCGGCGACCTCCGTGGGCTGCTTCAAGAGCCGTGTCCTTGACTCGGGCTTCCAAGCAGAGTTCCACTCATAGCTCTCCTCTTTCGTCTTTGGGTCCCGTTCGAGCGGTTTGGTTTCTCGTGGTTCCCCATGCTGGCTTTGCCTAGTCCCGTACATTCGATGGCGCATACAGTACGCCCGTCCCCCTGCCTGTGCGGGCCCCACACGCCACCGCGAGGACCTTCGCGGAAGAAACGCGCGCCCCCGCCGATCCGCCCTCCCACGTGCGTTTCCGTACGGTCTTTGTCGTGCTCCGCACTCCGCCCCCCCGCCGCGAACCGCGCCAGAAGCGGACCGCCCCCGCGGCGGCGCGCCGACACGAGCGCGCTACCACGTCAGCGGTCCCACGTGGGTTTTCCCCCCCGCCCCCCCCATCCAAATCTTCCCTCGCGCGGCCCCGCCACGCGTCGCGCGCGTCCTCGCCAGTCGTGCCAGCGCAGGTCCACGCGCGCCTCGCTGGCCGCCGCGTGCGCGATCCGAAGCCAACGGCCGCCGCCCGCCGCACGTGCCACCCGCGCGGATTCAAGTCCTCGCCAATGAAGGGCCGACGGCTGGAGGGGGCGGCCCGCTCCATCCAACGGGGGCGCGCCACGAGGCTCTGGCGGGGCGTGGCGGCGCGGACGAGGTAACCGTGACCGTGACCGTAACCGCGCGGCGGGCGGGCCCGTTCGGCCGACGGCGAGCTTTATCCCGACGCCGCCCCTCCTTGTTTTCGGAACACTCGTGGACGGCCACGATTCGAGGATTTTATCAATCGACGGCAGGTGTTGCCTCCACGCGGGCGCTTGTCCCTTTGCGTTCGAAGGTACGGCCGTCGGGACCGGCACGACGAGGATGCAATCCAAAAATCCGTACGGCTTCCACGTGGACCAGTGTCCGCGCGCGTCCCCGGAGGGATACCGTTCGACGGAGAGCAAGAGGGGGGCGTCCCCTGCGGAGCGAGATGAAAAGGCGGCTCGGCTCCAGAGAGCGGTCTGCAGACTCGAGCCAGTTGTGCTGCTGCTTGCGCGCTCGTACAGGATTTCTGACGGCCGACTCGAGGAAGCAGACTGCAGCAGGGGGATAAGAAGCACACGGAAGGCGGCGCTGGCACATATTGTTGAATAGGGAGAGAGCGACACGAGGGGACAGAGACAAGAGCCTGCTGGATAGGGCCGGCTGGAGGAGTAGGTACGGAGAGAGAGGTGCCGAGGAGCGTGTTGTAGAGGGGGGCGGAGAGGCTCTGCAGGACAACGAGCTGTTGTTTTTGAAGCCAGCTCTGGGAGGGCCGGAGAAGGACAGACTCTGAGATGGAACCTATTCTGCCATCAGACCCTCGGACTGTCCTCATTGCAGTGGATGGTAGTGAAGGTGGGTGACATCATTGGAAGATTTGTTTAAGGGCAGAGATAAATTTTCCTTGCGTTAACTGATTGTGGGATAACCCATTCTAAGAGAGCAGCCTCCCGAGGGCAGGTCTACTTCTGATTTTGCACCGGCTTTTATTTAGTTCTTCTCTGTAAAATTGTCTTGTTGTCCGTGCTTGCTGATTCTGGTGAAGTAATTTCGATTTCTGGCATCGAAACTGATGCTTTTCTTCCATTGCTTGCTTGTCATATGCAGGGTCCGACGTTGCCTTTGACTGGGCTTTAGCGAACTACTGCAAGCCCAAGGACATGGTGCAGTTGCTCCATGTGAGGCGGCCACTCGATGGTGAGCTCATGGGGCTGTTTTTTTTTTTTTCATGTGTGATTACTTTCCAGGTTCACCAGTCACTCGATGTGCGGACCCTTTCTCATCGACCTTTCAGTAGTCGTGGCTTTTCCATAAGTGGCCATATCAGTAACCCCAAAGACATTATTCCTTAGCATATTTTAGTCCAGTGCTGCACTTTTCAAAATCTTTTCCTTGTAGCAATTGTTTCAAGGGAAAGAGTCTGTTGTTTCCCCCGGCTTAGCAGCACCTTTTCATGGAAAATACCAAATCAAGCTGTCTGAAGGTGTGCTTTGAAACAGAAACTGCCAGCCGCTGAAATTGCGGTAAGAGTTCTTAGTTCTACATTGTGTCAGACATATAGGAGCATAGTGTGAGGTTGGAACTCTGTCGGCTTGCAGTTTCTGATCGTTCTTGGAGTCTTTTCTTCGATGACGAGCTCCCACTCCCTTATTTCAGAGGTGAGGCTTTTTTCCCCTGCATCTGCACTGTTTCAGAACGAAGCAGTGCTGGAACTAGTCGCAATATCTGACAGTGTGCAATTGTGATGATGTGTAGACCTTGTGCGGTGGAAGTTGCCAAGTGAAGCTGTGTCCAAAATGGAGTTCCAGGCAGACATTGCCTGCAGAGGGATAATTAACGGGCACATGAAGAAGTGTGCTGACGCAAATGTAAGGTGCCTCCGTTACTGAGTGAGGCTTGATAATGCGTGTGCAGTTGCAGTGCCGTTCTCTTGCCAACGGTGAACTTATCATGGTGGGCACCATGTTTGCATGCGGAAGTATTCAGTCTCGTAGCATGCTCACAATTTCTTTTGTGGCGTCCCATTCCATCTTCAGTTGAATTGTGGATGGAAGATTGCTGAAGGAGACGAGAGGGAGGAAATCTGCAAAGAAGTATTAAGGGTTTGTGCAGATGTGCTCATCGTTGGCAGCCGGGGACTCAATGTCGTAAAGAGGTACCCTTTAAACCTTACTCTTGAATCCTCACGTTTGTTTTCCTGCTTTTGTTACATTTAAGTTTATGGTTTGGGTTTTTTGTCATTGTCTTTCAGGGTTTGTCTCCTTCTCTAAACTTTCCTTGTGTTCATATGTTTCAGGGCTCTCCTTGGCTCGATCAGCGAATACTGTGCTCATCACTGGTGAGTGACACATCAACTCCAGTTGTTACTTCTCTTTCGTTTGAATGTGTGCAAGTCTCTCTTTGGAGTTTTCAAACGGGCCATTAGTGTTCAATAGTTTTTTGAGCTTATCTGGACGTGCCACTTATTCTTCTGTCTGTGTCCGTTTGCCATGCAGTGCGTGCCCTGTGATCATTGTGCGAGCAAAGGACGCGGCAGCAAAGGCGGGCAAATTCGTTTGCGATGACAGGTTAATGACTGCAAATTAAGCCAACCTTGGAGCGGTTTCGGGGTAGTAGGGGTTTTTTAGGCGCATGCACAAAGGGGATAGTAGTACTAGTTGTTCAATCTAACCAAGCACTATCTCATGAAGTCAATCATAGCAATTTCAGCCGATCATGTACAGGATAGAGATAAGGAGGTTTTCAGTACTTTCTGCTCTGAGCATGAATCACGAATTCAGACACCTGAAGGGCGGAATGAAGAATTTCATAGACCTAGTGCTAGATACAGTAGGAGCAGCTCCCTCTCGGTTTTTTCTGTAGAATAAGCCTTCCATTTAGAGAGAGGAGAGCCGTATATACAGCAAGAGGCGGTATGCGGGGGAGAAATGTGAAGTTGCGGAGTACTGGAATCGCCTCCTGCTCGGGGTCTCATCATTTAGAATGCTTCTGGAGTAGCGAAGCTGAAATAATGGCCGTCATGACGGCAATCTCTGGCCGCCCTTCGCAGCTTTCGTCCCCGACGTGTGCTTCTAGGGAGGGAGCAGGCACGAAGAGCTCAGCTGCTCGCAGGCCATGCGAGGGACATGTTTCGCTCATGCTGTGACTCAATACATCACTCCAAGAGGGACTCTTGCAGTCTGAGAGCACCTCCAACGTTGTTGGCTGATGATCGTTTCTTGTGGGGAAGGAGTGTTGGGCTGGCGGGAGTGAATGCATTCCTTTCGTACTGTGGCGAGGCGTGGCATGGCAGGTTTATCCTGCTGTTGTAGATATGTATCGCTCCAATCCCGAGGGGCTTTTGTTGTAATGGCATCTTTCTGCTGTTGAGAATTCGTGACCGGGGTGTTGTCGTGGATGGGAGGCGCACATGCGGGAAGTCGAACCCTGCCATGGTGTGCAGAGCAGCTAGAGACGCTGGGCAGCCAGCGCTATTAAGACGTTCGCAGGAAGAAGCTATCGCTGTAGCTTCTTTGCGGATGACCATCATGCCGTGTCCTTCTGCGGTGGAATTGACGCTCTCGCTGGGATCCTTCCTGACCTCCTGTTCTATCTGCAGCTTCTCGTCGCTCGCCTTCTCGCTGTGACAACTTGTTTGCTTTTATGTTCGATGCACGTATAGAATGCAAAATCTTCGACGCCGTTGATGGAAACGAAACTAGCAGCAAGCTATATTAAACTCCTGCGCGTATTCCGACCTGTTTGGAAGATAAATGATGAGGGGGAGTGCAGCTATGGCCTCAGATATGCCTGCAAAAAAGATTTCGTCGCACCCTCTGCGTTCCTTCAAGAACATTCGTTTCTGAACGATCTGTCTACTCATCTCCAGGACTCGTCTATCTGAAGGAGTTTCTGATGTTGATGGTTTTCAACGTGAAAGTTTACTGCGTCGTAGCATTGCATCCGAGAGTACAGGAATGTGAGAGAAAGAGGAACAACCATTGAAGGTAGCATCTAACTGGACACCGTTCTTTCATATCCTTTCAAAAAAATCCCTATACACTGGTACAGTACGTGCGGGACAAGCGCTGCCAACATGCACTGTTGGCCAATCTCTTGAAACCAGCAGCGATTTGTTTTTGCTTTTTTTTTCTACTAAAGTAGCAACAAGAAGTTACTGTACACGTTTCTCAAACTATTTGTAGGAATCCACTGCAGTGCGACCTGCAGTGGTTCACTCTCCTTCCTCAAAGGCCTCTCTACAGATCGCCTGAAAGCGCCAAAGCATTTTGAACCCCACGCGCTGAACTGCAGGCGAGGAGGTTCGGCCGTCTCCCTCCCAAACCCTCCCCCGCATCCTCCGCGCTCTACCAGTCGCCCAGGCGCAGCCTCCAGCGCAGGCGGCTGCTCTTCCCGCCCTTGGCCTGCGCAGCCTCTTGGCCGTCCCCGCGGCCGCCCGGCAGCTGCTCGATTAGGGCGTCGGGCCGCGCGTCCTGGCTCAGGTGCCGGAAAGTCTCGATGCTCTTCTTGGAGCGTCGGATGACCTCCTCGCCCACGAGGTAGCGCATGTAGGAGTCGAACACGACCCTGCGGCCATGGCCGACCTCGTCCTTCATGGCCGCCGCCCAGTCCGAGGTGGGCGACCAGAGGTGCTGGAAGTCGTTCAGAGTGCGCACGTCATAGTGAGGCCTGCACAGTTCACTGCAGCAGCTCAGTGCCTCTCCTCCTGAAGGCATAATGTTGCAGGGGGCTTCCCGTCCCCTTCACTGGCTTGCTTCTCAGGCTTCAGTAGACCTTTATCATACACTCGAAGGGAAGCAACAATGGAGCAAGCGCAGGGTGAAGAGGGGGGGAAAAGGAACAACAAAAAGAGTGTCTCCGCTCCGCTCCGAGTGATTGTTCAGAGGAGCGGGGCAAACACCTTTGCCCTCTCCAGCTCCAACACCTTTCATTTTTATTGTTACATCCCTATCCTTTTCTATTGCCGCGACTGCATTCCTCTCAGGGACAGTCCATATTAGTCAGTTTCTCATGACACTGCCGCACCACAGAGTCGGCTGCATCACGAGAAGTGTTAAGCAAGTATGCTGTCTCAGTCCGCTTTAGCAGATGAATTCCACTTTTCTATCGTTCCTGTACCTGAGGGGGCCGAAGAAGCGGGTTGCCGTTACGTCGGTGGTGAGGAAGACTCTGCGTCCCGTCTTGATGCTCTTCTTCATGACGGCCAGAACAGCCTCCGGCTGCGTGTCCTCGTCAAGACGAGGCCACTGCTCATCCCCAATCCGTCCACGCAGCACTTCCACCGAGTCGAAGTCGTCTCCCATCTCCTTCGCAATAATGTCCGCCATTCGCTTCAGTGCAGGATGCAACTGCAGCGCTTTCTGGGCAAGCTTCAAAGACTGCAGCAGACAAACAAAATGCAAGTTTAATATGCGCTGCAGAGCTCCACTTTTACCACCATTCCCTAACAGGACACCGTGCTTTTGCTTTCAACATCCCCAGTCGGCATCGGCAATTCATCTCCTCACACAAACAAAATTTGCGAAGAGGAGCATTCAAATTGCGGTTTGCAAGCTGCTGAATAGACCGCTCTCCCATGCATGTAAGTGTTTTCGCACCTTGTCGTGACTGCACACCGCCGACCATGTCTTGGGTTCGCCCTGCAAAATATTTCTGCGAACAATGGGATGCTGCTGGTGTTGGATGCCGCGGCTGTTCTCAAACTCGTGCACGTCCATGATGGGCTCCGCGTTCTCGCGGTGCTCGAGGTTGTGCAACTCCAGCTCGTTCCAAAATTCTTCGGCCTCCATGATCTTTCCTCCAAGCTGCACAGATTGGAGATACGCATACATTGTGCACATTACAACTCGGTTGTGAGCTGAGGTCCTGATGGAGAAAGGAGCCGGCAAGGAAGAACTTATTAACGGGTTTACAGAGGAAACTTATGTCTGTGTTGAGGTCACGGAGCTGTTGAATTCACCAACAGTTCACACTTAGAGAACAAACATGCTCTTTTTTTCCTACTAAACTCACCGCCTGTTTCAACGCGTCTATATCATAGTAGAGTCGGAACTCGTGCAAAGATCGGTGCGTCTGTCCCGCTGTTGAATTTGCCTCCACGCAGAAGTAGGATTCCATGATCCACGTGCGCTTCAGTTCAATCGCTTCTCCAACAGCGCAAAGGAACGCATCCTGCTCCAAAGAAGATCCGGCTCGCAGGGACCACTTAGACCCTTCCCTTTCACCAAAGAACTATGCAGGAATGCCCAAATTCCCACAGTAAAGTACACAGCCACGGGATCATATACACTATCGGATAGTCAACGGCTTGATGCAGTTTGGAGTGGGGATAAGGGAGGGAGAGTCGGAGAGAGCAGCGCGGTGTTCTTACCTGCCACTGTTCAACTGTGGGCAGACAGAGCTCAGGCAGAGCAGGAGAGTAGATCAGCACCTCCCTCCCATTCAAGAAGACGGCTTTCGCGGGATCCACTCGAGCTTTAAATCCACTTTCGGCGGGTGACCGCACTTCCGGGCTCGTCGAAAGATTCAGATCCACATTTTCTGCGTTCATTTCCTTTTCCAAAGGCTTCTCCGGATTGAGACGAGAGTCAACGATGCCCTTTCTCCCTCCAAGGAACTTCTCTCCACTCTTCTTCCCAGCCATAGCTGAAGTTGACCGAGGTTCCACTTGCATGAGTCTGCGTCCCCCCCGAGATTCGCCTGCGATCCCAATGTTGAAGCTTGAGGCAGAATTCGACCTCTCGAGGATTGGGGAGCTTTCTGAGCTCAACAGGGAGTCTCTCTGCAGAATGAGAAGTATGCCACACGCGATAAGCGCTTCAGCTCTCTTGCAGGAATGGAAGGAAAGAGGAGGAGAACTGGAAAGGGAGGAAGAGGATGGACTAAGGAGAAGGAGAGCAAAGTATGCGTCGAATGTTGGCAAATGATATGCCTTTTCTCTATTTAAAATTTAGTTACTGTACTCTTTGATTTTCACTAGACGTAATTTACACGATTTAAATATCAAGAAGGAGTCTGCGATGCTATGGCATGGCTTTCATTTGTTCCACGGCCAATTCTTACTCTCAGCATTCGAAAACATGCAGGTAGCCCGAACGGCTGTGGAACTGCTGTTCTCTGACAGAAACCGCTTCACTTGGGGAACGGACGACTCAACAATTTTGAGTGGCAAATAAAAATAAATAACACTGGAACGAAGCAATAAGTTTGGCTCTAAGACGAAGTCTTATTGTATAACCTATGAGGCCTGTACACGCCATCATACGTAAGAGTAAGGGCTCCATCTGTCTGTTTCACAGATTGCCATGAAGCTACACCTAACAATGCAGCACATGAGCTTCGACAAATACAGAACGTTCAGTGAATCCCTATGGAATTCACCCTAGACAATGCCATTTCAGCTTGGAGCCTGGCCATTCCCTTGACATTTTCAAATTGCGTACAGAAACGAACAGCTAGATTTCGGAAGATGATTTCTCACCACGCCAAGGCAGCCGACAATGACGAGGAGCGCCACGCAGCACGCGGACATGAGGCGAGCGGTGTTGAAGACGCCTTTTCCCGCCGTGCGGAACACTCCCATTGAGTTGCGGGGTCGGCTGTGGGAGCCGCCGTGCGAGGCGCGGAACGAGTTGGAGCGGCTGCTCGCCCTTTCGTCACCAGCAAAGACGCTCTGCAGAAGAGCGCGGCCACTGAAGGAGCTCACCGGCGTGGGAGGCTGGGGCTCTACAATTCCCTTCTCAAAATCATGTGTATACTCCCACAGCTCATTGCTGCGTCCGCTGGAGAGCGTCCTCCTCAGCCCTGAACTGGCATCCGCCTTAAACCAGGAATCCCCGCTGTTAAAGGAGGAGCTCCGCTGCGCCGAGACCATGTTGGGCGGTGTAGCTGAGGAATCTCGAGAGTGAGGATTGCAGTAGCGGAGAGCAAGAGAGAGAGTGAGAGAGTGAGAGAGAGATGGAGGGCGGGAACCGCGTCTCCTGCTGCCCTGCGCGGGGCGGCCTTTAGCCCGGCCCCAGCGCGGCCATAATGCGCGCCCCCCCGCCGCTCGGCCGCTCCGAGGCCCGTCCGTACGCGGCCCATGCCTCCCATTGGCGCACGCCTGCTCGCGCGCACGGAGCTGGCCACGTGGCGTGCGGCGGTTGGCGGGTGTGAGCGGCCCGTGTGAACGCGGCGGAGGGCGCCCCCAGTCGGCGTTTCGCATCGCGCCCGCTCGCGGACCGCGCGCGTGCGAACGGTTCGGGCACGCCCGCCCGCCCGCCCGCCCGCCCGCCCGCCAACACGCTCACACGGCTGCCCCCACATTGCCCGACGGCGCCTTGGCTGGCAGCCAAGAGGACAGTTCATGGCATCGCCATCGCGAGGTCAATGCCGCATCATTCCTCACAAGCCCCTTCACCGTTTCATTACAGAGTTACCTGAGCGCGCCATTGAGCGCGTCTGAGCCAGGCACTCGCACCTCCCATAGCAACGCGGAGCTTGCGCCTTGCGCTGCATGACTGGATGTAAGGCCCCACCGGCTAACAAGGGTTCAAAACTGGGGTCCCGCACCTATTTTGGACATCTCGGCACGCACTATGTCGCACACTTTCTCTCAAATATGAAAGCCGTCGAAGGACTTTAGTGTATAATGGATAGCTTGTATACCCGTCACCGGTGACCACCTACATAGCCCACCCGATTTCCATTGAAGTGAGGGATGAAGAATGGGTCAAGTTAGAATAGAGCATGCCGACGGGTTAAGCCGCGCTTAGGTTTCCGCATTCCCTCGAGCACACTCAGCAGAAAATGGCGTCAAGGGGAAACCGCAAGGCCTTTGCTAGACATAGTCAGGATCGAAGTTTGACGAATTTGATGAACGCGCTATCGACACCAGATACGGACTTGTAGTGGAAAAAAAAACTCTGTTCTCAATCTGCGGAGCCGTTATGTGAAAATAGACATGGCATTTCGGGCTCAAAACTGCCAGTGAGAGCCATCAACAATTGCAACTACGGGTTGTCGACATTGCAGAGATAATTAGTATTTTCTACGTGGGCGTATCCACTCATAGTCACGGATCAATGCCCGACCGCAAAAAGTGTCATAATATTTTTGGGCTCTACGTTTTGGTCCTTCATTCGTTTTTCTGTGTCCGGTTGGTTCCTCGTAGATCTTGACGCTCGCTCGCTGATTTTTGTCCCTCCCCTATTGGCGACCTTAGCGGCTGCTTCTAGTGCCATGTTGTTGAGCCTAGAAGTAGATTTCCGTTTACAGGCTTTTTCCTTTTGTCCGTAGGTCCGTTCTGACCAATTTCTTTGGTTCCCCATGTTGATTCTGTCCATGTACATTTGATGGCCCCCCCATGCGTGAGATCAACGCCATTCTTCTCTCCCCGCACCTTTCACGGATGGCATCATCATCATCATCACGAGGTCACTGGCCGCCAATTCACTCGTACAGTATTTGAAATTCCAAAGGCGTGTTGGAGAAACGTCGGCCGTACAGTTTCGTACACCTGCGAGTGCACATGCGACCTCCTTTCGCACGTGCGGGCCGCCTGCACCCCCCCCGGCCCTGCGGCTGCCCGCCCTCCTCCCTCCGGCGGCCCGGCCCCGTCCGGAGCCAGCGCGGCGCTGCCAGGGAGATGGAGAGGGAGAGGGAACAGGGCGCTGCCCCCCCCCCTCCCCCGGTGCCCCCTCACAGGCATCTCTCCGCATCTCATCTCTCTCGCCCCCTCTCCGCTACGCATTGAGGGTAGCGCTCCATGTGCAGGGCTTTCATTTTGCGTGTTTATCTTAGTTCCTTGTGCTTGGCTTTCATGCTAGAAAGCAGCTGATCAGCAAGAAGACCTTGTAGGCAATTCGTATTGCTGGAGGATTGTCTTAGGGTAAAGCTCATCTTCTTACGGCAATCTTGATGATTGCGGTTTGTAGGATTTCCTCCGACACTAAACTTTGCTGGATAAGGTATACAAGGAACAGGGACAGTTTCACTCGCCGCTGATTTGGTCGATTCAATTTCGTTTACATTTGGATTAGCGATTGTCGAATAAGTCTGTGTATCCATCTCTGTTTCCTGCCAGACAATTTGATGCTAGCGACTGCCATCAAATTGGGAAGTAAAGTAAAGGAAGGCTTTGTAGATATTCATCGCGTGTAATCCAAGTTGAAGCTATCCTAATGGTTGCGAGACATTTCCTTACTCGAGATGATAATTCGTCACCAGCGGGCAGCTTATGCATGCCTGCAGTTTGCCCTTGCGTTCCGCCTTGTCCGCTCTGAAGCGAGTGTTTTGCTTCATCATGCGCTCTGGCCACGTATATGTTTCAGGCCGAGAATTGGCTCAGCTTGGAGCCGGATACTTAGCACATGCTCACCAATTGCAGATAGAGGTCATCCTTCTGAAGACGAGGAAAGTGCATGGACTCAGGACGCGATACACTTGAAGGTGAAGGAAGGTGGATTGCATGACAGTACATATCCATCAGGGGAGCATGATAAACGGACGGAGCAGTTGAGGGCTCAAAACTTGGGAGGAACAACTTTGTTCCGTATAAAGTATTTGATTAATGAGCTTCAGAATGCTCAATCAGAAGGAAATAAAATGGATGAAGGTTCGCAGGCAATGTCCGCAGTGGAAGCTTGCTTGAAGAAATGGGATCGGAGTCTCAATAACTCGGCAGTGCAAAGGCTCATGGAAGCATTCAAGCAAGACGCAGGCTTTGCGCTTGCAATTTTTGAATGGGCGAGGAGCCAACCGGGCTTCAAGCCAAGCAAATTCAATTTAGGTTTGCTTATTAATATCACTGGTCGAGCCAAGGATTTCAGGCAAATGAAGAAACTCGTGGGAGAATTTAGCTCGATTGTGGGTGAACCACCAGGTGTAGTGGTTTACACCGATGTAATGAAGTCGTATGCACTAGATGAGCGGTTCGACGACATGATCGCAGTGTACAGAACCATGCTCAAGGAAGGCGTCGAGCCATCTGTGATGACATACAGGTGGGTTATGGGACGGCTCTTGTGAGTCTGAGAGGTTGCTGTTTCTTGAATGTGTCAGTCTTCCATTCAATTTAATCCCTTTTTTTTTTTTCGATTTTGCCTTTGGTTAATTTTTAAGCAGCAGGCATGGTCTTTTGAAAGAGAAAACATGACATGACTTCGTCACTTGCTTCGAGCTTTTATTCCAGCACTTCAGCATTCGTAACTTTTGTTGGAGCTACTGTGCGCAGCACGAAGTGCATAATCTTGATCGTTATCTGCAAACTGGTTGTCTTTCATCTTATGCCTGCCTTCAACCTCAGTCTTTGAGAATATTTTGTAGCTGCAGCTTGCTCACGATTTACAGGTCTTACTCTGCAACCTTACATGTGTTTTGTTTGGCTGGCCACGTGGATACAGTGTTGTTATTGGTGGCTTAGCTACTGCTGGACGGGTTGAGCTTGCGATGGATCTCCGAAAGGAGATGGAGACCCTTGGAGTGAAGCCGAATGCTCATGTCTATGGCGATCTGATTGCACTGTGTGGCAAAACAAGGCCGGAGCGGGCAGAAGCTTTGCTTGAAGAAATGAAAGCAGCGGGGATGGCTCCCACTGTTTATCATTTCAATCGAGTCCTTGCAATTCAACTAGAGAATGGTCAGCACGAGAATGCTTTGAGCTTGTTTCAGCGCATGGTCGGCGGGGAGGCTTCACCAAACCGTGTGACATACGTCATACTGCTTGACTTTTTCGCCAAGCGTGGGATGGTCAAGGAGGCTAAAGACCTTCTGCACGACATTTGGATAAGAAAGACTGTAGGTTTAGAAGCAAAATTTTATAACGTTTTGATAAATATGTATGTGCAGCACCGACGTTTGGAAGATGCAAAGGCAGCTTATGCAGACATGCTAGCGAAGGGAGTGAGGCCGGACAACGTGACTCACAGCACACTCATTTTTGGACTTTTGAAAGCAGACAAATATGAGGAGACTCTAGCTGCCATTGATGCCATGCAGAAGAGGCGAATGGAGATAACATTGCTTGGATACACAGCGATGCTGAACCTTTGTAGTCGATGTCAAAGTAAGGAAGGAGTGGTTAAAATAGTGGAGTGCATGGAGGCTTGCAAGCATCGCTGCCATGACCTTTTGCTGCTCGCCCTCGGCCCTCAAGTAGAACGCTCGGACTACTGGGAGGAGGTCGGGAGACGGTTGGATGAACTGGTTTTTGAAGATCCCGTCAGCAGAAAATCCTTCGTGGACGGACTGATCACTTGTCTTTTAAAGATTGGTCTCAAATCAAGAGCAGGGCGGATTTGGAAGGAAGCCCGAAATCGTGGGCTCTTAGATCGGGCACGCTTTGAGACATCTTCTGCTTGGGTGTTGGATTTGCACAATTTTGGTCCTGCGGCAGCAGAGATCGCGTTATGCTTGGAGCTTTTGGGACTTTGGCAAAGATTACAGAATGATGAAGATGTGCCAGCAGAGATCCGCATTGTCACTGGCTGGGGTCGAGCCGCATATGCAACTAATCTCTATGCAAAAAAAAATTCGACCGGCTGGGGCCACGGTAGCTACACTGATCACATGTACATGAAGATGTTTTTAAATGTGAAGCTCCGTGATCTTTCATCGCCATTTTGTTTCAATCCAAATGGAGGATACTTCGTGGCAGGCAGTGCTTCTGTGTGGAGATGGCTACAGGATTCGCTGATCAGAGAGCAGCTCCGGCTACGTGATGGCTAGTCTCCCTTTGCGCAGTGAGTTCTTCAGCTGTCATCTCCTTTTTGGAGCAGAGCACCTTGCTACGATGGACATCGTTCATATGTTGCACATGCTTGCTGCATCATTAGCAGTGGAGTCAGTTATTATTTCTTTTTCAAGTGTTTCTAGATTTAATAAACAGCACAAAAGCTAAGCTAGTCAATTAAGTCAACTAGTCAGGGGTCCCCTTCTCTAAACTCAAAGTATCTCTCCCAACTTATTGTTTAAGTTTGGTAACTGGATGGTCACGACTTATTGTGTCTATTGTTATCCAGCTAAACTACAACAGTTGGCCAACGAAAGACCATAGCGATGCTTTCAAAATACACAGTTCCTTTGGGCCACACTCTAATTAATTTGATGCGGTTACTGCAGAAGATCAAGAATAGCTAACCATGCGCAAATTCCAGCACCTTCACAGCAGTCGAATGGTGCCACACATTACAGTGACTGCGTACCGCTACATCGTTGTCGAAGGGACTTGCTTTGGTAAGAAGCTGACTTCTACCCTATGTACATTTTTCTGAGATTTTCCATGTCTCCGGGCCAGTCATGGGATTGAGAGGCTCAATGCCTTGGGTCCCCAATGCCGATACGAGTCAATGATGTGAAAGACTGCCTCCGTTTTGCGGCCGTACGTAGTAGATGTGGCTGCCCTTTGGAATTGTGAGAAGTCCTTGCCCCAGCTTTCGACAAACTAGGCTGTGAATGCGAGGTGTTGCTGATAGGAGCTCTTGCAGGTGCTGTTTTCCTGCAGCTGAGTTTGTAAGTGCTCTGCCTTTGCAGGTTTAACAGGAGACCGATGCTGGGCATGTTTTGCCGCATCAACTCAAGAAGTATTTCTGCCCCTCACAGCTCCTATCTTATTCACCGAACCCGTCCACTTCCCTTATGAGCAGCGAAGCAGTGTTTCTTGTCCGTGGATACGTTCTGGCAATAAAAAAATTGCATAAATGAACGAGCAATCGTGCTGCGGCCACTTATTTCCAGCAGGGTTTTTCTGCTGTACTAAAAGAGTAAGAGTGGCCCAATGCAGTGCGTTAAACCCCGCGTTTCCTATGATGGAAACGTGATACCATCCGCAGCCAGCAATAGAGCCAGTCACTGTCTTGGCCCTATAGGAACTCAAGAGTGCCAACAAGCAGGTAACAATGTACATGTGTGTACATTTATATTCTATTTGAGCACTTGTCATTTATTTGAGTGAGAGTTTGTTCTCTGGATCATGAGGGTCGGGGCGCCTTTGCAAGTTATGTTCATATTGAACTTTTCGACGTCTGTGCTGTTTCAAACGTGTGGTACTTGAGGCGATTTTTGGATAAGTTCGGTGAACTGTCCTTCGTAGGCATCTCGTGATTTGTGTCACAGCACGTGAACGTTAGCGAAATTTGGACACCTCATATTTCTGGGTACATGTCTTCGTCCTCATATGCCATTAGAAGAAAGTTCGTTAGACAGTTGATACAGTGAAGGGCATGTGGCTAAAACTCTTCACATCTTCTTTTTAAAGGGCATGAAATCTCCAAAAAATCAGAAAAAATGTGTTACTGTCGTGGTGCCATAAGCACACCAATCACAGGCCTCGGCGGATGACAGACTGACAAGTTCACCTCACAAATGTATCTCAAAATTGGAGAACACAGCGACCGCTTTACCACTATTGAGTTGGATCCCAGCTTGTATTGGATCGGCTAGCCGTACAGGAGGACCTACAAGAAGGATCAACCTGGAGTTCCGTCGGCTACTCAGAAAGTCACCTCAGCTTCTGACACAACAAGCAACTTCCTTATATCCAAGCCCCCTCTTTATTTGCAAGACCTGCAGAAGAAGAGGCCCCCACATATGCTGATCGCCTAAGCGAGGAGTTCACAAGAATGTTAGTGGGCGAAACAGCACCTCCCGAGCTTAGCCAATGTTCCCGTAGCGGAACTAAAACTGCTCTCTCTTTTGGTTGCTTGTTGGCTTATACTCAGGTATGAATTGGTCTCGGAAAGGAGAGCAGCGCAAAGCAGCTGGTTGCAAGCGATGGAAGTTGTAAGAGCATGGGCAGGGGTCCATTCATCTCCCTGGCCTCTGCTGCTCAATTGTTTCGCTTGCTACTCATTCACCACCTTCAGCTGCTTTTTTTGCTTCTTAGACATGTTCTTCAATTTCTTTGGATTTGTAATCATCTGAAGCTTCATGCCGGACTTCAGCTCGTTCTCCGCCTTTCGCTTTTTCCGCTCCTCCGTAGCTTTTCGCTTTTCCACTTTATTTGCCCTAATCCCCTCTTTCAACTCGGCTAACCTCTCTTTGTAAGCCTTCTTCACCTGCTTCTCTTTTTCCTTTTGTTCCAGGGACAACTTTTTCCCACTCTTCACCTTCATAGCAGACGACCTGACCGTCTTTGGTACTTTCCACTTCCTCCCTGACACCTTGCCCGCCATCACTCCATCGAAAGTTGGCGCCCCGTAGCCCACCTTGTTCCCTCTCACAGGTCGATCGGCGTCCTCCTCCATTGCAACAGCAGTTCTCTTCGCGTCGGGAAAGGCATCTTCAATGATGGCGTCAGCTTCGCCTTCATCCTCCTCCCGAGCTCTCTTCCTCTTCTGCCCTCCCTGCCCTTCATCCAAGAAACGAAAGTCGATCATCGACGCCATGTCCTACTGAATGCCTGGAGCTGACGAGAAAGCGCTCCTTTTAATAAAACAGGAGGAACAGAGGGCTGTGATCGCGCGGGTCGAAGGGCGGCAGCAACAGCAGCAGCAGCAGGTAGGCAGGCAGGTAGGCAGGCAGGCAGGCAGCGCTTTAGGGCTGCAGGGATTAGGGTTGCGGCGGCGGAGGGAGTGCGCTCGCAGCAGGGGAGGGGGAGGGTGTTCTGCCGCCTAGCGTGAATCCGTACCATACGGCAATTTTTGTCACGACGCAGAACAATACACGGCATGTGCTAGCCCTAGCCCTAGCCCTAGCTAGGGTTGGGGCACTGCCATGCAGGCCGCGACAAACCTCAAAACGATCATAACTTTATTCGTTTACGATACTCGTTTTAAATCGATTTATAAACTAGGATTTTATTTTCGCACGTACGGGCGGCCGTCCCTACTGGCGGCTCGCTCATGATGGGACCGCGGGCGAGGGAGCGGTCGTGGGAGGACGATCGAGTACGGACGGGCGCGGCTGTGGGCTGTGAGAGTGAGCGAGCGAGGGAGGGAGGGAGGGAGGCGCGCAGGGCCCTCCCTCGAGCAGGCTCTCGCCGCTTTGACGCATTGCTGTACCGCAGAGGCAGAGACAGCGTCGCCATTGCGAAATTGATTGAAGTAACATCAGTTTCACCATAACGTGTCATACAGAAGTGTAATTGAAGTCATCGAATTGATGAATATTTCTGTTGTGTTCTCCAGACACGTCCCCCTGCAGTATTTGCAACCAGGTTCTGTTCACATTTCTAGAAGACGAGCGTTCTCATATTGTTCGTTGCCTCTAAGAGTTCCCAATGCCTCCTTCCCACCCTCTCCACATTCTGCATTTCCTGCAGCCCCACATGAAGGGGGCGGAAACTTCCAAAGTACGGGAGCCGCGAGGAGGACAAAGGGCCACGGGTGATGGGGCTGCAGTGAAGTTACATGATGCGAACCCTAACAGCATAATTCCTTTTTTTGCAGATTTCCGATGTTCACCTACATTATTGCATTCAACTATAAAGTACAAAATCTGTTGTTACAAAACAAAGTCGCCAAAAAAAAAAAAAAAAAAAACAAGAACATCGGAACACGAGCGCAGGTTTCTAAGGTTCTCTACTCGACCTGTGTAAAGAGCCCTCCTCGAAATCCGCAGCCTGTATGGCCGGCCCTTGACCATCACCTCCAACGCGTATTGCCTCCCCGTCCTGCGAAATGCTCCCACCACAATTAGTCCATCTCCTGCACCTTGAGCTCACGCGCCATGCAGCAACCTCTCCCCTCCTGGTCACAGCTTGAGCCCCATTTCCTGCAGGCTCCTCCTCTCAATCCTCAAGCAGAGCTCACTCCCTCAAGCTGAATCCCCTCGCCTCCCAGGAGAGTCTCTGCACCTCATTTTGCCGGAAGGTCTGCAGTGTGTCTGTGCTCAGTGCTCTCCCTACAGCAATATGCTTTTGCTCGTATAGCTTCTGAGCTAGTAGATAGAAACCTGCTTTATTACAGATTCGAATAACGTAATTATAAATGTGTTTGTCAGGAGGGGGTCCTTTCCTTCGCATCTCGCTGCAAGCAAGAAGAGTTGAGTTGGTATTAGTTTACGGATGCCCGCGAAGCCATAATGAGATGGAAAAGCCAAACCGCGCATACAACTTGATGCATTCATGGACTCTCCCGAAAGAGAGGAGAGACACAAGACAACAAGTGCAGTGGAATCGTTAACTCACTTAAATATACTAAGGGCCCGCTTAAAAGATCCTGCCTCCTCCCACATGAGGATGAGAGTAGCGTAGGTCGCCTTGTTCGGCGTTACTCCCTCCCGGCTCATGAACTTGTACACATTATATGCATCTCTATACATGCGTGCCTTCCGATATATGTTGATGACTGTATTGAAGGTGATCACATTGGGACAGATGCCCGCATCCTGCATGCGATTAAACATCTTTGTCGCCTCTAAAAGCCTTTCAGCTTTGCCGTACCTGCGCCCTTGGTGACATTCCCATTCGAGCTTAAGATGTATGCTTGGATGCCGTATCCCCTCCCCCCATGCAAGGCATATGAACCATTCAAAAGCATATACAAGCGTTCTTTACGATTTCCAGAGGAGTGAATTCCACTAATTTTTCAACAACCCTCTCTCTCTTCCACCGGCTCAATTCAGAAATCTCAGCACGTACACGTGGATCATGTTGGTGTAGGTGAAGCTTGTGGGTTTAACTCCTTTCTGAAGCATTTCGTCAAAAAGAGAAGCAGCGTCTTCGACCTTTCCCTCCTTCCCAAACAAGTCGATCATAGTGTTGTACACCACGTCATCAAGAGTTGCTCCACTGTCCTTTAAACCCTGGAAAACAACCTGTAGTCCCTCCACCACCTCCACTCTTAAGCAAACAAACATCATCCATGCCTGCCACTTTCACTGTGCCAAGTCCCCACCCAATGCACTTCATTTCAATTCATCTTCACCTTCGCTTCATCGAAGCGCCCCGTCTTGGCGTAAAGGTTGATCATGATGCTGTAAGGCACCGCCTGACATCTCCCCGCCTCCGAGGCCTGCCCTCGCCCACATCGCAGAATTCAACACAAGAGACGAGCTCGCTAGCAGTAGGCCGCGATGTATTGCTTCATGGCATCCTCGCAGTCCTTTATCTTTCTTTAAAAAAGTCATGTTTAAAACTGCATTACTCACCACCACCTCCTCAAATAACCTCTGTGCTGCCTCAATCTGTCCGTGCTTGCCAAAGGCATCCATCATGGCGCAGTGAGAGACAATGTCCACGTTTGCCCCAGACTTGTGCATCTCCTTGAACACTTTCACGGCGTCCTGCAGCCGCCCCAACTTCGAGTACAGCGCAATCGCTGCACTGCCCGAAACTTGGCGCGTGCCCTCTCCGCTAGGCCTTTGCTGCAGAGTGGGCCCCTCCATCCCCATTTTCAGGATCAGCAGAACTTCGTGTCTATCAAAAAAGTACAGCGCACCCTGCGTTAAAGGAGTTGCAGACGCAGGATGTGGCAAAAAAATAGGCAGGAGAAACACACTCAAGGAGCTCACGGGAAGAGCAGCGGCTAGAAACATGTATAGGCAATATAAAGACAAGAACCAATGCTCAGGAAGGCAGTTCAAAAACTTGAGCTCTGTCTACGAATTTTCAAGTAGTCAAAGAAAACTGCCTGGCCATATTTAGGTCAATCACGGGACTTGTAGCTCTATATTGTAGTATTCAGAACCTTTGCTAATTTACCCGTTCCAAGGTCTACATGAAACACGATTCCAATCGCAGGCGAGTTTGCTTCAGAGGCCGAACCCTCCCAGACTAACCTGCGCTGTCCTCAGCACTTTCTGCGCTTCTGTGTCCAACCCCATTCGGCGGAACAGGCCCACCATGGTTTCCAAAAGCACCATAGTAGGTTGCACTTTGTTTGCAATCATTTCCTTGTAGATGATGGCTGCTTGATCGTCTTTCTTTGCACGCACAAGGGCGGTAATAATTGTTCCATACAGCACTGACGTCATCTGCCAAACAATTTAATCCATGCCCCATTTCGTTCTAAGCTTGTTCTCACACTCAAGAAAGGTCGAATCAGATCAGCATCCTTTTGACGTATCAACACCCAAAATAGTAACTAAGCTGAAGCGAACAGTTTAGACAATTTCTTGTGCACAACTGTATGATGGAGATTTGGCGTTAATGCTTACACCCATTTGTTATGATCATGTATGGCAATGCATGAGAAATGTTTCGAAAAGCACAAAATGTTCGTTATCACCCACAATATGTTAATCCTTCCGTAAACTGTACCCAATGAATAACATCTTTAAATTCAAATTTATTTGAAACTTCTGTTTGAGATAGGAGTGTTTAAGGATCCAAGAGCTAGGCCAAGGCGTTTGAAGGCTGAGTACAGCTAAAGAACTAATGAAAAGAGGGAAATCTATGCATGAGGGCTAAGCATGAAGTAAATCTTCTGCAAGATATTGCTGTACTCTCAAGAATGTAAGGCTTCGCCCCAAACCTGAAAATCTTGCTGCAAGCTCCGAAAATGCAGAAGGGCATCATCGACTCGCCCCAGATTGGCATGAAGCCAAATAAAGTTATTATATGTGTAGAGGTCTGGAGGACAGCCCGTTGCTCGCATCGTTTCCAACAACTCCTCCGCTTTCTTCACGGCAATCTCCCCTATCCCCTTTGCCATCTTGCTATACATGGTCATTATTGTATTATATGATATCAAGTCCGGCTTCATGCCCTTGTCTCTCATGCGCTGCCACAGACAGAGACGAAGGAAGATTGCTGCAATTAGCCCTCATTTTCTGCCACTGTCTTAACTCACTGAAAAAAAAAAAAAAAAAGGGAGGGTCAATACTCACATCCATGAGCGACCAAAGGCAATGGGCATAAACACAAAGTCTATCATTGCTCCTCTGTTTAAGTTTTTGAAATCGCTACTATTCGAAACTTGCGACTCCTGTCTTATTTTAGATGTCTAAACACGACATCACATGCAAGGGCATGCGATGGTTGAGCATGTGTGATAGTTCATTGTGATACTCAATGAAAATGAAGGTTAAGAAAGTGTAAGTGGTTGATACTGCATGATCAATTCTACAGAAAAGATCCGTCCCTACAACAACCTATGGCTCTTAAGAGAAGGGAGGAAGAGAAAACAGAGAAAGAAAATGCGTGTGAGAGAGCGAGAAAGAGAGAGCGAGAAAGAGAGAGCGAGGGAGACCAAACCTCCAAAACATTTTGTGCCATTTCCAAATCGCCAGTCTCTGCATATACGTCAATAAGCGCATTGTACGCTATTGCATCTGCAGGAACGCCTGCCTCTTCCATCTGCCGTACGACTCGCTCTACATCTTCTGACCGGCCCAACCTCCGATAGGCAGAGGCCATGGACACCCACAGAGCCTGGTCGATGGGCCTCCCTGCCGCCAAAACCTGCGCAAAGGTCTGGAGATAGCAGAGCGGAGAATGGTTCAGGCCATCCAGAATGTGCAGTGCTACTAGGGCGCCTTGCAGGCTGAATTTCAGCAAAGGAGTCATATTACAACACTTACAACTTCTGCCTCTTCGATTCTCTTTGCTCGGCCATAAACGCTAATTAGAGTACACATTGCATTCTGATCTTGGGCGGCTCCTTCCATTCCTCTCAGCTTATCGCATAGGAGTACCGCATCTGCCAGGCGGTCTGATCTACTTAGCAGCTTTATCACTGTCGTCAGGACTTCCTGCACACATGAATAAAGAACAGTTGGCAGCTGAAAGTGACTTACACTGCAGAAAACATGGCTTTGCCTGAATCTTTGATGCTAATAAATGGAATATGCCGCTTACCTTGTTTGGCACCAGGCCGCGGTTCTTCAAGCTGCCGTACCATGCATGGGCTTTGCTGTAACGTTCTCCCTTCGTGTACATTGCAATCATCACATTGTGTACATATAGATCCAGTTCCACACCTGTTCCCATCCTGTTTAATGATGAAAATTTCTCTGCTGAAAATTTCAACACATAGGTCAAGCTGACTGCAAACTTACCTTCGTTCTATCTCGACAGAAAATGGACACATAAACTGTTGAAATACGAGCAGAAAAGTAACAGGAGGAAGGGCAGGACATTGGGTGCTCCCTGCTCCTGAGTTCTCATATGAGCAACTATTTTTTTGACGTCCAATACCAGAAAGTGGCTGCTAAGAAAGAGGACTTGATGCGTACTTCCTATCTATGCATATAGAACTTACCTTTTTCCTCCATGTTTTTTACAAGTTCCTCTGCCTTTGCCCATTGGCGTGCACGGCCCAATGCTCCGAGCACGGTAGTCCCCAAATGTGGACTTGTCAGCTGCTTTTTCTCTGCCCATTGATACACGATCAGACCTAAATCTCCTGATACCTGCTGAACAAATTCCACATCATATACCACACGTGGCTTAATACAAACCAATTGCACAACTGGACTCCACCTTAGAGATGCTATGCAGGTTCGTAGTGCACGCTTTCCATAGCAGATCGAACAGGACCCCCGAAAGTGAGCACTCTAGGAGCCAAACAATGCGACAAGAAGCACGTTGACCGTCTTAGCTTCAGCCAACCTATCAAGGCAGGAAAGGTAGTGCGAACGTGGGGCACGGTGTTGAATTCATCTTGACGACAGCACTTAGAGACAAGAAAGCACATTAACTTGCCGAGAACGGACCTTTTTTGTAACTGAAACAAGGGAATAGCGATTGAGCTTTCCCTTAAAGCCATCCAAGGCAGCCATGACTCCCGCCTCCGGATCACCTCCGCTCTGCTTGGAGGCCTCGTATGCCTCCGTTACAGCTATAACAACCTTCTGGACAAGCTCCTGCTGAACCCAGCAGTCCTAGCAGAAGTAGCTATTAAAAAACGAATACCTTCGTGAAAAGAGTAGCTATCAAAATGAACTTAAGTCCTTCTCAAGTTTAACAGGTGAAGGAAGAATCTTCTAAGCTGCTGATGCAGGAAGCCAGCAGATTAGACCGGATGTCAATTCACCATTTGTCTGACAGTAACCCCATTTAATTGTCCTAGAAGCTTAAAGTTACAGATACTAACAAAATAACAGTAGCTCTTGAATTTGAACAAGAATGAGAACGAATGTTGCAACCTCGCCATGTACGCAAAACACTCCCAATTTTTCAGGCAAAGAAGCTGCAGTTGCCAAGTTTTTGCATCGTGCTTTTGATTTTTAACTAAAGTATCGCAAATTCGTAAATTTTTTCGTAAAGTTTTTCAATTTGCTGGCTGGTGTATGACAGTGAACCTCAATTCCGTGATGGCGAACAACCTCTGCTTGCATGTTCGACAGGTTCCTATTAATAAATATGAACGGCATTCACTATATTGTACTCAATGAGTGTATATCCTAACGAATGAATATAAGCTAAACGTCAAAGTTTTGGTTCAACTTTACAATTTCTGGCTGCTTCTGGACTTGACCTTTTACTTCCTGACATTGACCCGAAAAATCAGACAGTCCTTAAGTTCCTCCATCAGGAGAGCACATAATGTTCGGGGAAGTGGAGTGATGTGGGAAAATAGGAAAGTACTCACTGGGTCCTGTTGTGGTCTGCGTTTAGGTCGTGGACCAATGCTGCGCTTAGCTCCCAAAGCCATCCCCTTTTACCCCCGGTCAGCATTGTTAGTCTCGTGCGTGCATTTGCTGTCAGACCCAAAAAACTAGTATTTGTATCGTATTTGCCATCAATATGCAAAAAAACGCCAAAAGGAAAGATTCGCATCCAAAGGTGAAATTCTCTGAGTGCCGTTTAAGACCCTCGATTCCAAAAACAAAAAAACCGCTCACCATGCTTAAAGGCAAATTGACACGTAACTACTTAGCAATGAAGGCACATAGAAGCAAAGGGAAAGAAAAGTGCAACAAATGCGTTCAGTTGCCTGATGGGAGGAGATTTCCCCTTCCTTCCATAGGCATGAGCGAGTACAGAACAGTACATTACGACTATATCAAGATGCACAAGCAAATTGTATTTCAGGTTTGCTGTTCAGACATTTCCTTATTAAGTAGAATTGATACAAACGCATATCCGCTGAAGATTGCAAAGGGACTGCAGGAACATTCTGCTACATGAAGAGAATTTTGAAAGCCAAACCCAATCTAAACGTTGCTCCCAATCTAAAGCAAGCCCAAACTAAAGACCCGCTTACAATTGCGCGTGCGAAACATCCCACTACCGTTCTGTCGTAGCGACACTACTACAAAGGACGAAGTTATTGTATCTTGCCTCCTGTTAATGAGGAGAAGAAGCTGAATAGTGAAAGGAGGAGAGGACGAACCGTGATAAATCTAACCAGAGGAGAATTAAGTAAGAAAAAATAAAAAATGCAGTTAAAAAAACTAATTAATTCTGAACTAGCCCTCCGGCCCTGGGAGATACATACTTGGTGCTCAGCAGGAGGTGCAGTTGCACTCTCCGGAAGAGTGTTGACATTCACTCTCGTCGAAAGAGGAACCGCTGCTGAGGCGCTTCCTTCAGCTCGCAGCTCATGCCGCCCGCGGTCTGCAGGCAGACTGCTGGCCGAGGCAGGAGTGGCGAGCGCAGGGTTGGTCACGCCCAGAGCGAGCGAGCTCCCGACTGCGGACGGGAGCGCCGTCATGGCCATGGCGGAGTAGGAAAGCAGACGCCGCAGTGTATGTCGATGCGCAACGAGGAGGGAGGAAGGAAGGGAGGGAAAGTAAACTTCCCTTTCAGGCTTCCGCTGGCAGGACACGAGGGAGGGGTTCAGCTCGGAGGCGCCATGGCCGCTGGCCTGCTCCTGGAGGCCGGGACTGCCCTTTCTGCGGTTCCATGGAGGATAGCTCTGTGTGCACGGACTGGATAGAGCGTTCCCTGCTGCTTCAGTAACATGCTCGGGCAATCCGTTCAGTTCAGCGACACAGAACCCCCGCAGGCCCGCCGTACAGGAGTCACTTTGTACGGAGCGGCGACGGAAGGGCGGACAGCAGGAGCGGGGCCAATGGCGCACCGCCAGCTGGACAAAACTATCCGCCTCTCCGTATTCTCTTGCGATAAGGCTGACAGCGCTCTTGACTTTCCACAAAAAAAAAACTTTTTTGCGTTGCCGTAGGCAAAAGCTTTGTCATCGTTTTCATCTGTACGACGAGTTCGATTAAGGTGTCAAAGATGAGTTTGATGAAAATGGAGTATAGTTTCCGCGAGTCTGACGTTGGCACGTCGCGCGTCCTGATTGGTTGTGTGTTTTGTTGGATCGAATGTGCAGAAAATGGGGTATTCAGTTATTGCCACGTGCTTTTGTTTTATGTGACCTACGGATTCGATTATGTTGTCAAAGGTGAATTTAATGAAAATGGGGTATAGTTGCCGCGAGTTGGACGTTGCCACGTCGCGCGTCCTGATTGGTTGTGTGTTTTGTTGGATCGAATGTGCAGAAAATGGGGTATATCGCGTATTTATGTAGTCATTGCCACGTGTCTTTTCTACGCACGACAGCGTTCTGTTTGAATGTTTTACGGGACTTATTGTTGTAATTACGGTTTGTGTTGCAGCGTGTTTAACTAAACTGAATATCCAGTCAGTTATTGCCACGTATCCGCTTTTTTTTTTTTTTGGATTGTCGAACGGAATGTGGTATACCTCTTATCCAGTCAGAAATTGCCACGTGGGTGTTGTGGTGTTTTTTTGGATCGTTTGTAGGAAATGGGGTATGTTTTTTATCCAATCAGGTTTTGCCACGTAGCCCTAAATTTGGAAAAAAATAAAAAAAAAAAACCACACACAAACTGCGACGACAGAATGCGGCGTCATTCTGTTGTCCAGTTTGTGTGTGGTAAAAAAAAAAAAAATTGATTTTTTTGGATTGTCGAACGGAATGTGGTTTACCTCATATCCAGTCAGAAATTGCCACGTGGGTGTTGTGGTGTTTTTTTGGATCATTTGTAGGAAATGGGGTATGTTTTTTATCCAATCAGGTTTTGCCACGTAGCCCTAAATTTGGAAAAAAATAAAAAAAAAAAACCACACACAAACTGCGACGACAGAATGCGGCGTCATTCTGTTGTCCAGTTTGTGTGTGGTAAAAAAAAAAAAAATTGATTTTTTTTTTTTTTTTTTTTTTGGATTGTCGAACGGAATGTGGTATACCTCATATCCAGTCAGAAATTGCCACGTGGGTGCTGTGGTGTTTTTTTGGATCATTTGTAGGAAATGGGGTATGTTTTTTATCCAGTCAGGTGTTGCCACATAGCCCTAAAATGGGAAAAAAACTGAAAAAAAAACTGTCGTTTCAGTTTGTGTGTGGAAAAAAAAAAATCCGAATTTTTTTTTTTTTTATATAGAAGCCAATTCACACACACACACACATACTGTAACAAACCTGCCAACTGCAAGGTTTGAACACAAGACCTCCCGGTACCCACACCAGTGCGTTTACCATTAAAAGGCAACCGCGGATGTAAATACTAGGCCATACAACACATCTATAGCGTTTCGCTACATTCCTCCCCACCTAAACCCGAGGGCTGCGTCCTCGGCGCACTCAAGGGATTT
>CM074806.1:2100800-2154601 GCA_037447605.1 Zygnema circumcarinatum
ACCCGAAGAGAGAGAAGCTGCCAGGGCCGATCTGCGCCGTCGGATGACAGAGGCAGGGGTTCCAGAGGGCGTTTGCCTTGCCTGCGGCCTGAATCACAATCCGCGGCTGCGTTGTGGACCATGGACCTGCACCTTCTGCCAGATCACGGGACATGATGCCCGTGTATGCATGGGCTCTAGAGTGGGCAGCCGGAAGGGAAAGCGGCAGCAGGAACTCACCTGCGAGATCACCTTCATGGATGTGTCAGATGCTCCCACACCACCGGAGCACCGGCTGCCTCATTCCCGCCTCCACCTCCCTACACCCGCTTACACCATCCTGCGCGGCACCTGCTGTCCATCTCCACCGTCAGAACTGCCTTCCCTGTCAAACATCCTTTAGGTCCTGAGACCGACCTGCTCCGTCACGCGATGATGCCCAGGTTGCCGCGGCATTTCAACCAAGCTTGTCCGGATCCCCCATCAGCTTCGCACCGATTCTCAAGCCCGGATCAGAGTTGCAGGCTGCCCTCAAGGGCTCCCTGTGGCCGAAGCGATCCTCATTCTCATCCCCTACCATTCCTCCTGCCGTGTCGACGCACCAGTCCCTCGGGCACGGCTCCACGGTCGCGCCCACCTCTCCGAAGAACTTCAGGTCATCCCCTCCCTTCACGGGTCATCTCCCTTGGGATCCCTCCTGAGGAGGAAATTGAAGATCTCGATGAAGGAGCGGCAGCGGGCGGCCGGAGACCGACGCCACCGCAGAGGGGAAGATGCACGTCGGGCCCTCCACATCGTGTCGGGCGCCGTTTACCCCCAGGAGGCCGAGATGGACCACCCCCCAGGCGGACGGCCTCTGCTGCGACGCGTCGTTCATCGCTCATGGAGACAAGGCCTAGGGATCGGCATGCTTGTCAGCAGTTGATGCGGCTCTGTACCCAGCTCCTGCCGCCGTGAGTTCGAAGGCCGGGCGGCAAGGGGAAGCCACCTGCGGCCTCCCACGTATGGGCCACCTCCGGGCGTCCTCGCCGGCGGTGTCCACCACATGGCTCCGGCGTCTCCTCCGCACCCAGTCCGCTCCCCTCGCCATCCTGCTCGCCAGATTCAGATCCTCCCTCCCATCCCAACGCCCAACGTGCGGATCATTGTCAATGTATGGCTCAACGGTCATCCCAGCAAAGCCATGATCGACACGGGGGCTATGCGCACAGTTCTGTCCAAGCCTGTGATGAAGGCTGCAGGGGTTAAGTTGGACAAGACACTTGAGCCCATTCCCCGATATGTGGGGGTTGAAGGGAGCTTACATGAAGGATTGGGCAGCGCCCAAGTGGTCATCAGTCTTGGCGAGATGGGAGCCACAGTGAATGCAGTCATCACGGCCGCTGAACACTATTCTATCCTCCTGGGCTCAAATTGGCTCATCGCGATGGGAGCACAAATCAACTTTGCTACATGTGGCTGCACTTGTCTGCTGGCGGGGCAGAATCTCTCCCGTCATCCTCAAGTCCCTCACCACCTCCGCCTTCCCCAAGCGCCACGCCACGGCGCAGGTCTCCTACCCGGAGATCACCATGTACCATTCGGTCGGCAGCTCCCATTCTTCTTATGGATCGGCCAATTCTGATACCGATGACGAGACTCCCCCTCCTGCTCCTCCGAGTCCAGCTCTCGGTGCGCCGACGGAAGAACTGTTGCCGCCAGTGATACCTGCACCCAGCTTTCCCCCCCATGAGACCATCAGTGATGAGGAGTGGCTGGAAATGTGAGAAAGGCAGAT
This sequence comes from Zygnema circumcarinatum, assembly GCA_037447605.1. Taxonomy (NCBI): domain Eukaryota; kingdom Viridiplantae; phylum Streptophyta; class Zygnematophyceae; order Zygnematales; family Zygnemataceae; genus Zygnema; species Zygnema circumcarinatum. The sequence goes on from CM074806.1 coordinate 2,102,557, forward strand.
CCGATTGAGCATCAGAGTGCTTCTCTCTAAGACCCAATGCAGCATTCTCAACTGCGCAATGCTGCCGCCAAAATCACCTCCATTTGACAGCAACAGTCACTCGACTGGCCAGACTCACCTTCGTTCAACACCCACATTATGGATAAGGATGATCTCCAGTGATAACCCTAACCTCCACTTCCGCCAGCGCGGCGGCGATGGAGCGAGCGATGGCGAGGGAGCAGTGATCCGATTTGATGAAGCACGAAGAAGGATGAGCCAGCCAGGCGTTTGGCCGGATGGCACACTCTCCCATGCAAACTCAGAAACTGAATGCGTAGAATGGGATCTGTACATCCAGGATCTGATTCCTGACTCTCAGCATCTCCCCCTGATAACCGATGGTTCTGGCACGTGACATGCGGGAATCCTCTGGCGGTGCCCAGCTGCGGCAGGCCGAGTCGCCTGCAGGGCGGGCTGCGCACGCGCCACACGCTCGTGAGTGGGCAGTCTCCTTCAGCTCGGGGAATAACCAGTTAAGGGCCTGGCCGCCCAGGGGCTCGCGGCCACTGCTCACATTTCTGCGACCTTCGTGGATGATGCCTCCCTCAGCGAGGGCTGGGCCTCACCTGACATCTTGGCAAGAGTCCTGCGGCAGCTCATAGCATGCAGCGCTGAAGATTGCACCCAGAAGTCCAAATGGGGCCGTCAGAGATCACTCATCTGAGCACCGCCCTGGCATAGCCTGAAACCATCACTCAACAAGGATTGGAAGCAATTGCTCTGGATTCACAGGTACCCTGGCTCAGAGTCCTTCTTGGGGCTCACTTCCTTTCTCTCACCGGTTCATCAGCAGCTGTTTCGTCATCCATTGTTGGAGAAGCCGGAGTGGATGGGATGAACGAGGCGCAGATTTGACTGCCACGCTCGGGAGTGCCTATGAGGCTGCTTGTCTGCCATGATTGCCTGCAGCCCGTGATTGGCTGGCTGAAGTAGACGGGATTGGCGGCAGTGGCGGTCAGGCTCAGGTTCCTGGATGGAACACCGGTCTAGGTTGCCTGGCGGGATTCCTTAGAAGGGGATCAGGTAAGTCCTGCTGGCAGGAGGCCGCAGCTGTTTCCTGCTGGGCCCTAAGAAGTTCAGGCCCACACTCCAGAGCAGGTATCATGCGGGGATGACCACATGCCCCCTCCACCTGGCTGGCATGAGTGGCCTCCCTCCCAGCACAGTGTGCACGATGGTGTGGTGATGAAGGGTGTAATGTCTTAAGGTCACTCACGTCAGCGTAGTCACGGGCGTCCTAGTGGCCTCGGTCAGCAATCCCTCAACTCCTCCTCCTGTGCAGCGATGCGGCGTCTAAAACCCATCCCTCCACCCACCCTCCTGAACCCTGAGCAACTCCCATGAGATTTTTATTGCCTCTGAGCCCTCATGATTACCTGGGATCCGCTGGTCGTGTTATCGCAGCGCACCTCCATCGCTAGGAGGACCCTGGGCTTAGCCACAGCCACCCATGGGTCAGGTGGGCCCATCATGGATGGCGATGGCGCTCCCCTTGCTTCCTCCCCGGTTCCCCCCACGCCAATGACGTCCATTCAGACTCCTCCCTTCTACGCTACGTCATGACCGCACCGTACCCCATTTATCACGGACACCGAGAAAGACTCGCTGCTCGCCGCTATGGAACTTCTCTGTTTGATGATGACGGGCAGATCCTGTGCCTTCCCCCTCTGGCCTTGCTGTTTTTTCCCCGATAAACGCATCGAAATTCTCGGGTGGGCGGGTCAGGCACAGCGGGTTCCACTGGCCAGAAGAAGGGGTGGTCGCCCTCCTCCAGAGCGCTGTTGTGGCCCGGCTGGCGGCGCGGTGAGCCGCTACATGGAAATGCCTCGTCCAGCGCGCGAGCGCTTATCTCCCCAGGACCATCGTCCCCTGGAGTCAATGAGATCCCCATGCGGCGTCGAAATTGGAACGTGGCGCCTTTTCTATCCCCGGCTCGGCACCCCTGCTGGCTGCATTCGAGATCTTGTCACGTGAATAGATACACCAAGTGGGTGAGGGTTCGCTGCGGAATCTAAGCATTGCCGTCCACTGCAGCGCCTCCTGGCGGCCAGCACCGCCACTCTCTCTCCTCTCTGTCACTATGGCGATGGCACCGATGCGGCGGGCGTTTGCGAGGCTGTATGCGGGCTTCGGCGTCATCACCACACCTCTGGCCCCTCCTCCAGTGAAGGAATGGGCTGCGGAGCGTGCACTGCGCGCCGGCGGATGCGCTCGTCGCGGCTGCCCCCGAACTCGAGGCGGGAAGCTGGCGCGGAGGTCATCCTCCCTGGTCTCCACGTGCAACACCTTCGTTCACCTGCTCCACAGGCTTCTCTCCTGCGAGCTCCTCTATGGCCGTGAGCCACCGCATCCCCTGACCTCCTCTCTGCCTCGGCCCCTCTTCCCCGATGGCACGCCTCCCGGTCGGGTCATCCCAGCTTGAGCTCCTGGGCCTCCGCTCCAAACCCTAGGATTCCATGGCCTCCCACCACCTCGACCGAGCGCACAGACGACAACTCACCGTCTTTGGGAGGCGCCGACGTGCTGCTCTTCCGCCCAATCAGGTAGCGCCACATCAGCTCTTTTGGCTCAGGAATCTTGCCAAACCTACTCCACGGGCTTTTCCGTGGTTGGGCCCCTTCATTTGTGTCGGTTCGTCGGAGATCCCGGGTTGTGGGCCATCGTTTCGGAAGGCCGGACTCTAGTGTGGAAGGCGCCGGGCGGGTCGCGTCACATTGGTTTGACATTCGTATAGGCGTGAGCGGTCCCTCCCCCGCAATGGTGGGCATTTTCCGACCGCGCGGCCTCCTGCGTCTCCTGCCTGGCGACTCCTAATTCAGTCATTTCTAATTCCCGCGCCGTGTCCTCCGCCACTTTGCCCCTCGCCCACATCGCCCGGCCAGAGGATGTTGCTTGATAAATCCTCGGATCTCCAATTGCAAACCCGCGGCAGCTTCTTCACAGCGGGACTCAGCAGCTCAGGTCCACATCATCATTGGCTCCTCCGCTGCCTTTTGTCTGTTTTCTCATTAACAGGCAGGGGCATGCTTGTTTCCCCCAGCGTGTGTGGGTGTGGCGTGGCAAGGGCTGCGTTGGCGGCGGGTCCCAGTAGGTTAGCTGTCTTGACATAGGCCTCTGGTGGATCAGCGGAATGCGGGAACAGGGCGGAGATGAGGAGCGCGGCGCATCGTGGCGGCCCGCGGACGGCGCACCATCCGGCGCGGCGCACTCGAAGCGCCAGAGTGCCGCCCGATTGTCCATCGTGACCTGCCAAAGGCTCCACGTAGTCCATCGGGCCTCTGCGGGGCGGTTAGCCCATCAAGATTCCACCTGCTTGAGCTCAACTCAGTGTTAAGTAGATGGGATGTCGGTGATGCTTTTTTGTCTTTTAGTAGCTGGGCTTAGTATTTGTATTTGCTGTGTAGTTTGTTGTCTTGTTCTTCTTTCTTCTTTTACCTTCCTCTTCCATTGCGGCGGCAGATGCTAGTAAGAGAGAGAGAGAGAGAGAGAGAGTTTTCATGCCATAGATAGAGAGAGAGAGAAAGAGTCTTTATTTCCTGATAGCATTTAGATCCAGTACAACCCATTTAAAGCAGAGATTTCAATGAGAAGACAATTTCATTGTAATGACATTGCCGAGCCAGCTCACAAACAAATGAGCTCCAAAATACCACCTTTATCTAAGTTGTGTATATTTTACCCTCTGCTGTCACTATGCCAAGCCCCTATCTTGTCTGTCCTACCTTCATGTTCTCAATGACCAATGATCACTAGAAGCCTAGCTAAGGAGACTCAGGGAGAAGGGACGGGGAGGAGGGTTCCCCAAGGAAGGGCTATTTGCAACATCAGGGTCCGCGGCCGCTCGTGGGAGACCTTCGGGTCCCACGTCTGGCTGCGCGTACCTCTGAATCCCCCGGATCCCGCTCTGCTGCTGCGCGCGACCCGCGGCACCACCCCGACCCTGCGTCAGTCGCACGGACGCGCGAGTGGCGACGGCACCTGCGGCTGGCTCGGCGGTCTTTGTTTAACCCCACTTATCTTGTGCTAGACAGGGCTTGCGCAAAACGCGCCTAATCTGCCAGCTGGTGCGGCCGCCGTGAGCGCTCGCTATCCCCGTCTTCTGATTGAATACGGTGCGATCCCGGTCGATATTGTCAATACGATACGCGAAACTCCCCGATGGTTGGATGACGACGGTGTGTGCGCAGTATATGCGTCACGGTGTGTAGCGATACGATGCGGTGTTTAAATGATACAACACGATACGGTACGATATGGTATGGTACGATACGTACGGTTAAACATGAACTCTAACAGAATACCGCCCGTCTATTCGTAACACGAACCTTATATATGCAAATTTAATATTTTCGCCTCATTTTGCCCGGAACCAGGGTGGAAAATATGAGGACCCCCTACTGTACTGTAGGGAGTCCTCGTATTTACCGCCCTAAGGAGTGCGTCCTCAAGAAATTCGCCCCGATTTTGCCGAAACCACCTTTTTGTACGGTAACTTCGTGTTACCGTACAGTCAACAGTCATCTTATTTTCGCCATGGTTTTGGCAAATATGAGGCGAAAATATTGATTTTTGCAAATAGAAGGTTCGTGTTACCAATAGACGGGCGGTATTGTTAGAGTTCATGTTAGAAATCATGTTGGACCGTACGTATCGTACCGCATCATGTCGTACCGTATCGTACCGTCTCGTTAAGTATCGTATCGTATTGTTTCGTATCGGAGCCAAAAAGGAGGAACGACGAGCGAGCGCCTCTTACGGCGGCCCGTGCGGGAAGATTCGGTGAGTTTTGCTGAAGCCCGTAACGGCTACTGTAGTACAGAAAGTACAGTACGGCAAGTACGGCAAGTACGGTTTTTAGGGTTTCAGGGTTTTAGGGGTAGTACGGATAACACAGAGTTACCGTACAAAAAGGTGGTTTCGGCAAAATCGGGGCGAATTTCTTGACTGTACAGGGTGGAAAATATGAGGACTGCTGACTGTACTACAGTATTCGGACTGTTCGTACTGTCCGTACTGTCCGTACTAGCTGTACTAGCCGTTACGGGCTTACGCAAAACTCACCTAATCTCCCCGCACGTGCCGCCGTAAGAGGCGCTCGCTCTTCTCCCCTCCTTCTTGGCTTCGATATGATACGATACGGTACGGTACGGTACGATACGATACGAAACGTCCCGATACGGTACTATCCGTACTAGCCGTACGAGTTGTAGTAACCGATACGGTACGATACGGTACGATATGGTAATCGAAGCAGGCCATCGAAGAGGACTTTCTTCTTCAAAGTTCCCGAAGGCAGACCTGCTACCCACGGCTCTCGAGCACAGGCAAGAATAGGGCTCAAGGGAGACGGAGCTCACTAAGGTTTAGGCAGTTTTTTCTTTGTTTTTTTCTTTTCTTTTTTTAAGATTTTAGAGGGGGACGAGAATGTGGGTAGTTCGGAGGTTCGCATTGGCAGCAAGCGTCAATGTAAATAGCATTTTTTTCCTTCTTTTTTAAGGCCCTGTGGTTAGTTTTTTCTGCCCAGCAGCATAGGGAGGCTTATTCTTTGCCGCGTATGTGCGTCGGAGGAATTTTGAAGTGACCAAAAAAAAAAAGTTGTGGCTTTCAGCATTAGCCAGCCGATGTTGCAGTCGTTGGCAATGGTTGGGTGGGGCGGGAACCAATGGTCCAATGGTTGCAATCATTCGCAATGGTTGGGTAGGGCAGAAATCAATGGTCCAATGGTTGCAGTCATTGGCAATGGTTGGTTGGGAAGCCAGCCATTGCTTGCAACCATTGGCAATGATTGGGTGGGGCGGGAATCAATGGTCCAATGGTTGCAGTTATTTGCAATGGTTGGCTGGGTAGCCAGCCAATGGTTTCAACCATTGGCAATGATTGGGTGGGGCGAGAATCAATGTTCCAATGGTTGCAATTTTTGGCAATGGTTGGCTGGATAGCCAGGCAATTGGTGCAACCATTGGCAATGGTTGGGTGGGCAAGCAATATATCGCATTTTTACACCGGGATATATCGGGCGGTATAATATCGCGATACATCCAATACTTCCATACCGCTTTATCTCGCGTAAGTTCCAGAATCGCCTCCTCCGCCAAGCTGCCTCCAAATCGAAAAATTTAAACTAACGTGGCGCCTACTCATTGGTCGCGGTGCGAAAACTCTCTATCTCTACCCCCGCCTCCGTGCGCTTACCGCGTCCCGCACCACGGTGTGCCCACCATCGCTGGACGCGCTTTGATTGGCTGCGCGTGACTTCGGATCTCCGTCTTCGTGGCGCGTCTAGCGACTGTCACGTCACGCCCCTGAATTCGAGCACGTATTGATGTTTGCAGTCGGCCCGCAGGTGCGAGTTCGTCTGTGTGCGCCGCGTGGCGACTGTGGTCCCATCGAGGCAAAATCTTCTTATGCGTCGACCGTCGTTGGCCGTTGGAGGATTCCACACCGTCCGATTAGCCGTTAAGAAAAGCACTGCTGATGTCAGCCGTCCGTCCGTTGGGAAGCCAGCCAATGGTTGCAACAATTGGCAATGATTGAGTGGGGCGGGAATCAGTGGTCCAATGGTTGCAGTCATTGGCAATGATTGCGTGGGGCGGGAATCAATGGTCCAATGGTTGCGGCCATTGGCAATGGTTGGCTGGCTAGCCAGCCAATGGTTGCAATCATCAGATCCAATGGTTGCGTAGGGCGGGAATCAATGGTCCAATGGTTGCAGTCATTGGCAATGGTTGGTTGGGTAGCCAGCCAATGGTTGCAACCAATGGCAATGCTTCGGTGGGCGGGAATCAATGGTCCAATGGTTGCAGTTCCATTTCACAGAATGTGCTGAGAACAGAGGTAGAGGCTTGCTGGTTGCTTTTGAAACCCCTGCTGCGAACCTTCCCTTTGATAAGCAACAGTGTGGAAAAGCTGAGGCCAAGAAGATAAGAAGACGATGTTCAGCAGCTGCTGTACCGAGGGATGAGGAACTGCGATCCATGAGAGCTAGCACTATCCGCTGGTCTGCTGAAGAGTCCCTGTCAGTTGAAGCATAGTAATGCGCTTCAAGGTCAGCCATGGCCACCGCCGCGTGCTCTCCGAGCTGCTCCAGGCTCCTCCCTACATCCTCCGTGTGTTCCTCGAACTGAGAGCTGCGTTCTGCAATGGCGGCGTTCAAAGAGGCGAAATCGGCAAAAAGTGGAGTTGGGCTATGGCTATTGCAGAGCTCCTGCGAGAAAACAAGCGCATGCTGGATCGCTCCATTCGGGACATCGAGCGGGAGAGGCAGCAGTTGCAGGCACAGGAGAAGAAACTGATCGCAGAAATTAAGAAGACTGCAAAGCAGGGGCAGATGGTGGGCCCTTCGCTTTCCTGTCGCTCCCTCGAGCCATTTGTTCAGCCGTGCGTGCATCATGACGAAGTGCAGGGTTCATCATCTTAATTTATATGCCTTCCTTCGTTTTTAGTTTTGAATGAAGCGTATTGTTTGCATTCATTCATTGTCAAATGTCGATGCTGTGTACGCAAAATATGCATGTGAATATTTATTCTTTATCGAATGGATAGAGGTCGGTTTTGCCGCCTGCTTTCTGCAGAAGCGTTTCGCTTGCCTAGTTGGATAGTTGTTCTGCACTTAACATGACTAGTTTTGCCACTTTGTGTTTCAACTTACGTCGAAATTCTTATTTTTCTCCCACTGTTTGCTCAGAAAACTCGACTCTGTAAAGGCGTCTGTGCTTTCCATATTAATGCTCTGGCAGGGAGACCGGCTTGCAGGGAGCTGTGAGGGTGAACAAGGCACCAAATAACAAAGTTTTATGGGCTGAAGTCTCAGCTGCAGGGCATTCCATTAAGAATACAGGTAAGAAGGCAGCTTTTTATCCAATACTCCACATCCATTTTAGGTGCATTTTGGTTAAGCAAAAGCTTGAGCCTCTCAGGCAAGAACTAGAAGTGGATCAGCTCTAACCTGATGAGACGTTTTTGCATTTGAAGGGCGTGTTCTGCCAGCTGTTGAAAGTTTTGTGTTTGTGTACAGACTCTGAAGTCGACACAGGCCATGGCGGAAGCCATGAGGGGAGTCACGAAGGCCATGGGCCAAATGAACAAGCAGCTCAACCTGCTCGCCCTCCAAAAGATAATGCAGGAGTTTGAGCGTCAGAATGAGAAGATGGAAATGACTTCGGAAATGATGGGGGATGCCGTTGATGATGCCTTGGAAGGAGACGAGGAAGAGGAGGAAACGGAGGAGCTCGTGAATCAAGTTTTTGATGAAATTGGAATTGATTTGGATCAGCAGGTTCGTGCTCTTTTCTTTGGAATACGATATCTTGTCAATTGCTCAATATGTTATAAAAATTCAAGGGTTGGACGCTCGATCAAATTACCTGATCCATGTCATTGGTTGAAGTTGCTGCGAGTCCCCATGAATTCAGCTCATGCCGTTGTTAGTGCAAAAAGTTGGGTCAGTTAGGTCCATCAGCAGGCTCGGATTGACTTCAAATTCACTTACTCTCTCCCAATGCAAAGACCATTCCTTCTATATAAAAGGCACATACACTTAATTATCGAAAGCACTCACCTACATGTATGGTCTAGTAAAGCAGAAGGTCATATTGCTGTTCAGTAGATGCGGTAAGGCACATTCGTCTGTATATAGTCTAAGCGGGGGGGGGAGATGGGAAGGGAGGAAGAGAGAGAGGGATTCCTGGGATTCCACTTTTCCTTCTCCCCACCCTTCTTCCAGATGCATGCGGCCTGTCTCCCATGCTGCCAATCTCCATTAGCAAGCCCCTGAATCTCTTACTGACGGGAATTTAAACATTTTTCTGCCTTGCCCCTCCTTCCGCAGCTTGTGAACGCTCCTGCGGTTGCCGCCCAGCCCCAGGTGCAGGCCACAGCCGCCAAAGTTGCTCAGCCGGCGGGAGCAGGGAGGGGGAGGAGGCCCGCCCCCTGAAGGCGACGGCATAGACAGCAACTTGCAAGCTCGGCTGGACAACTTGAGGCGGCTGTAAAGGCGCAATGTACATATGTATGGCTAGTCGTGTGATGCTTAACGGGGAGTGATATTTTTTACGCTCATGGAGCACCTGATTATAGTCCTCGAATGACTGGGTACTGAGTGGTGGGGCCAACATAAGTAGGCTGTGTGGGAGGAGTTTTATGTTCTAGTGCAAACTTTTGTTTCAAGAGCTGTTGATTCTGTTTTCACGGTGGAGGGCGACCTTCCCTTCCCCACCCCCTCCATCCCTCTCTCCCTCTCCCACCACCTAGACAATCACTCTCGATGCAATACTGTCAGAGAAGGTGATGACAAGGTTACAAAGACAAGTGCTGGCGATTCAGCCAACCAACTGCTAATCATTTCTATCACCTCAGTGCAGTGATGATGCAAGTAGACCAATGCGCTTGCCAACAGGCCATGTAGATTGAAAAGCCCATGTTTCAAAAGATTCCGCCCGCAAGAAGCTGTTGAGGTCCGTTGGTTATCGACCGACCAACCATGCCAACGGTTTCAGTCATTGGCAATGGCTGGCTTGGTAGCCAGCCAATGGTTGCGACCATTGGCAATGGTTGGGTGGGGCGGGAATCAATTGGTCCAATGGTTGCATTCATTGGCAACTTTTGGCTGTGTAGCCAGACCAATGGTTGCAACCGTTGGCAATGGTTGGGTGGGTAGCCAGCCAATGGTTGCCACCATTGAGAGGGTGTAACAAAGGGAGAGGGGGAGAGAGGGAAAGAGGAAGAGGGAGAGAGTGGAGGAGAGAGAAATAGAGGGAGAAAGGGGGAAATGGTAAATTCTAAATTCAGCAAATTCTACACGCAACAGCAGCAGAAACATACCAACATAGTACTGCGAAAAACAGGTATAGAGAGAGTCATACAATCAAAAAGACCTTTTTTTCATCATAAAGGACAACCTTTTAAGGCAACAAAATTTCAGCTCACAATTTCTGACACAGTTATTCTGCTACATGGATTCAAGGACTGTGGACCGCTACAAAAGCGTGACAATTGTCACCTTGTGCTTCAATACGAAACAAAAACCATGCATCATGCAAGAGATGCTTTTGTAAGGGGCCACACTTCTCTCCAACCAAAAAAAAAATTGCCTTATTGCCTCTTACTCTATTTTTACAACCTGTCTCAATCAAGGACACAGAGGACACTTGAAGCCCTGGCCATCCTCAGATGGCAAAAAAACTCCTCTGGGATCAGTCCACATCGGATGGAGAGGCTTCACTTGCAGCGATTTGTCCAAGCGGGCAAGTGACTCACGCAGAAGAGCCGATTCACGCTCCAAGGCCGCATTGCTCGCTTTGATATCCCAACCGCTGTTCAGCCTTTCATGGATGGTAACCAAATCTTGGAGGTCGCTTTCCAGCTTCCTTTTCCAAGAAGAGGAGCTCTGCAAATTTCTTCCCACTCCCATTTTCCCTTCCCCGGGACCATTGCGGCGGCGGCTGTACTGCGGCTCACTGAATGCATTTTGGCTTGCACTAAAAACTGGCGAGGAGTCGCGGAACAGAGGCCGCCTCGCACTGAATAGCGGCTCAAGCTCATCATAGAGCGGCGCCTTCAAGTTCGGGTAATCTGAGGACTTGGCATAATAATTCTTCGACTCACGGACAATGGGATATGTCTTCAGAGTCTGGGGAAGCTGTATTGCAAACAAGAGATCAGCAAACGCCAAATCAGTCAAGCGTATGCATACAAACCTTCAAAAGCCCATACAAAAGCAAGCAGCACCAACGCAAAAAGCACTTTCCGATGCTAACAACCCTTAAAACAAAAAGCTTGAAATCTTTGAAAGGTGCAGCAAGTCATACCCGACGAGGATTCGCTAACTCCTTGGCGAACTCCTCATGCAACCAGTCCACAGCGAAAAGGTAGGCCTTTCCGAGTTCCGTGGCGCCCACAAGCAGCCACGCCCAAAAGCTGTATCCAAGCACTGCCATGGCAGCCAGCGCATGCCAGGAGACGGTGCAAAAAACGAAAAAAAGGTCTTCCAGGTGCGGGCGGGCGGCTGCAGCAGCCTTCAGCCCGCCGCCCAACGCCGCTGCGAGCAGCTGCATCACCTGAAGCCAGAAGAGGCAGAAAGCTGCCGCCTTGGCAGCACCTCGCACGGCCATGGATGAGTAGGAGGAGAGAGAGAGCGAGAGAGAGAGAGAGAGCGAGAGAAGAGAGAGAGGGAGAGTGCGCGAGAGAGCGAGAGAGAGCGAGAGAAGAGAGAGAGGGAGAGTGGGCGAGAGAGCGAGAGAGAGCGGGTGGTCGGTGAGGGAGGGAGGGAGGGAGGGAGACATGACAGCCCGGGCCGCGGGGCGAGGCCTTGGGGAGGGACCCGGGCAGACCAAACCTATTACAGGCTGCCCCTTACGCGAGGTAAGCGTCCGCGATTGGGCGAGCGTCGGCCGGGCAGCTCAAGTTTGGCAGCGAGCAGCCCGGACGACAAAGGGGTGGCCCAAAATGGCCGGCCGCGCGCCTACCTCATCTCCCCTGTGGATCAGACTGTACGGACGTACAGGTGGCGCCACCGCCGTGGGGGAATGCTGCCGTACGGTGCGCGCGACGTGACGGGACGCGCCGTAGGGGGGCTGCCCCTGATCGGAATCACGGCGACAGAGGACCAGAAAGAATTTCAGCTGCCCGGCTGCCGCTCGCCCAATCGCGGACGATTGATTCGCTGGGAAGGCAGAATAAACCATTTGAATGATGCCCGGCACCAAACTTGAGATGCCCGGCCGACGCCCAGTCGCGGACGTTTGCTTCGAGGACTGGGCAGCAGAAAACAGTTAAGGGCTGCCCAGAACCAAACCTTCAGCTGCCCGGACGACGCACGCCCAATCGCGGACGTTTGCTTCACGGTTGGGGCAGCCAAAACCATTTCCGATCTGCCCGTGGACAGACTTCAGCTGCCCGGCCGACGCTAGCCCAATCGCGGACGTCCGCGAAGGGTAGCCGAAAACATTCCGGGCCAAGGGCTGGACGGACGACCATGGGTTGGATCAACCATTGAAATGGTCGCGATTTGCAAACCGTTGGTTCCGAATCTAGCCAACATTGGATCCAATGGTTGGGTGGGGCGGGAATAAATGGTCCAATGGTTGCAGACATTGGCAATGGTTGGCTGGATAGCCAGCCAATGGTTACAACCATTGGATCCAATGGTGGGGTGGGGCGGGAATCAATGGTCGAATGGTTGCAGTTATTGGCAATGGTTGGCTGCGTAATCAGCCAATGGTTGCAACCATTGGCAATGATTGGGTGGGGCGGGAATCAATTGTCCAACGGTTGCAGTGATTGGCAATGGTTGACTGGATAGCCAGCCAATGGTTGCAACCATTGGCAATGGTTGGGTGAAGCGGGAATCAATAGTCCAATGGTTGAAGTTACTTGCAATGGTTGGCTGGGAAGCTAGCCAATGGTTGTAGCCATTGACAATGATTGGGTGGGACGGGAATCAATGGTCCAATAGTTGCAGACATTGGCAATGGTTGGCTGAATATCCAGCCAATGGTTGTCAGCATTAGCAATGGTTGGGTGGCGCGGGAATCAATGGTCCAATGGTTGCAGTTATTGGCAATGGTTGGCTGGGTAGCCAGCCAATGGTTGCAACCATTGGCAATGGTTGGGTGGAGCGGGAATCAATAGTCCAATGGTTGCAGTTATTGGCAATGGGTTGCTGGGAAGCCAGCCAATGGTTGCAACCATTGAGAGGGGGGAAAAGGGAGAGAGCGAGAGAAGAGAGAGAGAGAGCGCGGGTGGTCGGTGAGGGAGGGAGGGAGACATGGATGCCCGGGCCGCGGGGCGAGGCCTTGGGGAGGGACCCGGGCAGCCCAAACGTATGACAGGCTGCCCTCTACGCGAGGCAAGCGTCCGCGATTGGGCGAGCGTCGGCAGGGCAGGGCAGCGAGCTGCCCGGACGACAAAGGGGTGGCCCAAAATAGCCGGCCGCGCGCCTACCTCATCTCCCCTGTGGATCAGACTGTACGGACGTACAGGTGGCGCCACCGCCGTGGGGGAATGCTGCCGTACGGTGCGCGCGACGTGACGGGACGCGCCGTAGGGGGGCTGCCCCTGATCGGAATCGCGGCGACGGAGGACCAGAAAGAATTTCAGCTGCCCGGCCGCCTCTCGCCCAATCGCGGACGATTAATTTCGCTGGTGGAGCAGAATATACCATTTGAAAGCTGCCCGGAGCCAAACTTGAGCTGCCCGACCGACGCTCACCCAATCGCGGACGTTTGCTTCGAGGACTGGGCAGCGGAAAACAGTTTAGGGCTGCCCAGAACCAAACTTTCAGCTGCCCGGACGACGCACGCCCAATCGCGGACGTTTGCTTCACTGTTGCGGCAGCCAAAACCATTTCCGATCTGCCCGTGGCCAGACTTCAGCTGCCCGGCCCACGCTCGCCCAATCGCGGACGTCCGCGAAGGGTAGCCGAAAACATTCCGGGCCAAGGGCTGGACGGACGACCATGGTTTGGATCAACCATTGAAATGGTCGCGATTTGCAAACCGTTGGTTCCGGATCTAGCCAACCATTGGATCCAATGGTTGGGTGGGGCGGGAATAAATGGTCCAATGGTTGCAGTCATTGGCAATGGTTGGCTGGATAGCGAGCCAATGGTTACAAACATTGGATCCAATTGTTGGGTGGGGCGGGAATCAATGGTCGAATGGTTGCAGTTATTGGCAATGGTTGGCTGGGTAGCTAGCCAATGGTTGCAACCATTGGCAATGATTGGATGGGGCGGGAATCAATGGTCCAATGGTTGCAGTGATTGGCAATGGTTGGCTGGGTAGCCAGCCAATGGTTGTAACCAATGGCAATGCTTCGGTGGGGAGGGAATCAATGGTCCAATGGTTGCAGTTATTGGCAATGGTTGGCTGGGAAGCCAGCCAATGGTTGCAACCATTGGCAATGATTGGGTGGGGCGGGAATCAATGGTACAATGGTTGCAGTCATTGGCAATGGTTGGCTGGGTAGCCAGCCAATGGTTGCAACCATTGGGAATGATTGGGTGGGGCGGGAATCAATGGTCCAATCGTTGCCCCCCCTCCCCCCCCCCTCTTCCATTTAAACTGTATTTTTATTTCCTCTCGTTTGTCTCTGTGGGGCGGCAGGTTATTCTCCTTGACGAGATGCTGAAGCTCCGGTCACGTCGCTCCTCTGGTAGCAAGTCCCGCCTGCTTGCCAATGTTGGTTCCAGCATCCCCGGGGGGGAGGAGGGCAATCAACTTAAAGATAAAACTAAATTTAAATTAATTTTATTCCTTATGATTCATTAAACCTAAAACGAAAAAAGTTAGTGTTCTACCTTAGTTTTGGAGCACTCTCTCTCTCCTTTTTAAACCGATGCTCATTAGAACATATTAAGGTTCTTTCAACTCCTCCCCTTCATTCCTAATAACTTCGAAGACAAGACGACACAAGCAAGTTGAATAGAGAAGTTTAGAACCTGGTTCTGGTATTTCCCCATGCGCTGGGACCACAGAAGAGAGAGGGTAGGAATGCCCAAATAATTGTTCGGACCAGCAGAGTACACCAGAATCCTATATTACATAACCCCTTGCGAATAAAAAAGAAATAATAATTCAATAAAATAAACATAAAGACATATCCAATCATCCAACAATCAATCAGAATTGGAATTCTACTCCCAGCAGGATCGCAATGGGCAGATCATGTTCCAGTTTTGAGGCCATATCATTTTTAGGCCGAAGTAACGTGTCCTTTGGGCTCACACAGTGTTGGCAGACACGAAAACTGCTAATGGCACATCCAACAAAAGGTCAGCCTCGAAAAAAAAAACCCCAAGAGAATGCCGCAACACGTGGTAATCTCTAATCTATACCACCAGTGGCACAAACCATCGGCAGTAACCACCACACGATCAGAACCATAAGCCAGACTAATAATGTTCCAGGAAAACTCATGCCAAATGTTGGAATAGTATGGTGGGTGCGATTGTACCGTTACAGAACACTGCTCTGCAACCTAACGATAACTCTGCATCACGTAATGAAGTGAATGCCTAATGAATGTCTTCATAAAGTTGCTCATAGCCTCCGAGAATAATTCTGGAGGGTGCCAAATGCTAGCAGCATGATGCACTCCGAGTCAAATCTGCATATTACAATGTGGAGGCTGCACAAGAAACACAGTAGTGAGTTCAGTCAATGTTCTCACTTTCACGCCTCCCCTGGATAAAAAATGCTAGAATGTCAACCTTCACTATTCAAAAGTAACCGTGGTTCCTATCCGTTGAGCAAAGCAAGCTAAAGATGTAGGCCCTACAGCAAAACTTGTTGAGGATCACCATTTCTAAACAAAGTCATACGAATATAGTGATTGATAGGGAAGACAAAGAAAGGAATGTGTATTACCTGTGGCCGAGTTTTTCTTGCACTCGCTGAGCATATCCACATAAAACTGGCACTTGGATATGTCATTAGTATTCTGCTGAACACACTGCATACCGAGCCATCCACAATTTCATTGTGAGCATGGAAACGAAAAAAACTCAAATCCAATCATGCAGTTCTTACGGGACAAGTCAGATTGCCATGCTAAAGAAAGTCCTCATCTGAGCTAATTTTAACCCCACCAAATGGAAGAACACAAATCGACATTCTCAATTCGGAAATGGGATAGGGTGTAAGAAACCGGGAAAGCAAACCAGGAATCCAGACTGGCAAACCTGCAAAGAACTGACGGTAACATAAGCTATGCCCAGAATGAGAAGGTTGAAATAAGATGAATAGAAATGTCCTTACGTCTTGGAAAGCCTTAGATTGCCAGGTGCAGGCATCCTGGGGAGGAGCCCCAGCAGAAGGGGCAGCCGCCACGGCTGGGGACTCCTGAGCGCCATTGTGCTCATGAACAACAGTGCGAGGTCCCATCACAGCATCCACAGCTCTGTGGGCAACAGCACTCCCAGTTCCAAAAGCCAGGCCTGCCAAAGGAAGGAACCATCCACCCCCACTTCGATGTCACCAGTATTCTACATGACTGCACACCAAAACTAGCAAAGGGTAGATATTGCAACAAAAGCTTGCTGAACATCCCTGGCTAAAATACAGAACATGTGTCATTTCTCAATTGGAAACATTGCTGTCAATCATATCAAGGATGAAAAGCAGAGCATACAAAAAATAAATACTCAGCAATATACACAAACCATGAGGATTGATCACAACAACGCTCTACAATAATACTCAACAATACTCAAGAATGTTTGCTATCCTTGATGATAAAGATTCAGATTGTACCTTGTCCAATCATGCCCATCATGCCTCCAACAATGCCTGGTCCAGACGGCTGTGAAGCTGCTGCCGGAGGGTGCGAGTTCTGGCTAGCTGAAGAAAAAAACAAGTAAAACGACATGTTACACAAAATCCACTCAAATTGAGGATCAACAAAGCCCTAATGGTGTGATTCGCAATAGGTGAAACGCAACAGAGAACTGCTCAAATAAGGACCAAACGATTTTCCCAACTAAGTTGCTGCTAAACGTAACCAACACCATTCAACATAAGCAAACGTGAAGGAAATTATCCACTTGCAGCACAATAACAACTCCAACTGCAATTATACAGGCGCGAAGAAAATCGACGAGACGCTAGGACATAAATATGGAAAAAGCAAAAACTCACTCTGCATCGGAGGAGGTGCAGACTGCACTGGGCGGGCCGCTGGCCTGGGAGCGGCCCGGGGTGGCGGGGCTGCAGCTTGCAACTCAAAACCTCAAATCAGATCAGAACAATATGCTCTACTGCCCTCACTAATATACACAGGTTATGCACCACCCAGCTGCAAGAGAAAAAGTCCCATAAGAGTAATCTGCACACTCTCATAGTAATCTATCAGACAAAAAAATATGAAGAAACCGGACAAATGGAGCCTTTCCTCAGTTACTTTTCTAACGGTGGCACAGAAAACTCGCGGCAAATCCCCAAAGACTGCAAATAATCACCAAAACTTAACAAAAGCCTGCCAACCGATGCCATACTATGTGCAATTCAAAATCTCCCAAGCTGAGTTTAAAGCGCATAGACAAGCTCACCAGAGCGGCGGCTGCTGCTGCGAGGCATGGCTGCTGTATGGGGAGCAAGAAAACTTGAAGAGAAAATGCAGGAGTGTTGAAGGCGAGAGAGTGCAGCTCGAGATGCCCTAACGCGCAGCGCCCCTTCTGGAAGGCCCCCTACGCCTCTTAGCCTACGTACGGTGACGTCATCAAGTGCCCCTACTACTGCGAAAGTGCGAACTGGCTGTCGTCGCGACCATAGAACGTGCTACAAAATGTATCGTATCGTGTCGTATCGTGTGCAGTATCGAAAAGGCTCCCGCTTTCGCTGCCGCATGTCGGCGTGCAGTGAACCACACGGCACCACGGGTGGCAGCTTCCTAGGTCCTGTCTAGTTTGTTCCAGCGGCCAACGTCTTTCGTACTAATTCATTCTGCGTTTCACTGTGCCATAAATAACCAGCAGAGCCTTTTTCACTACTGTAAGCAAGGTCTTCAACGGTTGTCAAATTGAACAAGTTTCCCAAGACTTGGCCTCCCACTACTAACCTGTCTTCCTTATTCAACGTTGATCGTTGCATGTGAGCTGGACGTCCACGTGCTAAGCATGCAAATCCACAATGCTTTGAAGGGTGACAGGAGGCATCGGCCGGAGGCATACTTTGGCAATATCGAGCGGCACAGATAATTGTAATGAACTACACTGATTGCGGCGAACAAAAATTCCTCGGCACATTCCCTGGACCTAGCGTTGTTGATTCACAAGCTCAGACAGACGCCATAAACTGCACAGACTAACGCCCATAACCCTAATGCTACTCTGTGAAGTTCGGTTTATCCACATCCACCTCACCCATTCCCGTATCCTCCTCCTCTTCACTGTCCGCATCCCCATCCACTTCCTTGTTCTCCAAATCCAACTTCTCAATCAGCTTGCTTAACATCCTGTCATCATTTTCGCTCACCTGCAGCACATCATGCCACGTATTTGTGTCAAGTGTTGCACTATTGCAGGTCGAGCAAAATCCTGAATGGGCCTTACAGTCATCACAGTTCTGATTCTACTTTTTGCAAGATAGTAAAGCCAATAAAGACTGCCACAAGCGATACACAAAAATGAGACGCCCAGAAGGTCTTTCATTTTCAATGTCACATTCAACAATGCCACTGGTGCAAGAAAAGTGAAGAAAATGTTTCTTACCGCTCGTGGCTCCTCCTTCACCAACAACTTGCCCTTATGCTGGTCGATCTCAATTCGGCACGCATCAATTGCTTTTTTAAGGACTTCGATGCCAAGTTCCTGCAGTCGTCCATTGCAACTTGTCACTTGCCATCTTCCACATGCATACGCTCTTCAGAAACAAGTCAACACATGACAAAAGCATGGCACAGAGCTGCGCCTGTCTCATTTGCCATCCCGCTCTTTGCTCCCAATCGGCAATCTGGAAGCACTCTATGCTCCATCCCTGCTTTGTCCTCCAGAACCACTTTCGCACTGGTCCAGCTATCTGAAAGTAGGCAACCATCCACTCTTCCTTCTTGCCCCACCGGTTCTTGCACTACCCCAAAAAGCTCACAAAGGGAGTCCAGGGCCCCACCTTATCAAGTGTTTGCGTAGTCAGCACATACAGGGGCGGTGCCACCAGCTTTATCTTCACCGGGCACTCATCTATGCCTGCTTGCTCTGCTTTTCTCATGGCATCCTGCGACATCACAGAAAGTCATCTTAGATATGTGATAACGAGCAAGAATAAAGAATAACTGCATTGACAACAACAGGATGGGCTCTATTGAACACTGCTATCCGTGTACAGAGGAAGGATAGATATATTGCTGAACTTATGTGCCCTACAGAAATGCTATGTGGCACAGCTGCCAGCAGACTGTGCTTGGTTCACACCTATAGAGTGGATATGGAGCTGAGGCGCAACGTGATGCAATGTGATGATGACGTCACATTGGCTAGACTTTCCACAACACCTATAAACAAAAATCGCCTAGAGAAACCATTCGTAGTTGTTGAAACGCTTTTCCTCCCTCAATGAACCACCCTCCCTTAAACCACCAGAAAGTCATCCGAGGAATAATCACAAAACAATGTGGACCCTCGTTTTGTTGTACTAACTTTAATATGAAGTACACCGTCATATTGAAAACATTTCAGTTCAATATCAGCTCGGATCTTCAGTGGTTGTGGCGTCATTCTCCTTCGAATGTTCTTCACCAAGGCATCCTTCACCCCTTCATTTAAAGCGGGAACCGTAGTAGTTATCTGTTCCCATCCATCACCATATAAATTAGCCAACACTTCTAACCCCATCGTGGCATGTGCCATGGCAACCGGCTCAACTTCCTCCGATCCAAAAGAATCAGAATGGAGAAAATCGAGAGAAGAGACTACCAAAGGTACTAGCAGACGAGGAAGTAACTTCAGCTAGGGGACCACCTCATTGCGGAAGAGATATCTAGAGGCTGCTTTCTGCATGAAGACTTCTGTCCATGCATTAAGGTGAAAATGAGTGTATGCCTAGTGGCTTGAAAAATGTAGTGTCCAGCTATTCGCCTACAAGAACCCTTGAGCAACGAGGAAAGACAGTAATGCTTTACCTCTTGCCCATCAGGTCCAACCTCCTTTACTTCCCGAGTAAGTGAATCCAAAACCGCATTTGGATCTGCTACTATTTGCTTGAAAGCCTGCCATGTAGCACCACTACGACAAAGTTATGATCCACAGAAGCAGTAAGATCCAGAATAAACAGACTCAGAATGCCCGACTTTTTTTCCTTTTTCAAGCAAATACAAACTTCCTACTCTCAAAAAGTTACAGGAAAGCTCAATCTCCTACGAACCCTAAGGTGAGCCCTTGTTAGCCAACTTCCGACTGTGCTTCTATCAACTGTATAGGGATTGGATAACAAGCAATAGATGACGCAATCATGATTGCAAATATCTGAACAAAGTCATAGCCTGCTCCAATTGACCTAAATTGGATTACCTGAAGTCTATCAGAGCCTTGCAAATAGTTGACTCTCGGTATCGCCTCATACCTCAAAAGCATGTCCATACTTCTTGTAGAGAGGCCATGCTACATGCAGGTAAAGGTCCTGCGTGATAGGAAGCCAGCAGACACAGACGGCACAAACTTAAATACAAACATGAAATGTACGAAATGAATCACCTTACTTTGCAATGAAGAAAAAAGAGGTCTGATATGTATAAGTCTGAAAAGCATATCAAATTTCATAATGACCTGAACATACAGCCCTTGTTCAAAAAGAGTGACCCCGAATGGAATGTCCCAAACTTTAGCGCCTTAAGTGCATAATCTATTTTTCCAAAGGAGGGCCAAACGAGGGGTGTTCATGCACGTAAGGAAGAAGTTCTTCAATCAGTCCATGCTTTAGGCTTTCTGGTTTGATTTGTCCTTAAGATTTTTGCTTATTTGGCAGGTACTGGCACATTAGGAGGGTGATTATGGAAGGTCAGGTTTAAGCACTTTCTTGTGACAAGTAATATTTTTTCAACTTGCATTTGATGTGGCTGATCATCTGACACATACATTGTCCAAATTTAGACGAAAACTAAGTGCCTAATGCAAACTATGTGATTTCACAGCCTGTTTGCCCCCTTTAAAAATAGCAGGTATTAAATTTTAATAAAAACCTGCTTTACGCTCTTCTTAACGTAAAATTACAAGCTTCAAGCAATTAATTTGAGCCGTTCATCCAGGTGTGCACCTCCACTTTGCATTCACTGAGCTCGCTTATCTTGCTACACAAAGAAAGCAAACAAAGGAGTATGAGGGGCTTCCCTGAACCTGCCCCTGTCCTACCCTCTCGGCCTATCAAGCTCTTTCTTTCAGACTTCTGACTAGTCTCCCAAGCCCGTGCCTATAATCCAACAATTTTAGAAGAGAGAGTCTCGCATGACACACCTCAAGATCGACGTCCATGGTCTCCGCCACGTGGCGCATGATGCTGTGAACCATTTTCGACTTATTGTAACGCTCCTCGCAGCCAGCTACATCTTCCTCTGAAACGCGTCGCTTTGATAAGTCGATGTACCCTTTCTGCTTGTCCACACGAACGACCATAACGGGCTCTTGCCGTCCTACCTTAATCAGACTGGAAATTGATCGAATACGGCGGCGAGAAAGCTCGGAAAGCAGAATCATGCCTTCAATATTATTGTATTCCAAAAGTGAGACATAAGCACCCATCTCTGCAATGTTCTTCACCTGCACCATAACTACATCATCCACCTCCGGATACTTCTGCTCGTACATCCGACAGTCCGTGGGCGGCATCTTGACCTAATTTACTAACAATTAAAGGACGACGTTTCCACTGGTACAGCCTCGGCTGCTCTCCTACCCCTGGCGGCAGCTGTCACTTAACGCCCTGATGTCTTGATAAAATGTCGCTAACTCTAAACTACACCGCAAGCACTGCTCTGGGTGAGTGTAAGCGAACGCCCAATGCTGTACTGACTTGCAGCGTGATTTTCAGATAATTAAGTTCACTACTCTGCCTCAAAAGAACACTCGTCTGGCAACGGCAGAGAAGTAGAGTAGTACAGTTTCAGCGTTTCAGGAAATTCAAAGCGCTGAGCCTGGCAGTCCAGCGACAAGCTGCAGCGAGAGAGCGAAACGAAACCCCACCCCTCTGAGCGCGGCTACAAACCCCTCCCTGCCTGCGCCCTAGGTCGCCCCCTCCCTTCGCCCGAACCCTCCCTCCAGCAGCGCAGGATGGTGCTCCCTCGACCCTGGCGCTCGGGAGCAAAATTGACGTTGGACAGCGGCCGCGGCTCTGGTACCGTACCGAACTGGGGCGTGGTTTGGCGCCCTTGGGATGAGATGGCTCATGCCATCATGTAACTTGGTCCTGCCGAGTACCGCATCCGGGAGGCGCCTCCTAGTCCTAGGGCTGTTTGGATGGGCGACGCCATCGGCATGTGGGAGCTACCCCCTCCCTAGGATGCATGTCAACGGGATCGGTTCGATTGTGTGTGGGAAGGTTTGGCGATGTGAATAGCTTATGGGAACTTGTGTTGCTAAGCACGTTAAATGCTAGAAGCAACGAGAACCATCTATGGTTTTACATGGTTGAAACATTTGCAACTTCCAATTGTTGTTTATGCTTAAAATTGAATATGATGGTTCGAGCGATTTGCTTCCTAGGTGTGTTGACTTCCTGATTGTCCCTTATCACCTAAACACAACTCGTATTCAAGGCTTGTTAATCAGTGAAAGGAAAACTATCTATTCTGGGGGACTAATTGGAATAGAAGGTTAACGTGTGACAGCCATTTTTTAACTTAAAAACCCTAAGAACTGCACGAATGCAGAAATTGCGGCTTCTAGTAGTTCAAGAAAACAACGAGGATGTCTTCTCGTGACAACTGAATCAGTTGAACGTGCAGCATGACACTTGCATATCAATGATTGAGAGGGAGCAAAGGACGACCGAAGTCCCTCCTTTTATAAGCTCAAAATTTTCTCTTGGGCTTATAAAAGTCACGCCAAAAACCTTAAAACACAATGGGTGTTTGAGTGCTTTTTCTTTTTGTCCTTAAATGCTTTGAGACCTATTCCTCGTGGTTCCCCCATGATGATTTTGTCCATATACATTTGATGGCATCGCCATGCATGAGATCAATGCCATATCTTATTTCTTATTTCATCCGTGTTTTTTCCCTTAAAACACATACAGTTGGGGGTCCTCATATTTTCCACCCTATTCAGTGCATTCCCCAGAAATTCGCCCTGATTTTGCCGAAACCACTTTTTGGTACGGTTACTATGGTGGGGGGTCCTCGTATTTACCACCCTAAGGAGTGCGTCCTCAATATTTTCGCCCCGATTTTGCCGAAACCACCTTTTTGTACGGTAACTTGTGTTAGCCGTACTATTCGTACTACAGGGGGTCCTCGTCATATTTTCCACCTTCAACAGTGCGTCACCAATAAATTCGCACTGATTTTGCCGAAACCACCTTTTTGTACGGTAACTTCGTGTTAGCCGTACTATTCGTACTATCCGTACCCTAAAAACCCTAAAACCCTAAAAAGGATAACTCTACTGCACCCCCGCGTTTTGTCTTTCGCACCCCCGTTTTGAAAATTTTGCCTGCCCGTTTTGGTTACCCCCCAGTTTGAATATTTCGGGAAAAAATCTTTTTCCCGCCCCTTTCGTCCTCTCCTCTGGTTCCTGTTGCGAAACGCTATATAGTTAAATGTATGGTCGACTATTTATGTCCGCGGTTGCTTTTTAAAGGTAAAGTTTATGGGTTGGTATTCGGAGAGTACCGAGTTCGGACCTTATAGGAAGCCTGCTTGTTTCATTCCCCCTCCCTTCATAGTTTTTTGGACATTCCATCCCCTCGTTTTCTCCTTTTCACTATTGACTTCCAACAATGTGCGACAAAAGAAAAGGGGATTTGCATTGGTCTCAAGATGGTGAGGCCATCAAATAAACATGGACAAAGTCAACATGGGAACCACAAGAAATTAGTCGCAAATGAAACAAGAACAAAAAAAAAAAACCTAGGAACAAAAAACTAAACTAAACTAAGCTTAAGTACAAAAACGCAACTGCAAAGGTCACCAATGTTGGGCAACTGTTACTCTCTGTTTTCAGGTTACCCCTAATTAAGGCAAGATCTTAAATTGTGGCCTGCTTGCTTGCAATTGGAACATTTTTTCCCTTCAACGTACTCGAAATAGCTCTTGTCCCGGCTGATTGCCAAACTGCGCGCGCCAGAAGGTCGACCTCGTTCCTTCATAACCGGGTGAGGGTTTTGCAACCGCAATGGTTCGAGGGGGGGCAGCGGAGGGGACGAAAGGGGCGGGAAAAAGATTTTTTCCCGAAATATTCAAAACTGGGGGGTAACCAAAACGGGCAGGCAAAATTTTCAAAACGGGGGTGCGAAAGACAAAACGCGGGGGTGCAGTAGAGTTACCCCCCTAAAAACCCTGAAACCCGTACTATTCGTACTAAACGTACTACGTACGCCGTTACGGGCTTACGCACAACTCACCTAATCTCCCCGCACGTGCCGCCGTAAGAGGCGCTCTCTCTTCTCCCCGTTCTTCTTGGCTTCGATACGATACGATACGATACGATACGATACTCTCCAATACGGCACTATCCGTATTTGCCGTACGAGCTGTAGTAGCCGTCAGCCACCATAGTGCCAGTTGTCACGATACGATACGGTACGATGCGGTACGATATGACAAAAAACATACAATACGATACGTACGAATATACATGAACACTAACATAAATCCGCTCGCCTATTAGTAACACGGACCTTCTATTTGCCAGAAACAATATTTTCGCCCGGTATTTGCCGAAACCAGGTGGAAAATATGACGAGGACCCTGTAGCGTAACGGAGCTGCGCTCGACGGATCCGCGTCCGTTCAGTTGTACTTGACATATTCCTATTCAGTGTCACGGACCGGCATGATCCAGGAATTGCCGACGGAAAATGCGAGACGGCGGCGCCATGTGTTGGCGGCCCACGGAACAGCACACCATCCAGCTAGGCGCACTCGGAAGCGCCGCAAAATGCCGCCGATTGTCATCAGTTGACCTATCCGAAGGCTCCACGCAGTCAGTCAGGCCACTCACTGGGCAATTGGCCAATCAGGGACTGTCACTGCTAAGGCTCAAGATATATTGTCAGTGCTAAGTAGATGGGATGTCAGTGATGCTTGTTTGTCTTTTAGTGCTGGGCTTAGTATTTGTATTTGCTGTGTGGTTTGTTGTCTTGTTCTTCTCTTCTTCCTCTTCAGTTCCAGCAACAGATGCTAAGTGTGAGAGAGAGAGAGAGTTCCATGCCATAGATAGAGAGAGAGAGAGAGAGAAAGAGTCTTCTTGCTGATAGCATTTAGACGTCCCATTCAGCCCAGCCAGACAAAGATTTCAGTGAGAAGATACTTTCATTGTAATGACAATCCCCAGCCAACCGCTGGCTGGGGTGACTTTCCAAAATACAACCTTTATCTAAGTTGAGTCCTGTTTTCCCTTTGCTGTCACTATGCCAAGCTACCATCTTGTTCTATCCTGCCTTACATTCCTCCCAATGACCAATGATAACTAGAAGCCTAGCTAAGAGACTAGCCGAGGAGAGGACAGGGGAGGAGAGCCCCCAAGGCAGGGCTCTTTGCGCATCGGGTCCAGCCACCGGTGGGAACATCTTCAGGATCCCTACGTCTTCCGCTGCGCGTACCTCTGAATCTCCCGGATCCTGGCTCTATGCTGCAGGCAGACCCACAGAACCAACCCAACCCTTCATCAGATTCAGCACGGACGCGCGAGTGGCCGTACAGCACCTGCAACTAGCTCAGCAGTCACCTTTTAACCCCACTTATCTTGTGCTACAACCCCCTGTACAGTATTCGTACTGTTCGTACGTTTCGTACTGCCAGTACTATCTGTACTAGCCGTTACGTGCTTACGCAAAACTAACCTAATCTCCCCGCTCGTGCCGCCGTAAGAGGCGCTCGCTCTTCTCCCCGTCTTCTTGACTTCGATACGATACGATACGATACGATACGCCAACTACGCTTATGCGTCACGATATGTCACGATACGATACGATGTTAAATGATATAGTACGATACGGTACGATATGGTACGGTACGAAACGGTACGATATGGCACGATACGATACGTACGGTCCAACATGAACTCTAACATAATACCGCCCGTCTATTCGTAACACGAACCTTATATATGCAAAATTAATATTTTCGCCTCATATTGGCTGGAACCAGGGTGGAAAATATGACCCCCTACTGTAGCCGTACCATTCGTACCATTCGTACTATCCGTACTTTACTACAGTACAGTACTGTACTGTAGTCATACAAGCCGTACTAGCCGTACTAGCCGTACTTGCTGTACTAGCCGTTACGGGCTTAAGCAAAACTCACCGAATCTTCCCGCCCGTGCCGCCGTAAGAGGCGCTCGCTCCTCTCCCCTTCTTCTTGGCTTCGATACGATACGACACGATACGATACTTTACGATACGGTACGACATGAAACTGTTCATGCAAAAAACTGCAAAACTGTTGTTTGCCACTTTGAAGAGAATGAAAGTGGCATTGATCTCACGCTGGCGAGGCCATCAAAATGTACATGGACACAATCAGCATGGGGAACCACGAGGAACTGGTCGCAAAGGACATAAGGACAAAAGAAACAAGCGAGGAGCGGAAAGCTCAACAACGCTTCAAGCCCTCCCTCGAAGTAGCCGCGCAGGTCGCCGATGTGCGACACATCGCACGGAGGGTGGGAGGGAGGGAGCGGCGGAAGGCCATCGACAAGGCCACCAACAACGGCGGCTTCACGCCGGAGCGTGAAGGCGAGGAGGACGGCAACGCTGAAGGGCGACGGGAATGCGCTGGCGATAAAAAGTAGCGAGGATCGGCGGAGGAGGAGAGGAGGGCTTCCTTCCTTCCCTCCGGGGCCGTGCGCGCATCGAGCGATGGGCTTAGCACTGGCGATGGAAGGACGGCATCCGAACGGGCGTCGAGGCATTGTCAACCAAAAATCTCAACAGCCATAGGAACAAACTCGTCGGCCGCGTCTCGTCACGTCACGTCACGGTGGACATATGCGCGCTCCTTGTGAACTTGAAGCGGTTATAAAAGTCAAAACTCGCGTTTACCCTACGGCCACCCCTAAGGCCCTAGCCCCGCCCCTACGAGGCGGGCGGGCCTGGCTGGGGTTCAGCGCCGCCTGTACCGTACCGTACCCGGCCCGCCGGGCGTGCGTCAGTTCGCGTGAATGTCGCGTTTGGATGACTCCTGCTTGCGGCGGCCAGCTCGCTGCCACGTGGCTACTGCCACGGTCAGCCGAGTTGCAGTGTGACGTGGCGGCACCCGATTCGCGCGGCGGTCGCCTCGGCGAGCCACGTGACATGGTACGCGGGGCTGCCACGTGGCCGCGCCTGTGAGCGCTTCCCCTGCAGCCCGCCCTGGCCCTGTCTGTTTGTCTGAGGGAAAGGTGCAAGGAGGGGGATCGGAGAGGAGGCGGGGCGGGCACTTCTCCCCCGCACACTGCGACTGCGGGAGGGCAGAGGGCAGAGGGCAGAGAGCGCTTGCAGATCTGCGAAACGGAGAAAGAGGTTGGCTGCTGGTGAGGTCGAGGTAGGTGCGCTGCTGCGGAAGGAGTTTGGGGCTGCGTCAAAAGGTAGTTGCTTGCTTTTTCTATCCTGAGTTGAATTTGTTCGGCATGCCTTGCTTCTTTTGTCAGGTGTACGTTCTGTGAATTTCTGATGATTTTTTTTTTTTGCCTCGCCTTCTCAGCTTCGTAGACCTAGGAAGGAAGTCGCAGATCAGGATTAAGTGCGGCAGAAGAGGAAAATGCACCACGAGTGTCAATGTATTTGAGTGGTCACCTTGCCATGTTGTGTTTCTCCTACTCTTGCAATGATAACTGTCGCTTAGTAGACCGTAAGGCAGCAGTAGTATATCAATCCAAATTTTCTGTGATGTTAAAAACTAAAAGAATTCTGAAATGAAATTGACAACCGATGCTTAGGTGGTTTCTATAAATGGAACAGGGAATTATCCTGTTTTTTTTATTTTCAATATTGGATGCATTCCATCTTTGTCCAATAACTTCTTTCAATGTTCTGCACGAGTGGCAATGTACACTAGAAACTGGTCTTGAATTATTTTGTACTTTAGCGTTCTTCTGCAAGCATGGAAAAT
The DNA here is from genome assembly GCA_037447605.1 of Zygnema circumcarinatum. Classification (NCBI taxonomy): domain Eukaryota; kingdom Viridiplantae; phylum Streptophyta; class Zygnematophyceae; order Zygnematales; family Zygnemataceae; genus Zygnema; species Zygnema circumcarinatum. Next base: position 2,130,330 of record CM074806.1, read on the forward strand.
TTACAAATTTTAATTTCTTATGGTTGAATTCTTCTGTGCATTAGAGCTTTGGTTGTGAAGACATCATCTTCAAACCTTTTCGTTTTGCTTCTTGCTATATATAATAATGTTGAATGCATCCTTCCTGCATTCAACATTATTAATACTATTGGGACATAAAATCCTAGTTTATAAGACGAAAGGCCGTAAATGCGAAATCGTACATTGCGGGGACGCGCGCTTAGGGCTAAGGATCATGCGCCCTCCCAGCCCTGTCTGTCACTGATTAACCACTTGAAGCAAGCACAATATGGAGTATTGTGTCGTGGCCTTTTTTCTTTCCTGTTGTCTGTTCCATTGCTTTTAATAAATCCGCTTGTTTTGTAAGAAGGTAAGCGAATTGTTTTAAACGAACGGAAATGCGGAAGGCCTAGAGACTGTCCTCCAGTAAACCACTAGATCTTCGACTGGCTCAAACTATGCCGCAAACCAGCCTGTAAGCTGGTGTCTTCTCGTTTTGTTTTTCTCTGACTTATCGTGAGTTTGCACTAACAGCAAGCACCTCTGCCTGGTGGTGATTTGGTCTCCAGAAATTGGTCGTCTTGTTTCAATGGGCCCTTTAAAAACGCTGGCTCGTAATGGGCAAGCAGTAGTCCGGCAACTGGCAAGGCAGTTGTCACTGGCTGAATCCAGGCCGAGTCTACACAAGGCCGAAGCCCTTGGATGGAATCCTCAGAACCATCACATGATCCACAGACCAGCAGGTCTAGTCCAACGTCATCTTAGTAATGTGAGCGGGCCTGTGGCTCTTGATACGGAGGATCTTGTAGAAGCGGTACAGCTGCCAGGTTCTCTTCCAAGCTTTACTGCACGCGACATAATTATTAACAAGACCCTTCATCCCAAGGTACGGCTCGACCTGCCATGAATGAGAATACCTCAATAGTATTACTGTAATAGAATCGCCTTTCTGTAGATCAAAAGACACACACATCAGCAATTGGGACTTGGTAGATACTTTTGTGACTTGAGCGTTGAAAGCATTGACCCTCGGTGGTAAAGGGAAGGACAAGCGTCAGGATGATTGGTCAGTCCGGATTGATTTTGGGACCTTATTGGCTAAAGTTCTGTTCATGTAGACTCAGTGTATTCGTGATGATCGGCTCACATTGCACAGCAACTTGCCATAGTATAGCCCATTGCTAGGTTTTAGTAAATGATTTGATTCTCTGATGGCCGGCGTGCCTGATCACTCTGCAAAATAACGAGTGGATAAGTATAGAGCATTGAATGAAGTGGAGTGTAAGCCTACGAAACAACATCGACTTTTTTACCACTGACAGATGACAATTGGTGTTATGTGCCTGGTTTGTTTGTAAAGAGACTCTTGTCATGGCAATTGCAGTAGTGGAAGGCAACGCAGAATTCATCAAGGCTTATTGCCATTCAGTCATCCTTTTGCCTGTCCATCCTAGAGTGGGAGGACCAAATAACAGCCAACTCTCTCCGTTGCCGACGTGTTGAATCTGTTACAGTCCAGACTGTTATGCCATACTTTTCCACCAGGCATACCCACTTGCGCCAACAAGGCCAACTCATTAATGAATTTAGCAGACTATGGTTTTTCTTTTGTTCACCCCTTCTGAGAAAGCTGTTTTCTCTCGTGCAGCCTTTTCCTTCTCTATCTGAGCTCAAGTTTGGCGCTTTGTTCTCGGACCACATGCTAACAGTGGCCTGGTCTGCCAGCGATGGTTGGACTCGTCCATCCATCAATCCCTTGGCCCCCCTCGCCATGCATCCCTGCGCACAGGTGAGATGGAGAAGGGTTTTCGTGTGTCGCTTATGCTTATGTCTTTCTACAATAAGAAGTCTCTGAACGGTTCTGACAGGGTGCAGGTTTTTCATTACGGCCTTGAATGCTTTGAAGGCATGAAGGCGTATCGTGGAGCTGATGGCCGAATCCGCCTCTTTCGTCCTGAGAAAAACATGGCTCGTCTCATCAGCTCATGCAAGCGGCTCAACCTGCCAGTGTTTGATAAGGTGAGATTATACAACTTGGCGATTTCAACTCACATACCACTAACTATCAGGCTATGCGTGTTTCGTCACTTTCTTGTTTGTATCCAACAAGGTACCACGGAATCCCCCCGGAATCCACGGCATAGCTTTTCACCTATTTTCACAAGACACCTTATTTAATAATGGAGACATGTTTTGGCTTAGAATAGAAGCACGCACTTCAGTCGTTTTGGCACATTGAATGGAACCCGGACTATGTCGAATGTTGGTGTAATCCCTTCAGTCAATGCTGTTGACTTCAATTTCAACCACGGTTACCTTTCAGTTTAATTCTCATTTTTTGAATAGTTCGACCATCCCTTGTATGGGAAGCTCGGATTATCACGTTGACATGGTAACAATGAAGAACCCGCAAGCAAGAGAGTGGCATTCCGTTGCATGTGCATTTCTTCATAGTCACGCTTGGATATACTTGCATTAGCCCTGCACAAACAGTTTATTGACGTGATTGAGCCGTCCGGCGTCCTCCATAGTCAGCAAACATTCGTTTGACCGTAAAGTGACGTATTTCAGGTTCAGAAATCTTATCCTTGCTCTTCCTTCGTCATTTTGCCATCTGGCTGCCATTCTGCAGGAAGAGTTTCTTGAATGCATAAAAGCACTTTTGAAAGAGGACAGGAATTGGGTTCCGTCTCCTGAAGGATACTCTTTATATCTCCGTCCAACATGCATTGCCACAACAGCACACCTTTCAGTCGGACCCCCGAAAGATGCTCTACTCTTTGTTGTCATGTCTCCTGTGGGCCTTTACTACCCGGAAGGTCTGAAGCCCATCAAGCTCTACGTGGACACCACTAATGTGAGGGCCTTCCCAGGAGGTGTGGGAGATCGAAAAGTGGGTGGCAACTATGGGCCAACAATTCAGCCTCAGGTGGCGGCAGCTGAAAAGGGCTGCTCACAGGTACATACCGGCATATCGTCTGGGCCACTGTACAGAAAAGGATGCTAAAGGAAATCTCTGTGTTGAAGGTCTCACCGTCCATCGACAGGGAAGGAGATTTTCTGCAAATCCTTATCAAGCTGCTCTGTTTACCTTTTCACAGCGATTGCCTCTTCTTTCTGAGCCCTTGCATGAGTTCATCAGTTGACCACTACGCTTCAGACATTTTCTGGTCACTAGTTGACCCTTTCTTGGTTTTTTGCAGGTTCTTTATGTTTTGGACGATGGAAAAGACACTTCTGCGCTGATTGGCGAGTCCGGAGCCATGAACGTATTTTTCTTGCTGAAGAAAGAAGGAGCTAAAGGAGGGCGTGAGCTCGTGACACCTCCTCTGGATGGCCTCATCTTGCCCGGGGTTACTCGCGCAAGCGTGCTTGAATTAGCGAAGTCATGGGGAGAGTTTGAAGTCTCGGAGCGGCCAATCCGGCTGAATGAGGTTAGCGGATGCGTTCTCGAACCGGTCCTTGGACATTGACTGAGTTTCTGAGTTTAACTTTTTTCATCCTCCCCTGCTTTCCTGCCTTTCTTCCAGGATTTGGAGGATTTGAGTTCTTTGAAGATTTAAAATCTGCAACAGATCTTGCTGTTGTTAGAATTTCTTTATGTTCAGAGTCTTTCATATCGTGAAGTATAGGCTTCTAACACAGCAAGGGTTAAGACTGGTTCTAAATGTTCACAGTTGGGGTAAATCCCTACAGCCTTGCTGAAGAACTAAGTAACGTGAAGTAACAAGCATGGGCCTGAGTATACCCATGCTCTTCTGCCAGTCTGATTGCTTTTCTTGATTTCCTGCTCTTTTGGGAGGGGCAGTTGGAAGAGGCACATTCGTCGGGCAGATTGGAGGAAATGTTTGGGACTGGAACAGCAGTGGTCATTCAACCCATTTCTGGGCTATTACTGCCGGACGGGAGAAATTTAGAGCTTTCCTACAACGAAGCGGCAACGTCATATTGGAGCAGCAAACCAGCTGGGAGCTCAGCTCATTCGCCAAAACTGGGTGAGCCTTTCAATGTGACCGGTCGAGTGTATCGAGCTATTCTGGACATTCAATATGGCCATGTACCAAGTTCATGGAGCGTTCCTATTGACGACGCTGCTAACAGCAGTTGAAAATCTTCATGAAAGCGAGGATAGAGCTTTAAGGGCGACTACAAGCATAATAAGAGGAAGCTTCAGGGTGAGTTGTCGGGAAAATGTACATTCCACAACTACATTCTTTGTGGAGCTAATGCAGTCACTGGTTGGAAGCTGAAAGAGCATGATAAGCAGACATTCGACCTTTCATGGCACTCCGCACCATGAATCATCTATTATATGCGGTAGAACCTCTAGTGTTTGAAGCACCGAGCATTCAAAAGTCGCCGAGGGATAGCGTGGAGCATGGATGGATGGACCTTCAGAAGCTGGAAGGGCATGGATGTGGCGCCTTTCTCAAGGCATAAGGGACGGGTTTTACGATGTATGGTATGTAAAGTAGGGATCCGAAAACGCACAGGCCTGGGGACACCGATCCTGAGGCGGCACTGATCCTGAGGCGGCACTGGACGGCGACCATTTCAGTTCCTTTCCCTTGTGGTCGCACGAACCCGGCTGACAATCTTTGGTAACCGGTGAAGTTTGCTCGGGGCAACAGTGTCTCATCGACGTTGAGCTGCGGAATAGGGAAGCAGGATTCTGTTTGCTAATTTGTTAAACGTGCCATAATCAATAAAACTGGTTTTGAGTCGTCTGTTGAAAGCTGTTCTTCTTATACTATTTGTTGACGTGTCAACGTCCGATGTGGCGAGGCATTCAACTTTGTTACTGTTAACCTTCATGCCCTTGAGGACGAGGTCCCATTGGGGGTGTTTTTGTCCTTTGTGAAATTCGAACCCATTCAATTGGCCATTTTTTTCAGAAAAAAAATTGTGGCGTCGCTGGCTTAATTCTTTTGTTCCAAATGGTTGATCCAATGAATGGTCCGACCTGTGCAGACACGTGATGCCTGCCTTGCGGTGCAAGCTTTGGCATGGCTCCATGCATGCGTCCCAACACGATGACTGCACCCTTGCACGCTCAAGGACTGCTGGAGCTGATCCACCACTGGCGCCATCTCCGCCTGTCTATCTGTCTGATGGCACCCCGCCCCGCCCGGTCCCGCCCGCAGTCTCCTGTCTCGCTCCCTCCCGCCCTCCTTCCGGACGACCCCTCGCTCGCTCCGCCGATGAAGGCAGGGAGGCGCGGAGTAAGGCGCTCCCTCCCTCCCTCCCTTCCTCCCTCCCTCCCTCCCTCCCGAGAGTCCCTGACACGAGGGCCGTGGCCGCCTCGACCACATCCAGCGGTCCCGATCGCGGCTCATCGATCGTCGCCTTCCTCGCGCTCCCCCCCCGCGCCCTCCCTCCCTCCCTCCATCGCCCCCGCCCGCCGCCCTCGGACGATCCGACCCGCGACCGATGCCCCCCACCCCCCCGCCCGCTTCCTTGTCACGTCTCCGCCCGCCGGCGCGCCACGTGTCCCATCCCGCAGGACGCCCCCCCGGCCGGCAGTGCCAGCGTGGAAAGGCGCTCCGAAGTTTCCGCGATTCTGCGATCTGGCGCCACGTCTGTCCGCGGCGCCCGCTCGGCCTTGCCCCGCGGGCGACGTGGCGGTCCCGCGGCGATCGGGGCCGCTCGTGGCAGCGACGGGCGCGCACCCGCCCCGCCGCCAGGTGGCGCGTAGACCTCTCCCCCGATCTTGGCGGCCGCACATGCGATCGACGGCCCCCGCGCGCCCACATGCGCGCGGCAGGCGGGCGGGCGGGGACCCTTTTTGAGGGGGGGTCGGGGCGGGGCGGCGACAGATAACCCTAGTACTTGGCAGGCGGCGAGCTGCGCGGGGGAAGCTGCTCCGCACGTGCGAACTCTGCAGCGGGAGGAGCAGGAAGGAGAGGGCGCGGGGCTGGCGGTCGTCGGAGGGCTTGGAAGGCTGGGCCGTTTGTTGATGAGAACAGGCTAGTAAAGGTTCTGGATTGGAGGAGCAAGGTCTTTCGGAAACGGAGAACGAGAGGAGAGGTAGGGGAAAGGGTAGGAGGAGAAGGGAAGCTGGGGTGCCGATTGGTGAAAGAGTTTTTTCGCAGACTTATGCAGAGGCTCAGATATGGCGGCAGGGACGGAGATCACACAGCCGGTTTCGTTTACCGAGAGAGCATCGGGGACAGGGCCCGCAGCTGCGTGCTGCGGTAAAGCCCGAGTGGGAAGCATTCAGCTGCGCTGTTTTAGGGGGAGTACTGAAAGCTTTGCTTTGCTGTCCGCCAACGGGAAGGACTTAGTCATTCCTGAGGAGCCGGAGGAGCCGGATTTCGTCGCAGATTCTGGATCTGAACGAGGTGCAGAGACAGCTACTTCAGCAATGCAGTCGAAGCCTCCTCGCTTCACGCGAACTTTGTTCGAGGAGTCTTTATCTATGAAGAGCAGCTCGAATTCCGCTGAGTCGCTGTTTCTGGAAGATTCATGTCGAGTACAATTGGAGGTATAAGGACTCACACTTGTATTTTCCGGGTGAAGCATGCTTGTCAGTTACTTGCAGATCATGAACATCGACGTTTTCCTAAACTTTTTTACAGTGGAATCAAGTCAGTTCCATTGGGAAGTCTGAGATTAACTACAAAGGTTGTTGTCGTGGACATAAGTTGTAAGTGAATAGGGGATGAGATAAACGTCTGGTGAGCACAAAGTCAGACTACTGTGCTCCTGGCTGGAGAATACCATTTTTTGTCGTTTTCATTTGGTTGGTAGACTATTTTGTTTTGGGTAAAAGTTACCGTAACCACCCAGTCTCCATTTCCTTCGTTTCCCTTGGACCTCTTTGTCGACAGTTTTGTGTACACTCACTGAAAAACTGATGTGCATGTTCGTTCTGTAAACTTTACTATACACTTTCGCGCTGTGCACGCTGCTGTGGCCGATGCTTGAGTCTTGAAAACAGTGAAGTGAATCGGGGTAATTTTGAATTTGGCTCCGCGTTTCCTCGTTTTTCATGAAACTTTAGCTCAGGTCTTATGGAACTTGTTGTATGGCTTAGCAAGTAATTAAGGGCCTTGGAATTATACCTCCCTGCCGTTTTTTTGTAGGAAGCAATTCTAGTTCTGCTACCGGCCACAGTCCTGAATACTATCCGTCAGTACCCATTTATGGACCAACCGTCAGCTTACTCCATTAGTGGGATGAAGTCCTTTGTGGAAGGAGTGCTAGATTTTTGTGGGAGAACAGTTCTATGAATGAGCCAGTGGACATCGAATGTTAGTCATGCCCTTTCGTAGTTTGTTGGTCTCGGTGTCCTGTCATAGTTATTAGAGTTAGCGGAACAAATTCACTTTGATGAAACACAACATGCATTTCATTGTCATAGTTGAACGTGAGAGCCGTTTCTGCGTCTTAAAAAGGAAAGGACGTGTATACATCTACTTTCCTTTTATTTGTTCAGCGTTGTGATCCATTTTATGCTTCTTACTTATCTTCACAAGGATTTTCGGTCTTGATCATTCAGGGGTAGTAATCTGGAGCCAGGAAAGGAGAAATCCCATCAATTTTACCTTTTATAGTTTGTGTCACGGGACTGCCTTCTCTACACTACACCAGGAGGTTGTTTGCCAGACGAAACTTGTGCACTACTCTTCCGTAGCTTTGATGACGAAGCGACTTCAGGATGTGGCACTGCTGTGAAGTCATACCAACTTCCGTAGTTGTCGCTTGTCAATTATTTTTATGGGCAGTGTTTCTTGAAAGGTACTGAAGTACAGCCAAACAGATAAAACTTCCGTCTTGTGAATGTTGGTGGCATTCACCTGATCTTCTGTCATGGAGGATATGGCCCTCTCTTTCTTTTAGAACAGTGGAGAACTCCTGAAAGCTAAGCGTCAGTTGCTCTCAAACTCTCTCTTTCGTTTAGAACAGTGGAGAACTCCTGAAAGCTAAGCGTCAGTTGCTCTCAAACTTCTAACGGAAGCAGGTCAAGGCCTGTTATAATTCGATGAAGAAAAAGCTGTCGCGTGTAGAGTCTTTCCGTACTGCTTGCCAGCTAACCAATCATATGCATGCCCGTAATGAGGGTGCAATGATGATTATGAGAATGACGATGGTGTTAGAAAAAGGAAATGTTGAAGCTAAACAAAAAAGGCGTTTTCATTCGTTTTGCCCTCAAGCAACAGTGTGTTTCAGTATTTTGGGAACTTGTAGATTTCATGTCACCGCAGGTCATGAGATCATTTTTTTTTGTTTTCTCACAATTCCTAACCATTTCTGAGTTGTTCTCCATCATTGTGCACGTGTGGATAGTTTCATGCAGCACAGTACTGAACTCATCACTGTGCATGCAGGCGCCATCCGTTTCTCAGCCAGTGGAGGCCCCTGCAAGACTTGCGATGTTTCCTGGGGAGGCGAGAATGGTAGTGCGTTCAGGGGGGTGGACCGACATCGGTTCGCGCAGCTGCATGGAGGATGCGCATGTGCTGCTGGATGACCTCACAGGCTGCCTGGGGAAAGTGCGCCTAGCAAGCCCCTGTGCCTTCTATGGGGTAAGTTCACTACATGGTCATTTTGGAAAGCACGAGTATAGTAAAGATAGAAAAATTGGCGTAATAACATCGAACCCATATGGAGAATATCGATTGCTACGGCCTCAACATCATGGTTGCTGTACTTTGTCGTTGCAGGTGTTTGATGGCCATGGAGGTCACACGGCTGCTCACTTTGTGAGTGAGCACTTGCTGCGCCATATTGTGGAGGATCCTGCTTTTCCCGAGCAAATGGCTGCAGCCTGCCGTGGAGGTTATGAGCGGACAGACAATGCCCTGGGAGAACAGTGGGCGGCCGGATCCCACCGGCAGGAGTTTGACTCCGGAACAACGGCGTTGACCGTGCTTGTTTGCGGCAAGTAAGGACCTAGATAAGGACTAAGAACTGGGGGGAAGGGGGGGGTGGGGGGAACAAACTCTTCAAAATCTTTGCCTTTGTTGTCGTTCTCCTGTGCACTACTTTCAGCGTGTTATGAGGCAATGATTGGAAACGAATAGATGACTGACGGGGGTGCGATCAGACAGACCACTTGATTTTGTTTGACTCTCTGCCATCCTGTTCGGTCGCTGCAGCTCTCTGGTGGTCGCCAACGCGGGCGACTGCAGGGCCGTCCTGTCAAGGAGGGGGAAGGCTGTGGACTTGTCGGAGGACCAAAAGCCCGCCCTGCCGTCGGAGAAGGCGCGAATCGAGGCAGCAGGGGGCTTTGTGGTGGACAATTACCTGAATGGGCAGCTTGGAGTTGCGAGGGCACTTGGTGACTGGCACTTGAAGGTAATCGGATAAGCTATTCTTGGGTTCGTTACGCCATGTGGGTAACGGTGATATTCATAGTTATTTAGTGTTGGATGAATTTTGGGGTGTCTGGCTAAGTGTTCATGTAAAACGTTTGCAGGTTCGGGATCCGAGCAAAAACCCTCTGACATCTGAGCCAGAGGTGAGAGAGGCGACACTGTCGCCAGAAGATGAGTTTATGATTCTTGGCTGCGATGGACTCTGGGATGTAGTCAGCAGTCAGAATGCAGTGGACTATGCGCGGAAACACCTTCAGCTGCATAACGACCCCGAAAAATGTTCGAAGGCGCTTGTGACTGAGGCATTGAGGCGGCATACCACCGACAATTTGACAGTTGTGACAGTCTGCTTCGGGGTAGATCCCCCTCCTCCGCTGGCCAAGCCATGGCGGCCAGGAGTCAGACGCAGCATCTCTGTGGACGGGCTCTTGAGTGTTCAGTCATGCATTGACAGATCATAACCCAATGAAGCTCGACAGGATGTCAGGCAAATTTTGAGATGAAGGCTATTTGAGCATTTGCTGCTTTCCAGATGGCGGCATGGAAACTGTTGCGACCCGTGCAGGGAACTATGCGGAACCCATTCCGGGAGATGTTCTGTACGTGGCCAATGTATTATTCACAGATTATGTCGAAATTTGGTACGAAAGAGGTCTATTGTGTGAAGCGGAGATTTTTGTGATTCACTCCTGCCAGTGGGATGGGCTGCCCGGCGCGCAGCCTCGGTGGGTGGGTTTGCTGGTTGCCTTGGGAGGCGAAGCCTGCAGAGCAGAGTCACGGGGTGTATTTTTCTTTTTTTGCTCTCTTTAATTGTGCAGCCATTAGAGACGCATGTCCGCAGTACAATTGACGAGCCTTGGGGCATGGCTCCTTTTGCGTTCCTATCAGTTTTTTTGTGGGTTTTGATAGTGTAGGCACATCCCCATTGCGAGGGGACTGCTGTCGCCGTGGGTGATGCAGGCAGCAAGACCGGACTAATAAGTGGCTGGAAGGTCTGAGCTGTAGAACCCAAGCACGTGTGCAGGGGCTTTTTGATAGATTACATTAGGGCGTATTTCTTGCGCGCATTGCGCAGCGCCCTCCTTCCTGTAGTAGCAGGCAGGCTCGTGCCTCCAGCCGGAGGCCTCGGGGTTTCTCTTGTGTGCGTCGCCAATAAGCCGCGCTAAGGTGGTCACCGGACCATCGCATGCTGTTATTTGTAGAGGAGAACGCGTTACTTCTCAACAGGGCTGTGGCGGGGAGATCGATATTTCTTTCAGTGCTTTAGCAGTTAGGTTGATACTTCTTGCAGGGTTTTGGCAGTTAGGTTGCTTGATGGAACATTTAAGGAAGTAGATAGAAGCTTTCTTTTGTAGCCATCAGGTGGCGATGCCTTCTTGTGCGAAGAGGCCGCCTTGTTTAAAACTGCAGAAGCACTGCTGAGGAGTATTGTTGTAAACTGTTTTTTGAAAATATTTGTCTACGATTCTTTGTGTTTGACTCGGGCTGTGGTTTAGTGGAGTCTGAAGCGCGGGCGGCTGTAGGAAAGCTGAAGGGACGCTGGGGTCGGCACATTGCTGGCTGATGTCCGGGGCCCGGGCATGGCTTTGCTGAGGATTCTGTTCTGCTCCGAACCACAGATATCTCATCAACTTGAGCCTATTTAAATTCCAACGTTGTCTCCCTCCTGTCCCTGTTTGGTCTGACATCGGCGACAATATTTTTCTTTATCGCCGTACGCTTCAGTTGCTGCCATTCTGCAGCAGACGACTCCCTCAATACATTGCAAGGCACGAACATTTCTGCACACGAAATTAGCCTCTGTACTGTAGAACCGAACAGGTTGAGAAAAAAAGAAATTAGAGATTCAAACAAAAAAAAAAATCTCAAAAAAAAAATCTTTCAAAACCATTTTCTCAAAAATGAACCCCACATTTGTGAACATGATTACTTTTGAGATATGAGAAATGAATTCCTACATTTTTTTCTCAATACAAATCATTTTGGAGAACCAATTGAACATTGAACAATTAATTATCGTTCGTGTTCAATTCGAGTTTTCAATGGGTCCACCGATCAATACAGAGATTTTAGCGGATCGCCAAGCGCGTGGACCTTGAGGTTTATACAGAAATTGTTGATCTGCTCGCGGGAAGAGTCTGTACGGCAAAAATAAGGCCCGGGTTAACCGGATCCCTCGAATCGCACAGCACCAACGGAAATTGGAATCCACACGTGCGACCGAACATGTCGAGTCGCTGAACTTTTTTCTTAAACCTTTTCGCTTTCTTAAATCGAAAAAGTTTCGACCTCGAGTGTTCAAAGTTCAACCCTACTCAATAAGATCGAGAATTGAGAAATTAAATAAACTCGTTTCTCAATTCCCAGCCTGTTCGGTTTTACGATACTCATTACAGTAAAAAATAAATCAATGAATAACACCATGAAATGCCATGCATTGTGAGCCCTCGTCCCGCCATCTCACGCAGCAGCATTGGACCCAACAACATTGGAACAACATTGCCTTCAACTACGCATTGCAAAGTCGCCAAGTGTCGCCACGTTTCTCCGCTAGCCCTCACCGCAAACTGCCGCTACATGCGCGAAATCGCCTAAATTCGTCGGACCAATCCGTGAGCCAATTCGCCCCCCCCTCCGCCGGATCGCGATCGCGGCGGCCATCGCTTGGCTTCCCCCGGCGCGTGGCACGTGCAGGTCAGCCCTCCCATTGGGCGGCGGCGGGAGGGGGCCCGCGAGCGGATGACGGGCGGCCTCCCATTGGCGGAGGGCCACGGATAAGGTTCCCGCCGCGCCAAATGTTTTGTTTTTCCTGCCCGCTGCCCGCTGCCCGGCGTGCCGCCCGGGCCGCCCCCCCGCGCGCCCTCGCCCGCTTGCTTTTGAGTGCGTCCCCCCGCGCAGTCGAATCCGCCAGCCATCCAGAGCAGGAAGGAGCAGGAAAGGAAAGGCAAGGCAATTCAGACCTTGCAACGGTTAGAACTACGCCATGGCCGCCACTGTTGCCAGCCAGGCTCTTCTCGCCGCCCCCGCGGCTTCCCTGGCCCGCCAGAGCCAGGTGAAGCGCAGCAGCGTTGTCGCCAACAAGGCGTTCTTCGGCAAGGGCGTTGGATTCTGCCCGGCTGTGCAGAGGGTGCAGGTCGCCAAGGCGGTCTCCGTCCGTGCTGAGAAGGTAGGACCTGTCGCACCCTTTATGTGGTGGTAGTTGTAGGGGCAGCTCGACATGGGACTTGAAAGAGATCGAAGTGATTGATCTGACGAGACTAAACTTGCTGATCAGTAGAGTAAGGAGCTGGCAGATGATGGACCACTATCGGCCTTGCGTCCGTTTTACGACTGGATGTCATGCGCAAGCAGTCTGCAAGCTGACTCAGCTGTAGTCGATTAGTTTACTAGCGTCCTGCAGGATTTCTTCATCCCTCCCATTAGTTTTCACTGTATACCTCGGATGATGTGATTTCGGTGTTCCCGTTTGTACCTGGATTTGGCTCGGTAGGTTACATACTGGCCGGCTTGCAGCTGAAAAAGCTTAGTAAAGGCTTCGTTGAAGGCCATTCTTGCAAAGTGAACTTAGTCCACCGCAGCTGTGTCTGGTTTAGGATTGCAAACAAGTGGGCAGATTCGTTCGCTTTTCTACAAGCGTATCACTTATCCAAGGTCTCTAATCTTTACGCATTGCGTAACATATTCATAATTCTCATTCTGGGCCTTTTTTAATAGTTAACATTGCAGAGTTTGTACATGACCGTCTTGACTACAATTAGGTAGTTTCACGTTGCGTATGCTGCCTAGACCCGTCGCTGGCTGCATTCTGACAGTCTTTCGGTTTTCTTCTGCAGTACCAAGTGATTGAGCCCATCAATGGCGACCCCTTCGTTGGCTCCTTCGAGACCCCCGTCACCAGCAGCCCCCTTGTGGCATGGTATCTGTCCAACCTCCCTGCATACCGTACCAGCGTCAACCCCCTTCTTCGTGGCGTGGAGGTCGGCCTCGCCCACGGTTTCCTCCTTGTTGGCCCCTTCGTGAAGGTATGTCTCCAGCTCATTTCAAGACGTTCAGCTTCTGAATGTTTGTTTGTGCTTGGCCTTTCGCGCTTGAATTCGAGTGATGAACTCGACGTCTTTCGGAATGTCCATGTTAGATCTGAGATGCACCTGAAGCGTGTTTTTTTCCGAAGTATGCTGTTAGGATCCATTTGTGTTGTTTCGCCATTTTTACCTGCTTTGGGTGATGTCCTCGTTAACTACCTCGTGTCCTTTTTTTCCTTCAGTCCGGCCCTCTTCGTGACACCGCTGTCGCCGGAGCTGCTGGAACTGTCGCTGCTGGAGGCCTTGTTGCCATCCTCTCCGTCTGCCTCACCATCTATGGCATTGCTACCTTCAAGGAGGGTGCTCCATCACTCGCCCCGAGTCTGACCTTGACTGGCCGCACGAAGGAAGCTGATAAGCTCCAGGTAAGATACAGCTTGCAACCTTCGGTGGTTTATATGTCTCTATGTGAATGCTTTATTCCGTAACTTTATGGTAAAGCTTAGGCTTGCTGATTTCAGGCTTAATCTTAACGATATAAATGTCGGTCGTGACCTGCAGACTGCCGAGGGCTGGGCTGGATTTGCCGGCGGCTTCTTCTTCGGTGGCCTTTCTGGCGCTACCTGGGCATATTTCCTTCTCTACGTCCTCAACCTGCCCTACCCTGTGAAGTAAGCGAAGGGACTAGTTTTGGAGGCGTGCTGCCGTGACCTTTCCTGCTTAATTCAGTTCGTAGGTGTGATTTAATATGGCAAAATTTTTAAAAAGTTTGCCTACGGTACTTGTAAATATTGGATTCATTAGATTCCGGTATGTTCCAAGAAGTGGTCATTCCTGAAAAGCAAGTGTTGTCAACTCCCAAAATTATGTTTTGAGTGCCTTGAGGTCTTGTTTTTTTGAATTGCGTTGTATGAGGCTTCTGCATGTGCTTCAGCAAACTGTGTTTGCCAGACTGTATGCTTAGTGCTGGAACGTGATGATGCTGCGTGGCATTAAATCCACTTCGGTGAATGTTGTGGATACCAACGGGCAATGATGTTGCATGTCTCCGTGTTAGTGCTTGTGGCTCATGAAGATTTACTCTCCCTAGGTGATGAATATTTTGGGCATCCATCCTATGCTACGAAAGAGCTGTGGCCAGTTAGAAACTGTAGAAGTTCATACATTTGCAGAACTGAATTTACGGTGAATAGTTGTACAAACTGTTGATCCCGACACGAAAATGTGAACAACCATTTCTGTGCAAATGCACTGTCTTGCACTTGAACCTCGCTACAAATCATATCGGGAGGAGCTACACGAGTTTATTGTATGCTGTCATGTTATGGTAATGATTGTTTCAATCAACTGGAAATGGCAATCCCGGGAGTGAATGTTTATCGGGTGTTTCTTGAAGTGGAAGATGTGAAACTATCATTCAGTGAAGGTGCGCTGTGTTTCCTTTCAACGTGTTCTAGATCGTCAAGAGTTGTTACTGTGCTCTACTCGTTAGTACAGAAATTGCCTAAATGCATAAGCGCTCCAACCAGTCAGCATACGCTGCCCTCTCCCCACACTGCTCTACAGTGGGCCCCCACGCCGCCAGAATCGGGACCACGTCGTCGTGGGAGTCACGGCAATCACGGACCCCGCCGCCGTTGAAGTTTTAGGTCGGCCCTAAATGCCAATTCATCTCCTCTAGGCCAAACCAGACCTTCAACCATAGGTCAACCATTGCTTGCCAGTCATTGGCCGGTGAATATTCACAACCAGTGGACTTGCTGGCAACCATTGATAACCAATGGTTGCAGCTATTGCACAGGTCGGACCATTGAATTGACAACCATTGGCAATCGTTGGACGTCTAATGGTTGGCATTCACCCAGCCGAATGGTTGTTTCGGTCCGTCGGCAATGGTTGGCAAGCATTAGATCCAATGGTTTCCAACCAGTCGAATGGTTGCCAACCATTGCATGCAATGGTTCCGAACCATTCGAATGGTTGGTTCGATTCAGCGCCAATGGTTGGCAACCAGTCGAATGGTTGACCTAATGGTCCGACCTGTGAACTATTGGCGGGGATCGCCAACCAATGGTTTGCAACCATTTGCATCATTCTCAACCATTGCGTTCAATGGTTACAACCATTGGAAAGGGTTGGTCGGTCCAATCAATGATTGCCCAACTGACGGTGAGAATTGGTCACCATTGGTAATCGTTCCAATGGTTGATCCAATGGTCCGACTTGTGAACTCTTGAATGTACATTATTGTAAAATTTAATGTACAGTAGTGCAAGGGTCGGACCATTAAGTCAACCATTGGCAGTGGTTCAACCATTGGTTGAAGAACCCAGCCAGCTATTGGTTGCCAATGGTTGCCAACCATGGACATTCAATACCAACCATTTCTAATGGTTCGAAGTACTAGATCCAATGGTCGACAACCATTGCCAACCATTGGTCGGAGCCCTAGTTCAACGAAAGACATGTCATGTTTATATTTTTTTTGAAATCAAGCGTTTATTAGCTCTGTAATGGTAACCACACTGCCTCTCTAATGCAGTAGCGGACCTTCGGTGTCCTCAGGAGACGCTTAGCTCCCCTCAGATTTTGAAAGGTTGTTTGCTTTTGAAGGCTGAATAGCATAAATACACCGAATTTCACATTTCTTTCCCGACTCACTGCCAGCCCCCACTAAAGTAAAATCCTGGATTCGCCCCTGCTCTAATTTGAGGTTAAATCTGCAAGCTGACAATCCGACCCAATTTTAGTTTAACCGCGCCAATGGTTGCCAAACATTACCAAGGTGTTATGACCACTGTTTAGAGGGCTGGCCCGCGGTTGTGAACCATAGGCAAGCCACACGCTGGCAAGCAATGCCTGGCCAATGGCTGCCGAACCAACGGCCCGATATCAACTGTGCGGCATTTCGTTTGAAAGGCCGGACACGGCTCAAATAAACTTAAGCATTTTAAAATTGTATCGCAACGCACCGGGTATTCGCGAGGAGAAGAAAGTCCTCCCGCGCAGCGAGAGCCGAACATCATGAAATCGTTCCCGCTCGTGGTGCGGCTATCCGTACGAAGAGCACTTACATAGTGCGAATCTGTCAATGAGTTTGTTCTCGTGGCCGTTGAATTTCAGTTGCTTCGACGCCAGTTTGGATGTCTTTCTTCACCAGTGCGCCCATCGCTCCTTCGAGATGCACACACGGCCCCGGGAACCCCCCTGTGGCTATGCTCACAACCTTCCATCGAACGCATCTCTACCGCCTCATAACGGTGCCTCGCCTTCACGCCTCCTTCGACGCGCCACGGCTGCTGGCGACCGTCCCCATGGCCTTGCGCCCCTCCCTCCCTCCCTCCGCGCAACGTGGCCCACATCGCCGACCTTTGCGGCTGCTAATCGAGCCGGGTAGCTGGTGGGCCTAGAAGCAGAGCTGCGCTGCAAGCTTCCCTCCTCCCCGCTCATCCCGCATGCGGACCCGTCCTCCCCCTCGCGCTCGACCATGCCGCCATCCGTCGCCGCCCGCCCGCCCGCCCGCCCGCCCGCCCCCCTCCGCCGCGACTCGCGAGGCGACGGCGACAGTCGGAGCCTGCCCGGCCTGTCCGACGCGGCGCTGTCCGTACGTTTGAACGTACGGTCCCAGGGCGGGCGGAGGGGCGGCGGAGGGGAGCGAGCGGCTCCGCGCGGCCGGATCGGAGCGCATCGGATCGGATCGGATCGCGGCGACGGGCGAAGGGAAGGGCCGGGGGGCAGGCACCTCGTCAAATAAGGGAATACAGTACAGTACCCGTAAAAAGTGGTACTGTACTTTAGTAGTAGGAGAAAACGTACAACATTGCTGTTGTTGGCGTTCTTGAGCCTAGGAGAAGTTTTCCGCTCCTAGCTTTTTTCGTTTGTCCTTAGGTCCTTTGCGACCAGTTCCTCGTGGTTCCCCATGATGCTGATTTTGTCCATGCATTTGATGGCCTCGCCATCGTGAGATCAATGCCACTTCCATTAGTTTTCAAGTAAAAGTAGTAGTAGTCGTCGTTTTCTATGTTTTTCCATGTTGAAAGGGCGGTTTTTTGTTAAGGGAAATTTTCGAGTTTTCCCAACGTATTTAAGGGATTTTTTTTTAAAACAATCCCTTACTTGACGATGCCTGGCGGGGGGGGGCCGCTTGGGCGCCACGTGCGCCCCCTCCTCCCCCGGCCCCAGGTGCCGCCCGCCCCGGCCCGCCCCTACGGATGGCAATTACCGTACAAGCGGCCATCCCCACCGGCACCGCGCGCGCGGCCGGACGGACGGCCGGGCATCGCTTGGTTCGTCGTGCCGTGCGTGTGTGTTGACGGCAGCTGCGTGCCGGCGAGTCCGCGCCGTGAACGCGGCGGCGCAGCGCGGCTCGCTCCGCGCATTGACCCCCGCCCGCACGCCGCGCCGCCGCGACCGGCCCGACCGCTCCACCGAGCGAGCGAGCGAGCGATCGTTGCGGCGGGGGGCCGGGCGGGCGGGCGGGCGCAGGAGGACAGGACGGGACGGGACAGGAGTCACAGGACGGACGCCGGCCCGCCGGGTCAGGCCGGGCCGGGCTGTCGACCGGCGGTGACGCCCTCCCTCCGGCACTTCCTCTCGACCCTTCGCCGGCCGTCCGTCCGTCCGTCCGTCTGTCCGTCCGTCCGTCCGTCTGTCCGTCCGTCCGTCCGTCGCCCGCCGGCCGGCCAGCCTGCCCGCGCCCCGCAAAACCGCATTGATGACGCACTTGCGCGTGGCATTCATGTCTGATGACGCCATGCGCTACCTGCCAGCCGGCCGGCGGCGATATTTTCGCCTGTTCGGCCGGCGTTGTCGCACGTGTGAACCGACAATCAGCGAGGAGGCGTCGCTCGTGCGAGAAGAGCCGCGAGAGGGCAGGCGGGCACGGGCAGGCTTAGGGCTGAGGAGGCGCCGCTCCGCCCCTGCCTGCCTGCCTGCCTGCCTGCCTGCCTGTGCAACCGCCGTTGCCCTCGCCCGCTCCCTCTCTCTTCCTCTCCCTCTCTCTTCCTCTCCCTCTCTCCTCGCCCTCTTGCCTCTCTTTCCCTCTGCGCAAACGCTCTTCCGAGTCTCTTGGATAGCTGGCGGCTTGTCCGCAGCGCGGAGCTTGACGATTGGAGGAAAACGCGTGACTGGCGCCTGCGTAATTACAATACACGTCTTCTAGTCCTAATCTGCGAGAAGGTGCAACTGCGCCTTTGCTTGTAACAGTGCAGTGAAAAAAGCTTTCGTCAATGTGTTGTTCGCGGTTAGCGAGAAGCCGCACCTGGAGGAGAGTGGGTACGCGCGATGGGTGATGTGTCCACGGAGAACATCAGCATAAGTCAGGATCTGCTATCTGTCTCGCCGTTTTTGGAGAAGCCGCATCTGCATCGCAACAGTCCTTCTGTGGCAGCCATGGGTAGGGGGGGAGACCAGGTTGGTAGCGAGTCTTTGAGACTTGGCACCATAACTTTAGGAAAAGGAAAGGTCAACCAGATAGTGGCGCTGCCGTCAATATGCGGCACGCTGCAGAAGAATATGGCAGGCGGCTGCATCTGCCCTTCACCTGCCTCCGCCCCGTTGACTGTGAAGCTCGACGAGTCGTCCTATGGGCAAGGATGCGATGCAAATTTGAGCAGAGAAAAGATGGGTGGCACAGCGATGAAAGCGGCAGAGGGAGACGACACGCAGAAAGTCTCGTTCAACGGAGTGAGCGACGAGGCCAAGAGTGGCGAAGAGGAGGTGAAGCAGGGGAAGGCTGACGTGGCGCAAGGGATGCAGCAGGAGACTGCAGACAGAGAAGCAAAGTTATTGAGAGAACTTCCCGGGGATCTGTTGCAGTTATGCCTTGCGCGAGTGCCGTACAGATTTCATCCTCGTCTGAAGGCAGTGTGTAAGCAATGGAAGTCCTTAGCAGATGGCCACCGACTTTTGCAGGTACAAGCACCATGAGCTTTTTATCTGAACCATTATTTGAACTCCTTTCTTCTGCTCGTTAACTTCACGCACAGCCTTTCTAGAATGCTATTCTGAAGGTATCAACTTCGGGCAGTGGAACTCCACCATTAAATAGACTTTTCACCAAACCTGAATGAACCGTCGTTACCTGCATGGAAGGGATTCATTTTGCGCAGCAAGCATGTGTCCCAAGTCATACGGGTAATGTTGTCTGAAGGTACTCTATCGCGCTCGTCTGAGACGGAGTCAGTAAGCAATTTATGGATACCCTTATCCACGTGTGCCATAGACTTTTCCTTGTTTCTGTTCATATCTTTCGCAGGATGGTACTTGTAGGCTGGTCGTGTGCCTCTTATTGAAGCTGTCTCTGAATGTCATGCAGTTACCATCTATGGGTAGTCCCCCCCCTTTTTTTTTTTTTAAACTGCAATGGGGTTGAGCTTGGGGGAGATGCGCAATTTGCTAACACGGCCTTTTTATGCTTCGGCAGGTTAGAAAGGAGGCAGGCAAGACCGAAGTGTGGACGTTCATTCTTGAAAACGAATATGATTACTACAGGAAGTACTTGGGGCTCCGGGGGCATGGTTATAATCTGTACCGTGAGGGCGGCAGCTCCCCTCCTCTACAGTATGTCATAACTGCTTTCCTCCATCTAGTTTCATAATTGTTCTGTCTTGACTGGCATGGCAAAACCATTCATTCTATTTTTAGGTTTCAGAGCACTTTGTTGGGGCTAGCGTGATACCATTCAAGGTAGTCAAAGCCATATTCTTTCTTCCACCTTGTGTTTTGTTCATTGCATGTTTGCAGTGGTATCTGGTGTGGGGGTTTTGCAATCTTCATATGTGCTTGTCATAAATCGCTGCTTTTTCCACTGAAAAGAGCATCAGAATGACCATCCTCCCATGCTCGGAGCTGTTCCTCCCTCTATCACCTACCATTTCTCTGGACCACAATATTTCCGTCAATTTTTTTGGATGTCCATGGAACTTGCAATATCGGCAGACCTCATGATAGTCAAGCTGCGCAACCTAATCAGCTTACCATTTTGATGTTGCCTCACTCTGTTCCCTCACTCCGCAGAGCCCCGTATGGGTACATAATGTGGGATGGGGACCGCCCGTACGTGGCGCCATTTGAAGGAGGCCACCCAATTGCAAGGCTTCAGACACCTCTTCGGCTCGAGTATGGCGCTGCAGGTGCGCCCCTCTCCCAACGGACCTGTTCTCTCTCGTCCCCTGCAACGAAGCGAGCCGACCAGGAATGCACCATGGCTTCGTTCATCAACTTCATTCTTAGGATGGTCTTTCATCTCCTACTTAAGTTGCAAATTCAGTTATGAACAACTTCTGGTGCACAATGTCTGGTGTATGGCGGTTTGCAGGCGCAGACAGCCTGCTCTATGTGATGGGGGGTCGTCCAGCTCTGAACGGATGGCACACGGGCTTCTCCAAACCGCCCGCGTGGGAGGTGTTCTCGCGGGTGGACGTGTACAGCCCCGTCGACAACACGTGGCGCCAGGTGGCACCAATGCCGGTGGCGCGCTATGGCTTTGCTACGGGCGCCCTGAGGGACCCTCTCACCAACCTGGTTTGTGGCTTCCCAGCCTGTTTCCTGTCCCTTTGAGACTTGTTTGAGACCAGTTTTCCTTGGAGCTCAGTATTTTGCTGGGTCTCTTAAAAGAGCAAGGCACTCTCGTGAGAGAGTTGAGGCCTTTTCTTTGAATGACATCCTAGAGAAGTGTTCATGCAATGTAAAAACTGTAATGCGCCAGTAAAACGCCGCATCCCCACGCCTCGAGAATTGGACGACAGAGATGGTCAGCTAGAGATAGATGTCTGGGAGTCCTCGACTAGGTGAGGTGGAGCAGTGTCACAGGGAGGCGACAAGAACATTTCAATACCTTGCAGAGTTGCAGATGACGCTAAAGACTGGTCTGGTCAGGAAGTCTGGCCCTCCAGAGAGATGCTAGGCATGCCAGATACGAAACACGCATCCGTTGGAGTAGTTGGATGAAACACTCTGCTAGGATGGAGACTTGTTACGTCCGACTGGTGTAAACATCGTTAGATGATCCATTTTTCTTTGTTTTGGCGGCCTTCTTTGTCCCGTAGGGCACAAAGGTGCACGTAGAACCCTTCACTCAATACATGTTTTTTACTTCGCTAGGTCGTGGAATGTACCTAGACAGCATGGCCCTGTTGGACTAATTATGGCGCACTTTTGGAGCCCGGCTCCTCTATCTTACTTTATAATGATTTTTGCACCTTTTTAAACGAAAACGTCCTTGTGCATAGTTCACTTTATGTTCGTGGAGGAGTCGCACAGCTGGATTTTCGCGTGGGAGAGCGCCCCTCAATTGTCTGGGTTCTGTGCAGACCAGCTTTAACTAGATAGTTATCAGCTATTCTGTTTTTCGGCGTTGGTAGGTTGAAGCCAAATAGGTCAGATAGCCGGAAAACGGTAGATTGCTCTCACAGGTTCAGGTCAGTGGTCTGTTGGTACTGCTGCGTACATGTGGCTGTGCTCTCGTTTGGCCTTGTGCGTTCCATGTTCCTTCTCTATAAGTTTTCGGAGACAAACCGCAATGCTGCCGTTTGGAACTACCTGTGAAGTGACTTGGTGGCCTTGTCCTTTCCCTTTTTACCTGCGCCTTCCGTCCTGCAGGTGAAAGTAATCGTTGCTGGCGGGTATGGCACTGATGAGAATCCCCTGAGTTCGGCAGACATCTATGATCCTGCAAGTGATACTTGGCGGGCTCTTCCCCCAATGCTGGTGAGGGGAAGCGAGCCTTTATAAGAAGCCGTCGATGGGTCGTGGGATCTGCAGAATTCTTTGGAGACCATCTTTCTGAGCTTTTTGGTAGCTCGAGTATGCTTTGAGTTTGACTTTTGAGAGGAAGAACCGGGAGAGAATCATGCTGAAGCTTCAGAGTAGAGGACTTGCAGGTTTACAAAAGCTCTTGGGCGAGATAGGCAAAGACCCCTGATTGGCTTGTTTGCCGGTTGTACTCCTGCGCAGAACTCGAGTGGAGCCTGCAGAGGGCAGGTGGTGGAGGATCGCTTCATGGTCAAGCAGCTCGACGATGGCCTGTTCATTGAAGCCTTTGACCTCGCTACTATGACGTGGTCCACACTTCTCGACAACGGGCAGGTTGAGCGCGATCCCCTCAACATAGGCGATATGAACAATAACCGAAGTCGCAATTTCACATCCTTGAATCTCTAGTTACAACGCCCTGCCCGTTCAAGAGGCATAGAGAGTAGTCTAGTGGAAGCGTGTGGCCTCGGGGAAGGCACGCAAAGAAATGGGTGGCAGAGGTAGCAGAGATAGGGCACGGCGATTCGGTGAGGGCTGGGAGTGTGGCTTTGTTTGGATCAGCCTCGGTTGACGGCATGTAGTGTACGGAAAGGCGGCTGGCAGGAGCCCGTGGGGACTGCTTCCCTTGGCTCTGGGGGGCACAGTGGGAGTGAGCATTTGAGAAGGCCGGTGTATTTTTTACTTAGCTTATTTAGAGCTAGAGCTCAGTGGTCAGTTGTCTGGATGTCATTGAAGCCATGATGGTGTGAGCTCCTCTTATCATGGTTTCAATGCTAGTGCGGTAGAGGGCAGATGGAGCCGCCTACTCGCATGTATGAAGTGCATTCTAGTTCACGTAATAGATCCTTAGGGTCATTTCCAAGCGCATCACGAGGCCGTGGTGTCGTGTGGACCCGTGCCCACTGTCAGTTTGAGAAAGAAACAGCTGCTTTGGCGGTTTTGGATTAAAGGCAATTGCTTGGCGCTGCCTTTAAAATGGGGTGACGGAATTGTTGGGGGCTCCCCGTGGTGGATGGGAACTAGCGCAGGGGTGTCTCAGAGCTACTTCAGAGAAGAGTTCCATTTTTCAAGGTTGCCTTTAATTTGTCCCTACACATCCAGTATGGAGCCTCCGTCTTAGAAAAAATTCCTCGACGGATGTTTACTAATTCACTTTTTGGAATTTCCCGGTCCACTTTCAAGCCTACCATTTGAGGCGTGCCTATAACAAGCGGTTTCAGATGTGACTTCCGGGAAATTGAGCGGGTTGCTGATTGTCGCGCGATTGATGTACATTGCGACAAATTGCTTTTTTAAAACTTACTTTCCTTCTACAAACAAAAAAGTGGGGAATCGTGAACTGTAGGGGACTTGAACTACCACAAGTTGCTGTGTCGCTCTCTCAGAGAGTTCCCCGTACGGTCCTCGTTCCCAAACTAATCCATCCCACGACGAAGTGCAGAGTTTGAGAGGCCCAAGTGTCGCTAAGCAGGGGTCTGCAAAGACACCCGCTTTGTATGGGCTCTCTCAGACTTCGCAATTTCTTCGTGGAGAATCATTTGCCTCTTAATCGGAAAGCGTGGGCGTGGAGAGTGAGGAAAGCGATGCGCCATGTGTCGTTATATAGTTGGTAATTTGGATTTCGTTAGTTTCCCCCATTATTAGAACGTTCTATTTCTGAAGGAGAATTCTACTGCACGAATTCCCCCCAAAACGCGGGGCTGCAGTAGAATTCTCCATTTCTGAAATCTAGAACTCTAAAAGCCGTCCCTGTTCAGGAGGCTCTGCCGTACACGTTTCGTACGGTCAGTTCCTGCCAGCCGTACGCCGTCCTTTGGCGCGCGCACCCATCGCGTGGCTGGCGGGGGCCGACGTGCACGGCCCGTGGCCGTCGATCTCCCACCGGGTCCCGCGCGGTCAAGCATCGGACGGCTCCGACGCCGTGAGTCCTTCTGCAACGTGACATTCACGCGTGCGAATCCGGGCAGTGATTGGCGGACCCCCTGGCCGGGGCGGAGCGCCGGCTTCCAGAAGAAAGGCGGGGAGGGCGGGCCACGTGGCAAAACGGTCGGCCCTCGGCGCCGAGGTGGCCGCCGACCTGGCCGGGACGCCGAGGGAGGGGAGGGAGGAAGGGAGAGAGAAGGGAGAGGAGGGAGAGAGAGGTAAAGGTTTTATCGGGGGGGGGGGGGGGGGGGGG